>CM060435.1:32225197-32825197 GCA_030545235.1 Helianthus tuberosus
GGTCGAAACGGTCCGGGTCGAAACGGTATGATTTTTAGAGTTTTTTTTATTGTTTTTGAATTTTTATGATTTTTATGATTTTTTTGAATTTTTTTGATTTTTTTTGAATTTTTTTGAATTTTTTTTTATTTTTATGAATTTTTTTATAACTACAGGGACTGTTTGTGTAATAAATAAAACTTAAAACTAGTAAATTATAACTACAGGGACTGTTTGTGTAATAAATAAAACTTAAAAACTAACTTGAGTTAAAAAAAACTAACGGAGGTCTATTGAGTACCAACATATTGAAACGTTGGATTATTAGGTACCAAGTCTGTAGGTTGGATTATTAATTACCAATTTGGCAAAGGTTGGTTTATTAAAAACCAATTTCCCTATTAATAATAATAATAATATTAAGTTTTGTACAATTTAGTCCCTGAATAAATTTTTTTTACAAAATAGCCCCTTGATACCAGATTTAACTAACAAATCTAACTAAGTTTGGCCTAAAGGACAAAACGTGCAAGATTTTGAAAACACAAAGGACACCGCCTGTCAAGTTTTGGTTTAAAGGACAGCGCCTGCAATTTGGGACATACGTAAAGGACAAAACTTGTAATTTTTTCTATCCTTTTTATAGTTGTTCAAACAGTTAATCCACAAGGCCCATACCAGATTCTTTCCAAGCCCATCTACAAATCGTCCAAATTTATGCATGTGCGTCTGATCCTCCTTTGTTTGCGTCCCAAGTAATATTACTTGATTAAGATTCCTCTCTAAAATATATTATGTATACCTGCTTGCCTTTTCTTTTCGTTATTTATGTCTGCTCCCCACTATATAATTATAATCTCTTAGTAAAAAGACATATGGCCACCGACTCTTTAATAATCATAATAATATATCCAACAATAATAATCCTTCTTTTCTTTTTTTGTTCGTTGCATCCTTAACAAAATATATATATATGGCCACAATCCTAATTCTTTCCTAACAGATGTATATTAATATATGTGTAGATAGCAACCGCCTTTTCTTAATAATAATAACATGCATAGCCTTCAATCATGATAATATGGTCATCCCTATATTTGCGGCAGTAGCCGCTTGACCAGGCCGTTTAACAAAATAGCCATTTGACCAGACTTTATGCACCTTCAATCCAAGTGAACTCTCATTTTTATGCACCTTCAATCCAGCCACAACCAAGCGGACACGTGTCCCTCTGCCCATGTCAGCCGAGCCGCTACACATGTCAGCCTGAACCGGCTTTATGCCGCTACACATGTCAGCCGAGCCGCTACAAGTACAAGCCGAGCCGCTTCGCCCCCTGCCCCACAAGTACAAGCCGAGCCGCTACAAGTACAAGCCATGACCTTTCAAGGCCAAGCCGAGCCGTTTCAAAACTCTTGGCAGTACCACAAAGCGGCATAAATCAGAGATTGGGCGAAGCGGCTCGGCTTGTACTTGCAGCGGCTCGGCTGACGTGTAGCGGCATAAAGCCGGTTCAGGTAAGAGGGACACGTGTCCGCTTGGTTGTGGCTGGATTGAAGGTGCATAAAAATGAGAGTTCACTTGGATTGAAGGTGCATAAAGCCTGGTCAAATGGCTATTTTGGTAAAAGGTCTGGTCAACCAAGCTACTGCCGTAATTTTCCCAAAATAAAATAGGCTTGGCCCACAAATAGAATATTTTCATATATGCATCACCCTTTTAACTTATAAAATAAAGATGGTGGCATCGGCCCACTCACAGAAAATAGCGGCAATTTTACTTCGGTCTCTGGCACCCCACTCTGCCCAATCCAACAATAATAATCCTTCTTTTCTTTTTTTGTTCGTTGCATCCTTAACAATATATATATATGGCCACAATCCTAATTCTTTCTTAACAGATGTATATTAATATATGTGTAGATAGCAACCGCCTTATCTTAATAATAATTAACATGCATAGCCTTCAATCATGATAATATGGTCATCCCTATATTTGCTGTGCCTTTCTCAAAGGGTTGTTTTATTTCCACATCTCCTATAATCTTATTTTCACATCCATATATCTATACGGGCCGTATAAAATGATACGGGCCGTATAGAATGTTTATGCACAGAATTTTATGCGGTGGAATGTTTTTTTGTTTTTATATGTATACGGGACGTATAGTTATATACTGGCCGTATACATATTTGCATAATTTTGTTTCGAAGGTTTGCCAAGGGTTTTTAGTTTTGGAATATGTATACGGGCCGTATAATGTTATACGGCCCGTATAGCCCGTATAGAAAAGTTAACTTTTTTGTTGCAATCAGGAAACCGTTTAATAAATTTTTGTATTTAAAATAGTGTTGTATATATCGGATTATGTTACGAGTTTGTAGTTAAACGTATTTATTATGTTTAATAAGTTTCCTCTTTGTAAAATGATAAATATGTATAGAAAAGTTAGTTTTTTGTTGCAATCGGGAAACCGTTTAATAAGTTTTATAAATTTTAAAATAGTATTGTATATATCGGATTATGTTACGAGTTTGTAGTTAAACGTATTTATTATGTTTAATAAGTTTTCTATTTGTAAAACGATAAATATGTATAGAAAAGTTAATTTTTGTTGCAATCGGGAAACCATTTAATAAGTTTTATAAATTTTAAAATAGTATTGTATATATCGGATTATGTTACGAGTTTCTAGTTAAACGTATTTTTAATGTTTAGTAAGTTTCCACTATGTAAAACGATAAATATGTGATATGATTATGATAAACTATGACAACAATTATTAAACAAACAACATAACATCTAAACAAAAGATTAATATTTATAATGTTTTACATCTAAAAAAAAAAGATAAACTTTTACAAAGTTTCAAACGTAAAATAACAAAAAAAAAATAATAATACAACAAGCAGCTACGGCGGTGGTGGTGGTGGTGGTGCAGCGCCAGCTCGTGGAGGTAGGGGTGCGGCAGAATGCATAGCCACAATCGCCTCGACCATCCACTGTACATCATCTCTCACTGCAGCTAAATCCCCTCTGACTGCAGCTAAATCCCCTCTGACTGCAGCTACAGCCGACTCGACCTGAACGAGTCTCTCTTCCACCCCCGGTGGAGGCATCACACGCTGTCTCACGCTGCGTCGAACGTACGGGCGATCACCCCGTAACTCCTCCTCAACTACCTGTGATCGATCGGCAGTATGAGCGACCCCCTCTCCGTCACCTCCCTCTCCGTCGCCTCCCTCTCCCACGCCCTCGCCCTCGTCTCCCTCTCCCTCGTCTCCCTCCTCATCACCACCCTCTCCACGGGGTCCCTCACCCACACCATAAGCCCAAACCAGCTGCCCTCCCTCGACCTCGCGACCCAAACCCATCGATAGGGCTGTGTCCCTCCCAACCCTGTCAAGCTGGCGTGTCTGCGTCATATCCCTTGCCACCTGCGGGGTCAGGAGGCGCAAGTAACCCTTCGCCAGACGGGTGACGAAGGCCCCACAGCTGATGTGGGAAGAGGTTCGCTTAAAAGCGTACTCGGCGAGATATGCGGCCAACTTGTACGCCAAGTTGGCCCTCCCGCCGGTAAGTAAGTCGTGCAAGAAGAATAGGTCACTTTGAGTGACCCATTCCCTGCTATCATGACGACCGGCGATCGTCACGGCGATACACCGATGTAGGTATCGGTGTAACGGGTCGTAAAGATCAGTCGCCCGTGCCTTCGGGGATCGCTGCTTCGGTTTCGCGAACTCCCCGAACCCAATACTCTTCCAATACGGCCACAACACGTCAGTGGACGTGCTGACTGGCGCATCAAAAAATGCGCGTGACCTTGAGTCATCCTGTGAGTACAGACCCAAGGCAACAGCGAACTGAGGAAGTGTCATCCTCTGAGGCTTGCCGCAAATAGTAAAAGTTACGGCGTCTGTCGTCAAAAAATACTGAAAACCCCCACCCCGGGTGTCCGTAAATGTAAAGGTAGATAAAAACTCTAAAGTAATCTCCCTGTGTGCCCGCTCTGCGGCGGCATCAAATAAGCGGTCCCACGGGGAGTTAGCTGGCATGAGCTCCCGGACCCGACCAATCGCTCCAATATCTGTCAAAAACTGAAAATCTATGGTCCGAGGCGCATCCAGCACCATCTCCCGTAATTTGCCCAAAACCCTATAGGCAACCGTACCTCAGGGGATATCTCTAACAAACTGCCCCGTCTCAGTAAAATCGGGCACAATCTCCTCCTCCTGTCCACATCCACGTCCACGTCCCCGTCCGCGTCCACGTCCACGGTCCTGACCCTGACCCTGACCTCGACCTCTACGGGCCGCAGCAGCTGCTGATGACTCAGCCATATCGTCTGTAACAAATAACAATTACAACTTAGCAATCACTATACGATTATCGTTAACGTATTATACGAATACTGTTCTTGTATACGAACGTACTGTACATATGATATACACTCGTACAATGTTTGAAGATTCAACAAGGATACGACCGTATACATTATATACGAGCGTATAATGTTTGAATATTCAAACGTTATATGACCGTATATAAATATACGAGCGTATAATGTTTGAATATTCAAACATTATACGAGCGTATATAATGTATACGATCGTATAACCTTTGAATATTCAAGTGTATACGGTCGTATAAATTGTATACGATCGTATATTTTTTGAATATTCAAACACTATACGATCGTATACAATTTATACGACCGTATACACATAATAATCATTTACAATTTCCTGTTTCAATTTTTTTTTCAAATTGAATTATACAATCGTAATCGTTACGCCTATCTACGCTTTACTATACAAGACCATAATCTAACATGTTACGTAATTTAAAAGTTCACTATACGAAAACGTACCGTATAGGAAGAACGTGAAGAAAACGCCAAAAACGCCGAAGAACGCTGTCCAAGAACGATCCGAGAGAATTTTTGGTTGAAAGTTGAGGCCGTATGGTGGAAATGAGGTCGTATAAAACTTATACGACCTTTTTTTTGTATACGGGCCGTATAAAAGTATACGACCCGTATACAGTGATTTAATTTATTTTAATTCTGTCGTATACTTAATATACGATCACAGTATACGAGGCGTATATTTTTATACGGCCCGTATACAATTCAGTTTTTTTCATTTTTTTTCAATTACTATATGCGGAACTGACGAAAATACGGTCGTTATGCGTTAACGTTGATTCGTTTAAACGTTTTTTCAAATTCAATTTCAACAAGTTGCCAAAACATTTATATAACGTGTATGTTGATCATTACAAATTGTCAAAACATGCAAATAACATTTTATATTCATAAGCCACCTAAATCTATGTAATCCCTGGTCCTATATTCATCAACGATCGTATTATATTGGTCAATACGTTCCTTGTAATAGTGATACCAACTTTCTGCTGGCGTATTCCGTGACGGTTGTCGCCAGTATCCTGATGGGGTTGGCATTGGATATTCCCCTTCTAATCTGACGTGAATAAAATGGTTCCTGTGTACATGTACAAGCGCGACTGTTCGATGCGGAATACTTTCTTCGGCTGTTCTGAACATGGGAAAAAATGAAGCACAACCAAGGTCACTTAATAAGAGACAAATGACATTCCACCGGTTTGCTATCAGAAGCCCCGTGAATGGCATTTGTAGCCACTTATGTTCAGGTGCTCCGTCTATATGGTCTTTTGACCAAACTAATGACTCCAGAACTTCTTGATACTGAGGTCCATTTATATTTTTCCATAATTCGTGGAACCAGTTGCACTCATCATGAAGCTGCTCCCGTATGAACGGCCACTGATACTCTTTAAGCGATAAGCCGACCGCTATAGATCGAAACCCACAATTACCATCACCCTGCACATTTTGTATGTGACTGAGGTGTGGATAGAAGCACGGTGGAATGAACTTTTTGAAGTGCGTGAACATATTAACTTGTCCGACAGGCAGTAAAGGTAAGTCTGGTGGCTCTTCCTTTGATTTTGCGACCTTCTTTTTCGTTTTTGAATTCTTAGCCCCTTTCGCAATCTCGCCGAAGAACATAGGTGTTTCAGTACAATAACTTTGTGACTCGACAAACGAGTTGTGCCTGGTAGGTTCGATATTTGACTCTTGTGTGCCAAACTCATCTTGTGTGCGATACCCATCTTTTGAATCACTATACTGGTCCTGCGTTGTTAAAAAGCAGTGTCTTGAAGGCTCCGTAAACGAATCATCCTTCCTTTGTTGCTGAGCTTTTAAAGTTGGATGACCCCGTGTGTTTTTTTGCACAACTGGTTGTTTAAGCTTTGTCTTATTGAGTTGTACCAACTCCTTCATCTTTTGAATAAAGTTTTTCCTGAGTTCTCTCGGCTGAGCACTTAAATGTTGTTTGAGAAGCGCAAATTCGCGGTCTAAGTCGAAAGAGTCCACCTTGCTCGGTTCCACTATGGAGTCCAAATTTAACTTTCTCCAAAAAGGGTCTATCATCTCCAACGGGATCATTTGACCTAAGGAACATATCAACAAACAACATAAAACGTCAATAAGATTTTGCGTGATGAAAGGGTATGATTATAAAATGTGGTTGGTCGAATAATGTATTACCATTCGTTATATACGCATCCAACCGACACGCGCACGGCAACCCACTGCTTGTATACAAATGACACGCGCATGTACGGTTATATAACTTTAATTTTTCTATTTCATTTACTTCGTCTGATATCACCTCTAGGCAGGCATGTGAAACCTTCTTTAGTAGGAGATTAAATATTGGTTTGTTATGAGGACCCAATGTTCGGCTCCTACTTGTTTCAATGCTGCCTTTGATTTCTGTCACCTGGTTTATTATGAGCTTATCGATAAGTGGTACCACTTTCTCCAGGGTGTAATTAGAGTCGCCTAGGTACTGCTTCAAAAGGGCATGTTGACCCTCTTCCCTGTTCGTTGTACGTTGACCGAAGTTCAAATGTTGGTCGCTCCAGAACGAAACAAACCGGTCTCTATATGGTTGTAACCAGATTGAATCCAAATAGTTCATAATCTCTGTAATCAAAGTCAAGTGCAGTTAAGACAAGTCAAATAAATACGATTATTAAACAAAAATTATATAAAACTTACCGTCGGTTTTTTTTCGTGGCTACTACACGGGGTTCCATAACACTGTCTAATGAGTGTTTCAACCTCTGTAGAACCCATGTGAAGTTTTCCTGTTTCTCGTGGCTTACGAACGCATGAGCAATGCAAAACGACATCAACGTTGATGTAACACCGATAATCTGGACTAGAGGCATTTTGTACCAATTCGTCTTGTAGGTGGCATCTGTAAGCAACACATGCGGGAAAGCGCGCCACAACATGTTCGACTCCGGGTGGATGAAGAAAACATCCTCGACCCGTTCGCCGTTTTGAGATGTTCTATAGTAAAAAAGAAACCCAGCCTTCTCCAACCGGTCAAAAGGTATCTGCATTGGAGTCTCGCCGACTTGTTCCATTCGACCCAATTTGGCTCGAGCGTTGTATATGGTGTTTCTTGTTGAGACATTATGGGGGTTCTGTTCTTTAATGGCAGCAAGAATGTCTCGTGGTTTGATGTTCTGATGCGTCATTTGCTCCACCGTCCTCTCTTCCGATGGAGTCAGCCTCATTAGGGACGGATGACCCTCTGGATACAGAAATGGTTCGTGGTTATGTTTACATTCCTCAACCCTTAGATCCCAGTAACCTAACCTCTTTCTGTATGTCCCGACCAGTTGGAACTTGCAACCGGTTTTCCTAGTCCCGCTGCGTCTGACCGTCGCTGTTGATTTGTAATTGCCGGCACAATCGCACGTAAGCCAAATTTTTACCGGCTGACAACTATGGGGTTTATCGTAGATGGTGCGTTTGGTGACGAGGGCGTAGCCATTTACGCGTCCGACGTCTCTACACCAGTCTATCAATTCATCCATGCTAGCGAATTTCTAACGGAAACACTTATATGTGTCAATTAATGATTAACTCAAATGATTAACCCAGGTTTAGTTTAGTAGAAACGGGTTCGGGTCAGTTTCAGCTTGAACCTGCGAACCCGTTTAGATTAACGGGTCGGGTTCGGGTCAACATTGGTCGGGATGGCGGGTTGACC
This sequence comes from Helianthus tuberosus, assembly GCA_030545235.1. Taxonomy (NCBI): domain Eukaryota; kingdom Viridiplantae; phylum Streptophyta; class Magnoliopsida; order Asterales; family Asteraceae; genus Helianthus; species Helianthus tuberosus. The sequence goes on from CM060435.1 coordinate 32,233,294, forward strand.
CGTTACACATTTATACTATATTATATATATTTTTACAATATATATAAATTAACGGGTTGGTGTTTTTATTTTTATTTTTTTGTTTTTTTTTTACACCAAACTTGTGGTGTAAAAAACTACCCCCTCGGCCTTTTTTTAAAATTTTTTTTTTACGAATGTGTTTATAATACACACATCTAGTTGTAAAAAAAAAATTTGGTCAACCGCGGCCCGGATGGTGTGGTTCTCGCGGTTCTCATAACTCGGGGTGGTTCTCATTCTAGCGGTCCCCTATATATATATGTATATATATTTGTGTTTTTTAAGTAAATTTTAACTTTAATATATTAATTTTAGAAAAAAAATAAAAAAATTCGGCTTTAATGGGTCGTGTTCGGGTCAACCCATGAAACTTCGGGTCGTGTTCGGGTTCTTATATATGATACGATTTTCGAGTTCGGGTCGGGTTCGGGTTTGTGTAAAATTTTCAGGTTCAGGTTGGGTTGAACCCACCAACCCGCGAACACGACCCGTTGAGCAACCCTAATCTAAGATTTTAATAAAAACAACATCAAACGTAAAAACACTAAAATAGTTAACACACAACAAATAAACGTATAATTAAATGTTATACCTCCTTGTTTTGAAACTCAGTACGTTCCTCTTCAGCATTTGGACCCTCGGGCGGTCCACAACTTATGGGAGAAGAATGAGAACTATCAGTCGGCGGTCCAACACTAACAGGAGGGGCTTCAAAATTAACTGGGTGTTGCGATGGATAATAACCAGCATAATTAGACTGAATGGCATCCAAACCCCAAGTATCCTGACCTGAACCAGACGCAAAAATGGGATCGAACGGAGCATTCAGATCAAACATGCCCGCTTTGTTATCTTCATTCCCCTGATTCGCTTCGTTACCAAACACATTAAAAATGTCACCCCAACCCGACATTATAACGTAAATAATTTGAATACAGAGAAAAATAGAAGAAACGAATGGAAGTTGAATGAAAATGAATGAAATTAGTGTCGTTTATATAGAGAATTTTACGGAATATTACATCGTTTCAAATGATTAACACGCGAATCGAGGACTCTAACGTCTAATCACGTAACTCGCACGAGATTCGAGGAATATAACATCGAATCGGAGAATCTTACGTCTAATCACACGTGAATCGAGTAATAATACGTCGCGTCAAATAGTAATAAAATATTAAAAAAACGAAAACATTGTATACGGGTCGTATACATATATACGAGCCGTATATCATCGTCGTATAATATATATACGACCACAGTATCATCTTATTCTCACATGGTTGATACGGGCCGTATAAGGTTATACGGGCCGTATAACCTTATACGGCCCGTATCAACCATGTGAGAATAAGATGATACCATGTGGATTTAATAGGACCCTTCTCAAAAATAAAATAGGCTTGGCCCGCTAATAGAATATTTTCATATATGCATCACCCTTTTAACTTATAAAATAAAGATGGTGGCATCGGCCCACTCACAGAAAATAGCGGCAATTTTACTTCGGTCTCTGGCACCCCACTCTGCCCAACTGGCTGGTTATTTAATTATTACTCATTTTCGCTCCATTTGCACCAAGACCTGACCCAACACAAAATAATATAATATACTACTAAAACTCAATAAAAACAAATAAAACTTATACAATAATTATACAATTTACACGGGACAAATATATGTATTTTACCCTACATCACCCAGTATATAAGAAAATGAAGGTGATGACAACTTGGTGCACTTACAAAGAATTTATCGCCTGTAAACCAGTCGAATTTGCGGGCAATGAAGGGGCAACTGCCACACTACGTTGGTTAGAAAAGACCGAAGCTGTAATCAAAATAAGTAAGTATGCAGAAAAAGGCAGGGTAATGTATGCATCCCACCTTTTCAAAGAAGAAGCATTAGAATGGTGGAATACGGTGCTACAAGCCAAGGGAAGTAACGCGACTTATGCTATGAGTTGTGAGGAATTTAAGGAATTGGTAGAAAGAAAGTTTTGTCCCTCCTACGAAAAGGAACAGATGACAAATAAGTTCCTGAACCACCGGATGATGGATGTTAATTATCGGGAGTATACTTCAAAATTTTTCGAGTATGCTAGAATTATACCGACTCTGGCCTTGCCAGAACCGGTGCTTATTTCTCGCTACATTTTGGGACTAATTAGCGAGATTCGCGACATAGTCTAAGCTGCGAGACCTCGAACAATTGACGATGCGGTCGAATTGGCCAACTGCTTGACTGACGGATTGGTGCGCACAAGAGAAGAAAACAGGAAAAAGGAATTGGCTCAAAAGATTACCCAAGGTTTCTGTGGGGGTAATAATAATAGTAATTTCAAGAAAAAGGGAACCGGACAGTCTTCCGCACCGCCATTTTGCGGAAACTGTAAAAAAGAAACATTTTGGAAAATGTAAGGAAAATTGCAATTTCTGCAAGGCACCGGGGCACCAGGAGGAGGAATGCAGGAAGAAATCAACGATCTGCTACAACTGCGGAGAAGTTGGGCACTTTAAGCCAAATTGCCCAAAAATTGGTCAAGACAGCTGACAATAAGGCTATAACCGTCGAAGGAACTAATAAGAAGAATGCAAGAGCCTTCCAGCTGACAACGCAGGAAGCAGATCTGATTCCGGACGTAATAGCTGGTACGTTTCTTGTACATGACATTTACGCAAAAATATTATTTGACTCTGGTGCAAACCAAAGTTTTATAAATACTTCATTCTGCTAAGCTCTTAAGCAACCTTTAACCAAACTTAGGCAAATTTATACGGTAGAAACGGTAGAAGGAAAGTCTGTTAATATAGATAAGGTACTCCAAGAAGGAAAAAAATAGAACTACCAGGCCATAAATTTTCTGCAAACGTTCTACCTATGAATTTAGCAGGATTCGATGTCGTGTTAGGAATGGATTGGTTAGTCGCCAACCATGCTCGAATCCTATGTGATCAAAATTCCATAGAAATACATACGCCAGCAAGAGAGGTAATTTTGGTTACAGGAGATAAGCCACGTAAACCACTGAAGTTCATTTCAGTAATGAAAGTTGCTAGTTATGAATGAAAGGAAGGAATAGTGTATATAATTTCGGTAATCATTAACACTAAAAGCAGAGAACTTAAGGAAATTCCGTTAGTATCAGAATACCCGGATGTATTCCCAAAAGAGCTACCTGGATTACCACCAAATAGGGAAGTAGAGTTTAGAATTCAAGTAATTCCTGGAACTGCTCCAATAGCTAAGGCACCTTATCGGTTAGCACCCACAGAAATGTTAGAACTGAAAAAGCAGTTAGATGAATTGTTAAGCAAAGGATTCATACAACCCAGTTCATCCCCTTGGGGAGCACCGGTGTTGTTCGTGAAAAAGAAGGATGGTTTGATGCGGATGTGTATCGATTATAGGGAATTAAATAAAGTTACCATTAAGAATCGATACCCATTGCCTAGGATCGATGATCTTTTTTATCAGATTCAGGGAGCTAGGTACTTCTCTAAGATAGATTTGCGCTCTGGATACCATCAGTTGAAGGTACAGGAAGAATACATACCTAAAACTGCTTTCAGGACTAGGTATGGTCACTACGAGTTTACAGTCATGCCCTTTGGATTAACGAATGCTCCTGCAGCATTCATGGATATGATGAATAGGATCCGTAAGCCGTACTTGGATAAATTTGGAATTGTCTTCATCGACGATATACTTATTTATTCCAAAAGCCATGACGAGCATTGTAAGCACCTGCATGCACTCTTAACCCTTTTAAGAAAGGAAAAGCTTTACGCAAATTTTCGAAGTGTGAATTTTGGCTACAAGAGGTGTAATTTTTAGGACACCTGGTGAATCACGAAGGCATTCACGTAGATCCCTCCAAGATAGAAGCAATCACAAGTTGGAAGGTCCCGCAATCAGCTACTGAAGTCTGAAGTTTTCTAGGATTAGCTGGATACTATAGGCGTTTCATCAGAGACTTCTCTAAGATAGCTGTTCCATTAACTAAGCTAACCTGTAAAACTGTTAAGTTTGAATGGGGACCCAAGCAAGAAGAAGCCTTTAGAATTCTAAAGCAAAGGTTAACAAATGCTTAATTCTTGCCTTACCCGAAGGAAATGAAGATTTTGAGGTCTACTGTGACGCTTCTAAGCTAGGATTAGGATGTGTGCTAATGCAGCGTAAGAAAGTGATTGCGTATGCATCAAGGCAGTTGAAAAAGCATGAGGAAAATTGCACAACCCATGACTTATAATTAGGAGCAATAATTTTTGCCCTTAAGATTTGGAGACATTATCTGTACGGAAGTAAGTTTACTGTCTATACAGATCACAAGAGTTTAAGATACATATTTGGGCAAAAAGAATTGAACATGAGGCAAAGAAGATGGATGGAGATTTTAAGTGACTACGCTGTGATATCCTATATCATGAAGGAAAGGCAAATGTAGTAGCAGATGCCCTAAGTCGTAAGTACCATGAGAAGCAAAGGAGAATTCGTGCTCTTAGACTAAATCTACAATTAGATTTAATGGAACAATTGAAAAATGTTCAATAAACAGCAATCCAGGATAATGCTGAAGGAATGAAATGACGGATAAATGAATTAGAGCAAGGAACTGGTGGAATTTGGAGATTCCATAAGAAAAGGATTTGGGTACCTAGATGAGGAAACTTACGAGATAAGATATTAGAAGAAGCCCATAATTCTAGGTATACGATGCATCCTGGCAATAACAAGATATATCAAGATTTAAGGAATAACTTCTGGTGGATAGGAATGAAAAAGGACATAGCTAGATACGTTTCTAAGTGTCTAACTTGTTCACAAGTCAAGGCAGAACATCAAAAACCTTCAGGTTTACTTCAACAGTTAGAGATGCTTGTATGGAAATGGGAACTAATAACAACAGATTTTGTTACTAAGCTACCCAAAACCAGGAAAGGTAACGAAGCAATCTGGGTAATTGTAGATCGATTAACCAAGTCAGCTCATTTCCTACCAATGAAGGAAACCTTAGCATGGAAAGGCTAGCTAAGTTATACGTAGACGAAGTAGTGTCACTACATGGAGTTCCACTCTCCATTGTGTCAGATAGGGATAGTCGTTTCACTTCACATTTCTGGACAAGTTTTCAAGAAGCAATGGGGACACGATTAAATCTAAGTACCGCATACCATCCCCAAACAGATGGACAAAGTGGAAGGACGATCCAAACCCTAGAGGACATGCTCAGGGTATGTGTAATAGACTTCGGTGGAAAATGGGATGACCACTTACCATTAATAGAATTCTCCTATAACAATAGTTATCATACAAGCATCAATGCTGCCCCGTTCGAAGCACTATATGGACGAAAATGTTGAACTCCAGTATGCTACGCAGAAATAGGAGAAAGTCAACTATCAGGTCCCGAGATTGTGCAGGAAACCACAGACAAGATAACTCAAATCAAAGAAAGACTAAAAATGGCTCGAGACCGCCAGAAGAGTTATGCAGACAATCGACTTAAGCCTTTAGAATTTCAAATTGGAGACAAGGTCCTATTGAAAGTTTCTCCTTGGAAAGGAGTAGTGCGATTCGGTAAGAAAGGAAAACTGAGTCCAAGGTATATAGGACCATTTACAGTTATCCAACGAATAGGACCAGATGCCTATCAATTGCAGCTACCAAAAGAACTAGCCGGGGTACATGATGTATTTCATATATCTAATCTTAGAAGTGTTTGTCCGATGAATCACTAGTAGTACTTTTTCAAGATATAGAGGTAAATAACAAGTTGAAATTTGTTGAGAAACCTCTCCAAATAGAAGACAGAAAGGTCAAGCACCTCAAACACAAGAGATTGGTACTGGTCAAAGTAAAGTGGGACTCGAGAAGAGGACCGGAGTATACATGGGAACTGGAATCGGAAATGAAACGAAAGTACCCTCATTTGTTCCAGTAAATCTCGAGGACTAGATATTAAACAAGTTGGTGAGAATGTAACAACTCTTGCAAAATTTGTAATTTCCTATCTTAAATAGGCACATTAAGAAACCTCCAAAAAGTATAGTACAACCCTGAAATTTAAAAACGCCCAAAACCAGCAACAGGGCCCCCTAAAACTTAAGGGGGATACCCTAATTGATAACTATCCGCTCAAAACGAGTTCAAAACACGTATTTTTGAAAATTTTCGACTCACCAGGGCTTAGCAGGACACAAGACAGGCCTAGGCTAGGTGGCCTAGCCCCGCGACACGCCCCAGGTCCCCTGGCAGCCGGCGCAACACACGGGAGGGGTCCAAATTCAGTATATAATGCAGGGGTTTGGCACTTGCATATCTGGCTTGTTTCGACGTAAAAATTCACTACACACATTAAGTTATACGATGTTTCTTTCAAAAACAATCACCGTCCCGAACCTCTGCTGCGATAACAGGGTAATAACTCGATCACTGCTACGATACATTTCCGATCGATTAAAACCGATCCGATGGATGTTTAAGTGCTGCCTGAATTCGGGCTATACTTTGTCATTTGTCGTGAGGGTTTCCATCTCGCGAATTTATCGTAAATGTTGAATTAAGTTACTAACCTAGTTTCATTTGCATTTTCATTTAACTAGGTTACTGGCTTAAACAGTAGGCAGACTCTGTCTGTTTAAACTTGCAATGTGAGTCATTCGGGTTTTATCAAAATTTCTTTATAAAACCCTAAATGTTATCCAGTTATAATTACAGGGATTAAGTATTTGCAAATCTTTAATTACTGGCAGTGAGTGGGGTATTATGCACATTACTGCTGTATTATCACTCTTAGGTGGGCGAGCCTAATTAGTGATACACGTCACTTTTGGGTGACAGGACTCAATAGTGATATGACCACAGTCATAGATCCAGTCGAGTGACAACTGGACCAGATAATTATAAGATAGGGACAATTGTAATCGCTCTTAATACTGTAAATTATAACAATGTTTCGTTTTGTACAAATTGAATGACTCGCCAATATTTCCCACTGATCAAATCTTTTTTAAAACATGTTTCAGGTGATTTAGTGTGAACAAGGAAAAGTGCCGCGGAGCACTCCAGCTTGAACGAAGTGGCTCAGTAAATAAATAAACATGTTTTACGTAAACCGGGGATTTTCAGTAAAATTCCTTTATTGTAAATTACGGGGTTTGTCCCAAAACAAGAAATAAAATAATTGGATGTTTTTAGTTTAAACGATCCTATTAAAATTTCCGCTGCCAAATTAAACAACAATACCACAGGTTTCTATCCCACAGCTTCTGAACCTGGTAAAAAGGGTCGGGGGCCGCGACCGAAAAGGTGGTATCAGAGCCACTGGTTTAAGCCAATTAACTATTTGAAAAATATTCAAACTTTAATTTTCAATTTCGTGATTCCGTGAAAATTAAAATTTAATTAGAACTTTTGTGTTTTCCTTATGTGTGCCTAACAGCATGAATGAATTATCGGAAGCAACTCCGAAATTTCACAATCCATACTGCTGATATAGAGACTACGGGAACCCAGTCCGGTTATCAGGCGGACACCGAGGAGCCAATGGTATTTCAGGCCCAGGAGAAACTCAAACTAAAAAAGAGGAGAAGGCTTCTAGACTGGAAACGAGGGGGAAAGAAGAAACCCGTTGCCCAAAGGGTGAAGAAAACAGTGGATCCAAAAGGAAAAGGGAAAGAAGTAGGAGAGAGCTATGGCCAAGCTCACGAATTGCCACCTTGGGAAGAACTCGACAGAAAACTGGGAAACTGTGACCTCCTTGGACCCCTGGTGAAACCCTTCTGAATTTTCCCGCTCAATCGGAACTTCCTATTAACCTGGAACATGCCATTCATGACCCAATTGTCAACCCTCAACCTCTTTCGGACCAAATGGAAGAATGGTGGACCAGTGACTGGCACTTCCAAAACATAATGAACAATCCAAATCCATACTACTCGCTGTATGAACCACCCCCTGCTACTTTCCCACCTATGAACCTGGAAAATGTATCGGAACTATGCCGTTATGGTGAAGAATTGGTCGATATGGGGATCCGGATCTGGACTGTGGGAGTGAATATTACCTGGAAGTACGATGAAAGAGAGTTCCACTATTGAAGGCGACGAATAACAGTAGTTAGATGTTTTGTATAATAATAATATTTGAAAAAAAAATTATATATGAATAATAATAATAATAACATAATAATATTGTATAATAATACTAAAATAAAACATCTGTAAAATACATGGCTTGTACGGACGCATAGATATTATATAAATATAAATGTCGCAATGTCGACGATTTTGGTTACGTGTGCTTACTTAATTGTGTTTGTAATTGCCCTATTGTGTTTAATTGCTATCTATTTTCTTTTGTGCAATAATTTTTATATATTGTTAATTATTCAGATGGCAAACGCAGTAAACCAACCGGCAAATGAAGTTAACCAATCGGAACCAAATAATGAAGACCATTTTCTCAATAGACAAGATATAGAAAGTATTGTTGCTCAGGGTATAGCCAATGCTATCCCAACAATCATCACCGCCATTAGAAATCTCGTTGAACCTTCCCAAGCCAACCATAGCAAACGCACCCGTGACGATAATTTCAGTAATAGTGTGAATGGGGGCGATAATAATAATAATGTAATTCAAGCCCGATTATATAAGAAGATGAAGGTGATGATAACTTGGTGTACTTACAAAGAATTTCTCGCCTGTAAACCAGTCGAATTTTCGGGCAATGAAGGGGCAATTGCCGCACTACGTTGGTTAGAAAAGACCAAAGCTGTAATCAAAATAAGTAAGTGCGCAAAAGAAGACAGGGTAATGTATGCATCCCACCTTTTCAAAGAAGAAGCATTAGAATGGTGGAACACGATGCTACAAGCTAAGGTAAGTAACCCGGCTTATGCTATGAGTTGGGAGGAATTTAAGGAATTGGTAGAAAGAAAGTTTTGTCCCTCCTACAAAAAGGAACATATGACAAATAAGTTCCTGAACCACCGGATGGTGGATGTTAATTGTCGGGAGGATACTTCGAAATTTTCGAGTATGCTAGAATTGTACCGACTCTGGCCTCGCCATACTTGACACCTTCACCAGGCCTCGGAGTATCAATCTTAAGTTAAACCCCAAAAATGTTCATTCGGCCTAGAAGAGGGGAAATTTTTAGGGGTATGGATAACTCAGTCCAGAATTCAAGTTCATCCGGATAAGGTCCAACCCGTGGTTTCTATGCAACCTCCGAAAACAGTAAAGGAAATTCAATCTTCAAATGGCAAGCTGGTGGCACTGCACCGTTTCATCTCCAAATCCGCTGATCGCTCCATTCCTTTCATGAATATCCTAAAAAGGAGTATACTCCCGACCGCACTGGTAACAGGTGTAACAATCACCGTATATCTTTCCGCCTCCCATTTCGCCATCAGTGCATGTAACACCTCGAAAAATCACGTCCAATGAAGTATTGACACGTGTAATAAACCCTAATGAAGTCAAACGTTGAATTTAAGGGACTAATTTTTCGAAAAATCGAAAACTTTGATTATGAAAGAAATGGAAGTATTATCATACCTAAAATAAGTTTCTAAATAACCTTTTATGGCTTTATATTCACAAATGAGCCACTTGTTAATCAAGTGTAGCCGTTTATGTAATTAATTGAAAGTTTGCGCAGAAAAAGGGTTAAAAGAGTCAACATGTTAATTCTTACCTCTGAGTGACCTTTTAACAAACCAGGAGCTTCATAATATTTAATTATAACTCTCGGAAATGCCAATTAATGGTCGTCTAAGGTTTTTATGCCTATAAGTAAAGTTACGCGCAACTTTGCAAGTTAGAGGGACTAAAAGTGTCAATATGTTTAATTATACCTCTGAATGACCTTTTAGAGAACCCGAAGCATCGTAATGTTTAATAATACTTTCAAGGATGCCTAATATGGATTAGATGAGGCTTCAATGCTAATAAATGATGAAATGCGCAAGTTTGCGCAATAGAGGGGCCTAAAGCGTCAACTTTTGAATCTACGCCATTCGGTGACCATTTAAGCAAATGGGAGCGTAGTAATATTTAAATATATGCTTGGGAATGATTATTATGGGCCATGGAAGGCTTAGATATCATTAAACGGCATTTCGCGCTACTTTGCGCAATTAAGGGACTAATTGCGTCAAACTGCAAAAGGAGGTCAAATCGTATGGTAACGGACCTTCTGGAATATGTCCATAAGTTAAATATACCCTATTTATCCTTTATATAGCTTATATATAGGTTTAGAGGTGTTTGGTACGCAAAAATAAACTTTTATGTCATGCAGTGACTAAAAGTGTCAAAAAGTGCACAAGTTTGCACTTTTGCGCATATCTCGCATTCTGAATATCCCCGGACACCCAAAAATTTATGTAAGCACTAAAATATTTTATTTTAGTGTGTGGCATGATAAAATTTCACTCGTCGCGTAATTCGGACCGTTTTTAGCGTTCGTCCGTGTTTCGTCGTAATTCGACGCACTACGTGACCGTACGGCCAAAGGAACCGACATCCGACATGTTTTTGAACATGTTTCATGTTCCCTATGTTTAAACATCATAGTGGGGCCTTAAAATGAGGTTAACTGGCCTTGAACGTGCCTAAAGTGACCATAAAAGCTCACAGGGGCCATTTCTGCCATATATGAAAGTGTTGTTTGCTGCTAAACAGCTGTAAACAGCCTGTTCCAGCAGTTTCTATCAATTGTAAATGGTTTTTTTTGAAACTAGGGGTTTCCCATTGTTTATAAAACCATGGGTAATATGTGTAGGGTTCAGATTCAATCACGGTTTACGAGGAACGATCCTAACGGTCCTCAAAAACCTATAAATACCCTTCCCCACTTCCTTCATAACCCACACTTGATCTTGAATTCTCTAAGTTGGGGACTTTTCTCCTCATACCTGAGAAATTAGGATCAACCCTCCTTGCTTGGACCCTTTGTAAGTCCCCTTTCGTGTTTAGTTTAATTATTTAGCGGTTAAAGCCGAAAAGTCAAGCGTTTCGATAAACGCTTTGACTTTTAAACGGCTAAGCCATGGTTCACAACGAACATGGCTACGTGACCGTAATTAGGTAGGTAATTAACCCTCAAAAGGGCACCTCCTAATTACCACGTTTACTCAGTTAAATTGTCGGGTCAAATAAAAGTCAATCGGGTTAGTTTTAAATAAAATTAATAACTATTAATATAAAAACCATAAAATCAGTTTTCTCTCTTTAATAAATTGGTAAATATTAGTTGAACATGTCTGAGCATTTTTCAACCCGACAATTCTAAGTATAGGCTCGGTTCGGAACCGAAAGTCGCAAAAGTTGACTTTTGCTTTGACTTTCAGTTCTGACCCGATTTAGCTTAGTTTAGATATGCCTTAGGATTCCTTTAGGACCAGGTTATAGGTTAGTATAACCCTCCGAGGTTATACAACTTGGTTCCATAGAAATCCTAGTTCATGCTTGTTTCCGTTAAATGCCTAAATGTTGACCGTTATGCCCTTTGACCCTAAAACGATAATTTTGAAAATGTGAGAGGACAATAATCTTTATTACTGATTTATAAACTTGTCCCTAAAATTTGACATCAGTTTGAGGTCTAGATTAGGAGTTATGCTCAATAGCGTAATTAGAAAGCCTTTTATTAATTAAACGGCGTAATTAGCGTATATCCTATCTAAACCCAATTTTTGATACCAAACTTTTTACCTACTGATATAAAATAATATTTTGGGATTTTTTAAAGATTTTTATTTATTTTAGGCTGAGCATAACATAGGGCTCTAGGCTTGATTCGGTAATTGCCGGTTTTGCCCTTTTGGGCTATAAAATGAGTTTTACAAATCCTTTTGACCCCAAACCTTTTTCTACTGATCTAATATGATAAATAAAATATTTTGAGCCTTCTGGAATAATAAAAATATCAGCTTTCTATACAAAACCCGGAAATGGCTCCAAATCACCTTTTTAAGCGTTTTTAACGCATAGTATGTATCGAAACTAGTTTAAATATATAAGGGTTGATGCCTGCTGATATTTTCAGTAAATTTCTATATTTTAACATTAAGAAAAAGTTTTAAACTCAGATTCTCTGTTTTGCCCTTTTTAAGCCTATGTGGAATTACCAAAATGCCCCTACGGTGCATAGTATGGTTATAATTAATAAAATCCACATATTTATGATACCCTACTGTTATAACTTATTAAGTTAAGTATATTTACTAATTTAATCAGACCTGTAACTCAGATTAATATTTAATCTCTTTTATAACCGTTAAAAATGACCGAAATACCCCTACGGGGCATAAATTGGTCCTTAATTCGTTTTGGGCATAATGGAAGGTATCTTACTGATATCACAACATATATAAGGCATATTAACTTAGGAAACATGTATATGACTCTTATGGTTACCCGTTACGCTTCTTACGCGTTCGGTTCGGTTAATGTAACTAGTTTGCATAAATTAGCCAAAACGGGTCAAACCTTATCATTTTTATCTCAAAATCCAGAATGTGTTTAGTTTACCCATATTATACAATTCTTCAAACTTGTCGGGTCTAAATCACATTCTATTCCGGTCTTCGCTTAATCGTGCGTAAGAACCGTGAACCGTTCCTTAAAAACTAACCGGTCTAAGTTACGACTTAAATAAGACCCGTTAGGAATCTAATAGGTTAATTAAACCTCCGTTCCAGATTAAGAGCCCCAGTAGAAGTACTTGTGCTTGCTGATTTGAATATACGGCTGAGTATAAATTGCATTGCTAGCTCAGGTAAATACTTTTAACTTATTTTCCCTTATACGGGCTTGGGATACGGTATTATAAAAATACCGCTTGGTCGGGTGTAGAAACCTTTTAATCGGAGATGATTAAATTGCATAATCCCGTTTTAATCTGTATTGATTGATAACAAATAACATTAGGGGTTAATGACCGTGTCCTGGATATCCTTGGCTCATTTAAAAAGTGAATGGCCATAACGTAAGCACAATGTGTAGGCATAACACCTCCTGTTGCGTATGTAAAAGATATACTCACTCGTAAGGTGTCTTCTTGTGAGTTATATTTATGGTGTGTCGATTAATCTTGACCGGCTTGTATTATAGAATCACCGGCCCTAAATGTTGGACAAACATGTAAATCGGATACAAGATTTTTATTAATAAAATTGTCCCAAGTTATAAAAGATATTTTGTGCCTCGTGCATTCAAATCAATTTTCAAACTCTTTTTCCAAAATGAGTCAGTTAATTGTATTTACCAGTGTAAACTGACGTATTTTCCAAAAAGGTTAAGTAACTGGTACTGAACGTAATTGGCTGGAAGCTCAGGGCGTTAATAAGGAATCTTGCAAGTTCTAGGCGTCTAAAGTCTGTTGAACGATGTTTATGTTTTAAGATCCGCTTGTGGATCCTTTACTTTCCGTTGTAATACTTTGACATTACTTTATATTCGGAATGTAATATATTTATCTTTTGCTTCCGCTGTGCATTTATATATTGTGTTGTTTGACTATGATGATATCAACTACGTCACGATACTCCCCACCGGGCCCACCGGTAATACGTGGAAATATCGGGGTGTGACAGGTTGGTATCAGAGCCAACGCTGAGTGAATTAAACGCTAGCCTTTTTGTGTTTAATCTCAGTTACACAGTTGCACATTCTTGAGTCTAGACAAGAACATAGGACTAATCCTAATTCGTTTTATTTTGCCCTTATTTGGTTCCTTTGTTATTTTCCGATTAGCCCTTGCATGGGCAAGTCATTTTCTGTTAGATGTCCCGTTTAGGGCAACCATATACTTGTTTAAATTTTAAAGGAACGATTATATTTAAAATATCATTCCTATATTATAAGATCTACCATTATAATAAAATGGCAAAATCTAAAAAGGACAAGACCTAGCCACATGTTACTTTAAGACATGGCCAAGATGGTAAGACCTATTCAAGAGAATCAAGTCCTTGTTAACACCTAAGAACGTGTTAGCACTCTTGACAAATGTGATTCGAGAAAATCACAACAGTCATCCTTATATTGGATTCTTCCAATTTTCTTGTCTAGCCGATTGATTTAGAAATCATGGCTCAAATCATCAAATAAAGATGATCATATTGTTAACGCCGAAGAACGTGTTAGCACTCTTGACAAAAGTAATCTGAGAAAATCACAATAGTCATCCCTATATTGGAATTTTTTTTTAATTTCCTGATTTGGCCTAATGATCTAGAAATCATGGCTTATATCATCCTATAAGATGATCATATTATAAACCTCCAATAGTGATAAAGTGCCTACGGGCTAAACATGTTGTCCGATAAGACAACGACAGTGGTGGTCTTTGACCTCCTGTCTAAAAATGTTGGACCATGTCCAAGCATAATAGTCGGTATGATCCAAACGATCTCGACTAATAGCATCTGAAAAGATGATCATATCATAAACATCCCTCAGAAGGGAAATGCCCACGGGCTATATCTATTGTCCTAAAAGACAAAAGGCAGTTGTAGCTTTCGACTCTCTGTCAAGAAAAGTAACCGACTATGCTCAAACCTTAAATGCCTCGATCCCAAACGATCATGGCTTATAAATTCAAAACTGTCCTCGTGACCAGGCAGCTGTGCCACTTTAATATCCTTGGTGTTTTTATATACTAGGATAAAATTATAATGAAAATACTAATAAAATTAACAAATTAACCCATATGGTTTATATTACCATGGTTAATAAATTATCAAAAATGATAATTTCATAATAACCTCTGAATAAATCATTTTCAATGTTTATGAAGCAATCAAGCTACATGGCCGGATTAGATGAAGTTAACAGCCACTTGAAGGAGAACAATGATACTACCAGAATTAATGTAACTGGAGCGGAACTGCAGGCAATAATAGATTATGCAGTTACTCGAGCTCTTGACAGACAGTATGATGAATCAAATGATACCCACTCTAAGACTCTATTTGTGGCTCGTAGTAAGCCCCCTCCCAAAACACATGAGTCAAGGGAGAACGATGTTCATCACTCATCAAATCAGAGGAGTGTTCCACCTAGACAGGTTGTGCTTCATCAAGAGGCACTAATTAAGACCTGCTCATATAAATATTTTGTCTCCTGCAAGCCCAGAGACTTTACAGGGGAAAAAGGGGCCATCGATTGCATGACATGGCTCGATGAGATGGACACTGTTGTTGACATCAGCGGTTGTGCGAAACAAGATGTTGTGAAATTTGTTTCACAATCATTCAAAGGAGAAGCGTTGGCATGGTGGAGATCATTGCTCCAAGCCACGGGAAAGGTCCTACTCTACAACTTATCTTGGGATCAATTTGTTGCATTAATCAAGGAAAACTATTGCCCCCAGCATGAGGTAGAAGAGATAGAATCAGACTTCTTGACTCTGGTCATGGAGAATTTGGATTGCCAGGCATATGTGACAAGTTTCAACACTATATCCCGCCTTGTTCCTTACTTAGTCACCCCTGAACCTAAACGCATAGCGCGTTTTATTGGAGGCCTAGCACCAGAGATAAAGGGAAATGTTAAAGCATCTAGGCCTACCACATATAGGTCCGCGGTGGACTTATCCTTATCTCTCACCTTAGATGCAATCATAAATAAGTATGTTAAGGCTTCTGGCGAAGGAAAAAGGGAAAGAGAGGAGGAGAACTCTCATCGGTTTGACAAGAAGAAAAAGGGAAGTTTTAGGAACAAGGAAGACTCCGAATTTAGGAAAAACTCGAGTCAGTCTAATAACAGACCCAAATGCAGTAACTGCAGAAAGCAACATTCTGGAAAATGTACTATCGACCCACGTGCTAAATTGTGTGGAATTTGCAAGACCAAGGGTCACAAAACCTTAGATTGCAAGGAGTTGAAGAGCGCGACATGTTACAATTGTAACGAGGAAGGGCACATCAAAACCAACTGCCCAAAGCTTATAAAGAAGCCTGGAGAGGCCAGGAACACAAACGCATGAGTCTTCCAGAGGAACGCCCAGGAGATGGTGCAGAATGACGACTATATAGCAGGTACTTTTCCCTTATCAAGAAGTTATGCAGAAATTTATTTGATGCTGGCACATATGATTCTATAATTAACGATAAATATTGAGAACTGTTGTCTCCGCCTGATTAGGACTCCGGTCATTTACTGCGAAGTAGAAATTGGCCGATGATACTCTAGAGAGTGCTCCAACAAACCTTAGATGGATATTTTATATCTAATAGGAATCACTCTTTTCTGATATCCCTATGGCAAGCTTTCAAGCTACCTAAACTCTCCAATATAATAAAGACAGATGTGACGTTTTGATCCTCTGTCAGAAAAGTGATGGACTAGGTCCAAACCTTAAATGCCATTGATGGTCTTTTGCGACCTAGGCTAAGTAATATTAATATACATTTTAAATAACGTTCATTAAGAATGTTAGTGCTATATTAGCCTATATGGGTTATTGATACCATGGTTAGTATATATTAAGGCCATCGAGATGAGGAATAGCAGTTGTTGGATTGCAACTAAGAAATTGTTTTATTGGTGTTAGGAAGCAATATCGAGTATGGCAAACTCAGATAAGACAGCTGTTGGTCGTGTTATGGATGATGTGACACATGCCAATGATGCTACAATTATGAACCTTAGAATTTCCAGTGATGTTCTTCAAACTATGATAGACGCAGCTGTTGGTAAAGCTGTGAAGAAGGCCGTGAAAAAGTTCAAGGAGCCCGATGCTACTTGCTCCAAGTCTCATCCAAGACCACACGTCCTTACTCACAAGAAGGATCTCGTTCATACCTCTAATGCAAGGGATGAACTAAAAAGGAAAAGGGAGGAAGATAACTCCCAGAGTTCTACGAAAAAGAACAAACAAAAGTCCAACCAGAAACCTGTATGCAAGACCTGCAAGAAGCGCCATTATGGGAAGTGCAGGTTCGAACCAAAATCCCAATCACAGCCGAGGACTTGTGGTATCTGCAAATCAAGGGAACATAAGACGTTGGACTGCAAGGACATGAAGAATGCAGTCTGCTTCGGCTGTAATGAGAAAGGCCACATCAAGACCACGTGCCCTAAATCTGTCAAAGGAAATGCGGCTAAGGAAGGAAAGCCTAAGAATGAAAGCGCCTAAAATGCCTGAGCTAGTTCATAAATAATGGCATCAGGTACATTCCTTAACACTTATCAGTGAATAAACGCTAAGAATTCTGCTTTGATTCGGATACCAATCAATCCTTCATAAACTATAAGTATAGCAAACTTTTAAAATATTTTATAAGAACCCTAGATGTTAAGTGTAAGGTAAAACTTACCAACAAAATCATAGGAACCATTTCTTCTGTTCCTGCTAGAAATCTTCAGTCATATAATTCGAGTACCCCCTCCCCAGATGAAGTACGTCAGAATATGAAGTTGATATCTCTTGATCTCTATCGATTAAGAATACCATATGGTATGACAAAAGCACCATATGAGGATTGGTGTATCTCAATAAGTTCCACAGATTGCTTCCATGCCTGATCAGTATGGAGGTTTAATGCATGGAACCACAAAGATATTCCAATGGTCATACGGTATTAAAGTCAACTATGGTATTCAAAGATGATATCCAGAATGGAATTGTCTAAGTAAGTGTCTCTGATTAAGAATTCCGTGGACTCGTAACATAAATGTGTCACTCATTTGACACCAGCAAGGATGGATGAACTGGAGCCTGAGATTTGGAAAATCTCTGTAACCTCCTTGTATCTTGATTATCTTCTCCTAAGACTACCATGTTTACCTCCCGAGAGGCAAGTAGAGTTAATATTTATATCCCAATTAGGGCTGTATCATTATGAAATCTCCAAGACAGCTAGTACCATTAATGGAATAATCGAAACCTTGATTAAGTAAATTTTAAGATAGGAGATTCATATAGCCAAACTCAATATTCCGAGAGTTTGATATTGTTAAATAAGAAAGACGGTTCATTTTGCTTATGCATTGATTACCGCAACCCTATATAGGCAACAATTAAGAATCGCCATCAGCTGCCCAGGATCGTCGATTTGTTCGACTAACTGTAAGGATTAGCTACTCCTTAAGATTAGTTTTGAGCAATGGTTGGAATAACCATCTCATCTTAAGATAAGCTTTTCTACAATAGTTATTATATAAGTATCAAGGTGGCTCCTTTGGAGACCTTGTATGGATGAAATATAAAAAATCCGTAGGATGGACGAGACTTTGGGAAGTCCACCTATCAGGATCTGAAAGTTGCATTGGAAACAACAAATAAGATCATACAAATCCATAATCGATTGTAAGTTGCCAGTATACGGCAGGAAATCAAGGATTTATGAAAATAGCAACCCTCCTAAGTTCTGGTTAAAAGATAAGGTTCAACAAAAGATAACACCCTGGAAGGGTGTGCCGAGTTGTAATTTTCAGGTTAGTTAAGCTCGGAATCTACAAAGTCATTCGAAGGATTCGAATGTATCAAGACTAAATAGCTTACGAGCTAAGACCTAATATAGGAGCTTGGTGGAACGCGCAATGTGACCCACACTAATGATTTAGCAACGTGTCACCAATAAGTTGAAAAGCACTATCACATAATGATATGCAGATCTATGATAGTAGGAGCAACCTATGTCGATTGAGAATCGACAGGTTAAGGAGCTCCAAAAGAAAGTATGCACCTATTGTATAGGTCAACTGGGATACCCTTGGAGGCCCAAATATACTATGGAAGTTAAATCCATAATACGACAGAAAATACTTCATTTACTTTAAGCAAATCTCAAGGTCGAGATTTCTTTTAAGGGGGTGAGGATGTAACACCTCGAAAAATCACGTCCAATGAAGTATTGACACGTGTAATAAACCCTAATGAAGTCAAACGTTGAATTTAAGGGACTATTTTTTTCGAAAAATCAAAAACTTTGATTATGAAAGAACTGGAAGTATTATCATACCTAAAATAAGTTTCTAAATAACCTTTTATGGTTTTATATTCACAAATGAGCCACTTGTTAATCAAGTGTAGCCGTTTATGTAATTAATTGAAAGTTTGCGCAGAAAAAGGGTTAAAAGCGTCAACATGTTAATTCTTACCTCTGAGTGACCTTTTAACAAACCAGGAACTTCATAATATTTAATTATAACTCTCGGAAATGCCAATTAATGGTCGTCTAAGGTTTTTATGCCTATAAGTAAAGTTACGTGCAACTTTGCAAGTTAGAGGGACTAAAAGTGTCAATATGTTTAATTATACCTCTGAATGACCTTTTAGAGAACCCGAAGCATCTTAATGTTTAATAATACTTTCAAGGATGCCTAATATGGATTATATGAGGCTTCAATGCTAATAAATGATGAAATGCGCAAGTTTGCGCAATAGAGGGGCCTAAAGCGTCAACTTTTGAATCTACGCCATTCGGTGACCATTTAAGCAAACGGGAGCGTATTAATATTTAAATATATGCTTGGGAATGATAATTATGGGCCATGGAAGGCTTAGATATCATTAAACGGCATTTCGCGCTACTTTGCGCAATTAAGGGACTAATTACGTCAAACTGCAAAAGGAGGTCGAATCGTATGGTAACGGACCTTCCGGAATATGTCCATAAGTTAAACATACCCTATTTATCCTTATTATAGCTTAGATATAGGTTTAGAGGTGTTTGGTACGCAAAAATAAACTTTTATGTCATGCAGGGACTAAAAGTGTCAAAAAGTGCACAAGTTTGCACTTTTGCGCATATCTCGCATTCTGAATATCCCCGGACACCCAAAAATTTATGTAAGCACTAAAATATTTTATTTTAGTGTGTGGCATGATAAAATTCCACTCGTCGCGTAATTTGGACCGTTTTTAGCGTTCGTCCGTGTTTCGTCGTAATTCGACGCACTACGTGACCGTACGGCCAAAGGAACCGACATCCGACATGTTTTTGAACATGTTTCATGTTCCCTATGTTTAAACATCATAGTGGGGCCTTAAAACTAGGTTAACTGTCCTTGAACGTGCCTAAAGCGACCATAAAAGCTCACAGGGGCCATTTCTGCCATATATGAAAGTGTTGTTTGCTGCTAAACAGCTGTAAACAGCCTGTTCCAGCAGTTTCTATCAATTGTAAATGGTTTTTTTGGAAACTAGGGGCTGCCCATTGTTTATAAAACTATGGGTAATATGTGTAGGGTTCAGATTCAATCACGGTTTACGAGGAACGATCCTAACGGTCCTCAAAAACCTATAAATACCCTTCCCCACTTCCTTCATAACCCACACTTGATCTTGAATTCTCTAAGTTGGGGACTTTGCTCCTCATACCTGAGAAATTAGGATCAACCCTCCTTGCTTGGACCCTTTGTAAGTCCCCTTTCGTGTTTAGTTTAATTATTTAGCGGTTAAAGCCGAAAAGTCAAGCTTTTCGATAAACGCTTTGACTTTTAAACGGCTAAGCCATGGTTCACAACAAACATGGCTACGTGACCGTAATTAGGTAGGTAATTAACCCTCAAAAGGGCACCTCCTAATTACCACGTTTACTTAGTTAAATTGTCGGGTCAAATAAAAGTCAATCGGGTTAGTTTTAAATAAAATTTATAACTATTAATATAAAAACCATAAAATCAGTTTTCACTCTTTAATAAATTGGTAAATATTAGTTGAACATGTCTAAGCATGATTCAACCCGACAATTCTAAGTATAGGCTCGGTTCGGAACCGAAAGTCGCAAAAGTTGACTTTTGCTTTGACTTTCAGTTCTGAGCCGATTTAGCTTAGTTTAGATATGCCTTAGGATTCCATTAGGACCAGGTTATAGGTTAGTATAACCCTCCGAGGTTATACAACTTGGTTCCATAGAAATCCTAGTTCATGCTTGTTTCCGTTAAATGCCTAAATGTTGACCGTTATGCCCTTTTGACCCTAAAACGAGAATTTTGAAAATGTGAGAGGACAATAATCTTTATTACTGATTTATAAACTTGTCCCTAAAATTTGACATCAGTTTGAGGTCTAGATTAGGAGTTATGCTCAATAGCGTAATTAGAAAGCCTTTTATTAATTAATGACCGTGTCCTGGATATCCTTGGCTCATTTAAAAAGTGAATGGCCATAACGTAAGCACAAGGTGTAGGCATAACACCTCCTGTTGCGTATGTAAAAGATATACTCACTCGTAAGGTGTCTTCTTGTGAGTTATATTTATGGTGTGTCGATTAATCTTGACCGGCTTGTATTATAGAATCACCGGCCCTAAATGTTGGACAAACATGTAAATCGGATACAAGATTTTTATTAATAAAATTGTCCCAAGTTATAAAAGATATTTTGTGCCTCGTGCGTTCAAATCAATTTTCAAACTCTTTTTCCAAAATGAGTCAGTTAATTGTATTTACCAGTGTAAACTGACGTATTTTCCAAAAAGGTTAAGTGACAGGTATTGAACGTAATTGGCTGGAAGCTCAGGGCGTTAATAAGGAATCTTGCAAGTTCTAGGCGTCTAAAGTCTGTTGAACGATGTTTATGTTTTAAGATCCGCCTGTGGATCCTTTACTTTCCGTTGTAATACTTTGACATTACTTTATATTCGGAATGTAATATATTTATCTTTTGCTTCCGCTGTGCATTTATATATTGTGTTGTTTGACTATGATGATATCAACTACGTCACGATACTCCCCACCGGGCCCACCGGTAATACGTGGAAATATCGGGGTGTGACAGTGCGGTACTCGTAGTACACCGAAATCAAGCACAAATTCCGGTCTATTACGTGAGCCGCGTCTTAAAAGATTACGAAACCAGATATCCGATGATAGAAAAGTTGGCACTTTCTTTGGTACACGCGTCAAGGCGCCTCCGAAGGTACTTTCAAGCCTTTAATATAGAAGTGCAAACCAATCTCCAGATCCAGCAGATCTTAAGAAAACCTGAGGTCTCTGGACGTCTTACAAAGTGGGCTATAGAACTTAGTGCTTTCGACATCACTTACTGAACAAGAGGTCCGGTAAAAGGCCAGGCGGTAGCAGATTTCCTTACTGAAGTTCCCACCGCAGAAAGTGCTAAAGAAAACCCCGTCCTCCCGAGGTCTGGAATTTGTATACAAACGGAGCTTCTAGTAAGGAAGGGTTTGGAGCTGGTTTAATTTTGATAGAATCGAAAGGGATAGAATACACCTACGCTCTGCATTTTGAATTCAAGACATCAAACAACGAAGCAGAGTATGAAGCACTCCTAGCCGGACTCCAAACTACTGCAAAAGCCGGTGCTAGCTCCGTCCTAGCTCATGTCGATTCATTATTGGTCGCTAATCAAGTTAACGGAGAATATGAGGCGCGGGAAGAGAACATGATTCGGTACTTGAACCAAGTAAACAGTCTGATGGCCACATTTGATTCGTGTAAAGTGGTTCACATTCCGAGGAGCAAGAACAAAAAAGCCGATGCTTTGAGCAAGTTGGCATCAGTCACGTTTTGCCATTTATCCAAGGAAGTTTTGGTCGAAACCTTGCAAGCTCCGGCCATCAGTCAGGGAGAAGCGGTAATGTCGATAACTGTACAGGAAAAGTCGTGGATGACACCAATTTTGGATTATCTGGAAAATGGCACACATCCGGAGGATAAAGCTCAGGCACGAAAGATGAAGGTCAAAGCACTCCAGTACCAAGTTCATGATGGAAAGCTTTACCAGAAGACAATCCTGGGTCCGCTTCTACGATGTTTAACGCCAAAAGAAGCCAGCTATGTAATCTGAGAAATTCATTGGGGAATTTGTGGCATACACTCCGGGCCGAGGATGGTCATAGCCAAAGCAATGAATGCCGGATACTTCTGGCCGGGTATGCACCAAAGCACCGTTAGTGAGCTGCACGCATGTGAAGATTGTCAGCGTCATGCCCCTGTTAGTCATCGTGCGAAAAATAGCCTCGTACCTGTAACCTCGGCCTGGCCTTTTCAAAAGTGTGGAATTGACATCGTCGGTCCTCTTCCCGTCTCCACCGGAGGTGTGAGGTTCCTGCTAGTCGCAATTGATTACTTTACCAAGAGGATCGAAGCAAAACCCCTACGAACTATCACCGGTGATCAAATACTTCGGTTCGTATGGGAGAACATTGTTTGCCGATACGGAAAGCAGTTCTCCGAAAAGCCGTTCAAAACCTGGTGCGAGAAAATGCATATCGAATAAAGCTTCGCTTCGGTCGCCCACCCCCAGGCTAACGGACAGGTTGAAAGGGCCAAGCGCAGCATAGTGGAAGGCATTAAGAAACGTTTGGGCAAGGAAGGAGTCTCTTGGGCAGACGAACTCCCACACGTCCTATGGGCACACCGGACGATGCCAAAAACAAGCACTAGGGAAACTCCCTTCAGCTTGACATACGACTCGGAGGCAGTCATTCCCGCCGAAGTTGGCATCCCCACCCACCGCATGATGCAAAGCCAAGAAGAGAATGAGCATCAACTCCGTCTAAACCTCGACCTAGCCAAGGAATGAGGAGAGCTTGCGGCCATCAGAGAGGCCAAGTACAAAAAAGAGTTAGAGAAGCATTATAACTCTAAGTTTAAAGAGGTCTGTTTTAAAGAGAGGGATTATGTATGCGAAGGAATGACGCCAGTTTGGCCGAAGGAACAGGGAAGATGGCCCCAAAGTGGGAAGGACCCAATATAGTCAAAACATCCGGAAGAAATGGAGCTTATACGCTCGTCAAGATGGATGAAACTCCCGTCCCTCGTACCTGGAACGGGATGCACCTTAAAAGATGCTTCCTATGAAGTACTTAAATCCAATGTTGCAGAAATCGGCCTAGGCGGCTGATTAATCGGCGCCTAGGCGCTAGTCGGTGGGTTACTGCCTAAATTTAAGCTAGTCGGTCAAAAAATCGGTTGTGGTCAAAATCGGTAAAAGTCGGACAAAATCGGTAAAAATCGAACTAATCAGGCCATGTTTTTTGACCCAAAAAACCCAATTTTTGAAACCTGGCCTATGGTTTAAAGCGCAAATTTTAGTTATAAACCTATTTTAACATTTAAGTTTAGGTATTTTAACATTTAACCCCATCTATCTTTCACTAGTTTACATATGGTTCCTAAACTTTTAAATTTATTAATAAAAAGTATAAAGTTATCTCCTAAACTTGTAAATTTATTAATAAAAAATATAAAGTTATCTATATATATATATAAAAATTTGTAAAATTATACTTAAAAAGTCCAATCTGATTAATCCCTATTAATCCCGATTAATCGCTAGGCGGTATCTCACAGCCCGACTAGCGCCTAGCGCCTTCTACAACATTGCTTAAATCTTAAAAAAAAATTAGAATAAAAAGTTTGTAATGTGGAGGGTATTACCCGCACCTTTCTATTTTACGTGTAATGAGAAGGGTATTGCCCGTAGCTTTTCTATTTTTATTTTCAATATAATGCGGAGGGAAATGCCCGCACCTCTTTTTACGTTTTTACCTAAGTTTGTAACATCCGGAGGGATATAACCCGGAACATCTTAATATATATAGAATGCATGAAACTCTATCCTAAATAAGTTGCAACATGAATAAATTACCATCGGCCGAACTAAGGGATGCAAATACCCTAAAAAGTAAGGACGGACTGGCATTTGTCCAACTTTTTTACTTTCATTAAGAAATTATCCTAAGTATAAAAATGAGATGGATCCGCATACAAGTAAGAACGTTCTAGAAAAATTGAAATACAGTCATAAAAAAAAGCATGGACGCATGTAAACAAATGATTGCATAAAAAATAACCGGACTAACGTGTTGTCACACCCCGATATTTACAGCTCAGCCCGGTGGGGAGTATCGTGACGTAAGATTGATATCATCATAGTCAAGCATACACAGAATAGCACAGCGGAAGTCTTGGAATATAAAATATTATTACAAACTCAATTGTCAGAAATACTGAAAAGATAATTACATTCGAGCTTGCAATATTAAATCCACAGGAGGATCATATTAAAATGTACAAAATGAAGTTTAGCAGATTTTAGGGCATCCTAAGGATTTGCAAGGTCCTTCATTGACACCAAGGAGCTTCAAGCCAATTACGTATAGTACCTGTCACTTAGTCTTTTCAAAATACGTCAGTTTACACTAGTGAATACAATTAACCGACTCATATGTAAAACATTTATAAAATTGATTTAAATACACAAGGCACAAATATTCTTTTATAACTTGGGACAATTATATAAAATAATCTTGTATACAGATTTACATTTTGTCATACGTTCAGGGCCCGGAATAGAAGAGACGAATCATGATTAATTAACACGCCACTAATATAGTCCACAAGGAGTTATCCTCACGTGTGGTTATATTTTATATCTTAATTCCCTTTTTTTTGGGAAAAGAATCCGTATCGCAACTGTCAGGTGTATGCCTACACCCAGTGCTTAGGTCGTGGCCATTTGCATTTAAATGATGCCAAGGATATCCAGGAAACGGTCATTAACCCCCAAATGCTTTGTATCAAACAGGACAGATTAAAATGGGTTATCTCAATGATATAACCACTAATCGATTAAATATTCAATAACCGACTAAGCAGTAATAATTTACCGTATCCCAAGCCCGTATAAGGGAAAATAAGTTAAAAGTATTTACCTGAGCTAAAATGTAAATTATACTCAGCTGTATATTCTAATCAGCAAGTGTAGGTAGCTTTTACTGGGCTCCTAATCTGGAACGAAGATTTTAATAACCTATTAGATTCCTAACGGGTCTTATTTAAGGTGTAACTTAGACCGGTTAGTTTCAAAGAAAAGTTTACGGTACGAAACGCAAGATTAAGCGATGATCGGATTGAAATGTGATTTAGACCCAACAAGTATGAAGACTTGTATAAAATGGGTAAACTAAATACATTCTGGATTTTGAAGTAAAAATGATAAGGTTTGACCCGTTTCGGTTAATTTATGCAAACTAGTTACATAAACCGTACCGAATGTGTATATGCATAACGGGTAACCGGATGAGTCATATACAAGTTTCACGAGTTAATATGCTTTAAATATGATATTATATCAGTAGGATAAATCGTTTTGCCCAAAACAAATTTAAAACCAATTTAAGCCTCGTAAGGGTACTTTGGTCATTTTAAAGTTTATAAAACAGGTTTAATAGCAAACTGAGGTTCTGGTCTAAAATGTTCAGTAAAAATATTTATTTTATCAAGTTACATCAGTAAGATATCATACATATGTGGGGTTTATCATTTATGGCCAAACTATGCACCGTAGGGGCATTTTGGTCATTTCACATATGCTTTTAAGGTCAAATTTGGAAGTCTGAGTTCAAGACTTATACTTACTGTAAAATTAATAAAATTTATTTATAAAATCAGTAGGTATCAAGTTTTAGGTGCTATATATGGTTTTAAACCATACTATGCGCCTAATTTGCGTAAAAGTCGATAATTGACGATATTTAAGATGTTTATGGAAATCTGAGATTTTTATCAGTCTTGAATAATTAAAATATTTTATTTAATATATAACATCAGTAGGAAAAGGTTTGGCACGTAAATGATACGTAAATCTCATTTTATTAATGAAAAGGGCATTATCGTCAATTACCGAATTCATGCAGGAACCCTATGTTATGGTCGGTATAAAATTTGACCAAAAATTCCAAAAATCCCTAAAAATTATATTAAAATAGTAGGAAATGGGTTTGGTGCCCAATGGAATCTCGGTTCTTGGCTCACATCGGATGCAGATTGAGGTTATGGCATGCAAGGTCCTCATGAGTTTTTATGCATAAACAACTTTCCGAAGTTGACGTAATTAGCACATAACTTTTATATATGATAATATGAGTTTAAAAATGTTAGTGGCCTACTCTGGCATACTCAGAAGGATGACAGAACGTCACGAAGTTCCTGGTTCGCTCAAGAGGCCTTTCAAAGGCGTAGTTTTGCTAGTCGTCACTTTTAGTCCTTTAATCGCACAAAGTAGCGCGTAATATCGTTTAACGATATCTAAGCCTTTCGTGGTCCATATTGAGTATTCCCTAGCATGTGCTTAAATATTATGATGCTACCGTTCGCTTAAATGGTCACCTAAAGGCGTAGATTTAAAAGTTGACGCTTTTGGTCCCTCTAACGCGCAAACTTGCGCGTATCATCGTTTAATAGCATCAAAGCCCTATGTATTCTATATTAGGCCTTCTCGAGAGTATTATTAAACATCACGATGCTTAGGGTTCGTTAAAAGGTTATTAAGAGGTATGATTAAACATATTGACGCTTTTAACCCCTTTAACTTGTAAACTTGCGCGTAATTTCACTTATTGGCGTAAAAGCCCTTAATGGCCAATTTTAGGCATTCCCGAGGGTGTAATCAATTATCATAAAGCTCTCGGTTTGTTGAAAGGTCACTCAGAGGTAAGAATTTACATGTTGACGCTTTTAACCCTTCGACACGCAAACTTTCAAATAATTATGCAAACGGTTCCTCTCGACCAACAAGTGGCTCATTTGTGAATATGAATACCGTGTAACATCATTCAGAGGCTTATATTAAGCATGTTGACCCTATTAGTCCTTTTTCATTCAAAGTTTTTGATTTTTCGCAAAATTAGTCCCTCAAATTCAACGTTTGACTTTATTAGGGTTTAGTACACGTGTCAACATATCATTGGACACGATTTTACGAGGTGTTACATCCTCACCCCCTTAAAAGAAATCTCGACCCCGAGATTTGCTTAGAAAAACATGGAAGTACTTTCTATCGTATAATGGACTTAACCTCCACAGCATATTTGGGACCTCTGTGGGCACCCCAGTCGACCTTTACAATAGGTACATGTTTTCTTTCGGAGCTTCTAATCCTATCGACCCTTAATTGATACTGGTTTCTCATTAAACCACAAGTTTTCATTAATCTGCATGTCATTATGTGACGATGCTTTTGACCTATTGGGGAGACATATCCTTAAATCACCAGTGTGAAACACATTGTGATTTCCATCTAGCTCCTTAGGTAAGTTTCAGCTTATAGGCTACCGATCATGACATATTCGAGTTTCTCGAATGGTCCAGTATATATAGAGTTTAACTTGTCCGTTATATCAAAATGCATCACACCTTTCTAGGGTGGTACTTTCTGTTGAATCTTGTTCCTTATTGAGAACTTAAGGGGATTGTGACTCTTATTAATATTGATCTTCTGCCAATTACTGGCAGTCTTCAAATGATCAGGGATTCACATGATCTTATCCGTTGTTTCCAGGGTAATTTCAGGTCCTGATAATTGGACTTACCAAACTTCTGCCCATCAAATGGATGTTTGACATTTCCATCTATACAAGGTCTCCAAATGAGCAGCCTTGATGCTTATATACTAACTATTAGTTATAGGAGAGCTTATTTAAGGTGAGATGGTTATCCTAATTACTACTTAAACCAATCTTAAAGAATAGCTAACCTCACAGTTAGTCGAACAAATAGACGATCCTGGGTAGCTGATGGTGATTCTTAATCGTTACCTAGTTAGGGTTGCGGTAATCAATGCATAAGCGCATTGAACCGTCTTTCTTAAATAATAAAACTGGAGCTCTAAGAATGATAAGCTAGGCTTTGTGAACCTTTATCTTAAAACTCATTTGGTTGGGGTTTTAATTCTTCCATTACTGTCGGCACTAACCAATATGAATCTTTTACAATAATACTGCCCTAAGCGGGATGTTAATCTTAACTCTACCTGCTTCTCAGGAGGTAAACTAGGTAGTTCTACTAAAAGGACAAACGAGATTCACAGAGATGTCTGAGATATTCTGAATCTCAGGCTTAAGTTCATCTATCATTACCTGTGTCAGATAAATGACACATTTACTTCACGAATGCATGGATGCCTTAACTAGAGGCACTTACAAGGACATTTCTATTCTGGATATCTCTTTTGTATACCATTAGCTGACTTTAGTACAATATGACCATTGGGATCTCAGGGGTTCCATGCATTAAACCTCCATACTGACCAGGCATGGAAGCAATCTATGGAACACACTAAGATACACCAATCCTCATATAGCGCTTTTATCATACAATCTGGTATTCGCAGTTGATAGAAATAAATGAGATGATAAAATAAAATAACATATATTGTCGTACTCCATCTGGAGAGAGAGAGAGAGTACTCTAGATTTTACGAATGAAGATTTCTGACGAGAATAGAAGAAATGGTTCCTATGATTTTTGTCAGTAAGTTTTACCTTATACTTAATATCCGGAGTTCTTATGGGAGAAATTCTAAAAGTTTGCTAAGATTATGATATGTGGACGACTTAGTAGTACCTGAATCAAAACATAATTCTTAGCAATAAAATCATTGATTCACAATAAGGGATGTACCAGGTGTCATTATTGATATGAACTGCCTCTGGCATTCATTAGGAGGGTTTAGGTGCCTCCATTCTTAGTCTTTTTATACTTAGCTATACCATATTTGACAGTTTTAAGGCAGTTAGTCCTGATGTGGCCCTTCTCGCCACAACCAAAACAGACCGCATTCTTTAAGTTTCTACATTCATGGGACTGATGACCAGTTCTCTTACAGACGCCACACTGCTTAAGCCTTTGTTCCAATCGACACTGTCCCCAGTGTCTTTTATAGCAGGTCTTGCACACAGGCTTCTTATTGGCTTTTGTTGGTCCGTATCGAGTCTGGACTTTCCTTTCTTTCCTAGATTTCTGGGAGTTATCCCCTTCCTTTTTCCTTTCCGGTTCATCCTTCGCATTCGAGGCATGAACAAAATTCTTCTCATGAGCAAGGAGTATGGTTTTAAATGGGATTTGGAGCAAGTAGCATCGGGCTCCTTGAACTTTTTCATGACCTTTCTCATCGCTTTTCCAACAGCTGCGTCAATCATAGCTTGGAGATCATCTCTGTTAATATTGAGGTTCACAATTGTAGCATCATTAGCATGTGTCGCATCATTAATGATGCGATTGTTGGTTGTCTTATCCAAGTTTGCCATACTCGAGACTTGGTCCCTAACACCAAATGAAACAATTACTTAGTTGCATTATAACAGCTAGTCATCATACTGATGACCTAACATACACTAACAATGGTATCATTAAACCATATAGGCTAATAGGTTATGGACATTCCTAATGAATGTTATTTGTATGTATATCAATTACATTTAGCCTAGGTCACAAAAGGACCATCGGCATTTAGGGTTTGGACCGAGTCCATTACCTTTTAGACAGGGAATCACAGTGTCACAATTTTCTCTGTCATATTGACGATTTTGTATAGCTCGAAAGCTCGCCACAAGGACCTTTTTAATATGGAAGATAAGTCTGTCGTGAAGGACATAAAAATGTAGTACATAGGCTTGTCTCAAAGGACATATAATAGCCATATGGCACGAAGGCCTTGTCGCCGAGGACATATAGGATATGGCACAAAAGGCCTGTCACAGGGGACATTAATATATATATATATATATAAGCCGCAATCTTATTTGATCAGGGACTTTAAGGTTTGAACATAGTTCTTCACCTTTGGGCAGAGAGTCATAGACTACATCTGACATTGCTTTGAAAGTCGATTTATTTTGCCATTTAGGCCAACCAATGGACATCACTAATGGATGTTCATACATACATATATATATATATATATAATTATCGTAATTTAGGATATTAGTTATGATCTTATCGATTTTGTAGACTATAAGGCTTGGGCATTGCCCGTCACCTTGGACAATGAACCATAACGGTCACATTTGTCAATGTCACCAATGGACAATATAATATATAGCCCGTAGGCGAAACATCACTACCGAGATGTTAAATAATATGATCATCGTATTAGATGATATTACTCATGATCGCATTGATCATATAGACTATTATGCTTGGACATAGTCCAATATCTTTAGACATGGGGTCATAAACCACAACTGTCGTTATCTTATTAGACAACAAGTTTAGCCCGTAGGCACTTCATCACTAATAGATGTTTATATTTTGATCATCACGTTGATGATACTTGCCATGACCTAATTCGATCATATAGGCTTTAAGGCTTGGACATAGTCCAAATACCTTGACGACTGGTGTGGTTTCTCAAGTCACATAGCCAGGAGTGTTAACATGTTCTTAGATGTTAACAAGGATTAATTTTCTTAAGAGGGTTTTACCATCATAGCATGTCTGTATTGACAGATTGGCTAGGTTATACCATTAAGAAGATCTTTTGAAATTATTTAGCAGGTCGATAAAGTTTGAATAAAATTGCTACTATTGTTTGATAAAGGACGAAATGAATACTTGTATAAAAAATTTTCAAAACCTTCCGTAAATTATTAAGAAATCTACAATAGTGCCTTTTATCAGGACTTTCAGTATTTTGTTTGTCCACAGAGGACTAAAAGAAAAATATATGTCCGTATAAGGATTATAAGGTATTATAAATTCATATAGGGGTTATATTGAAACAATTTGCCCACGAAGGGACTATAAAGAAAAGTCATGTCTTACGAATGGTCTATAAAGAAGTAACATATCCACTAAGGGACTATAATGAAATCTCGTGTCCACGGAAGGACTATTTAGAAATAACATATTCCCAAAGGGATTTTAATGAAATAGCGTGTCCATAAAAAGGACTATATTGGTACAGCATGCGCGCAAAGGACTTTGCTGAATAGATGCCCTCACAGGGTCTTAAATTTAAAATATGTTCATTACGGAATTATAATAAATCAACGTCCGCTTAGGGACTGTATAAAAAGATAGGTCCTAACAGGGACTTTGAAGCGATACTAGTCCGTGTGGGAACTGAAAGGAAAATATAAGTCCATATAAGGACTATAAGATATGTCAACACTGGGACTATAATGAATTATTATATTCGCCAAGGAACTTTAATAAAATGTTTACAAAAGATTTTAATGAATAACATGCCCATGGAAGGACTATTTTGAAGTATGATGCACTCGAAGGGACTATTATTGAAATATAATGTCCTCAAAAGGACTATATCGAAATATAATGTCCTCAAAGGGACTATAATAGATAAACGTATATACAGAGTCTTACCAGGAGAGGTAGGCCCACAAGGACTATGCTGAAATAATATGTCCACAAAGGACTTTAATAATCAAATGCCCATACAGGGACTAAAAGGGAAAATGAAATATGATGGAAGAAGGGTTTTCTAATGTTTTCCTTGCTCCATTCCGATTGTTTCTTTTCTTTGTTTGTCGTATGCTATAGCAACACTGAAGATCTTAGTGAATAAAGTAATCATTTGAATTCAGGATCCGTTGCTAGAAGTAGAATTCATAGATTTAGTGATTGAAAATTTTAAAATCGGATCACGAATTTGTAGCTTAATAAGCATAGTCCAAGTTTGGAATTTCAAAACTTGGAGATATATAATAGGGATTAATAGCATCCACATGCATCATCTTCAGTATGGGAGCCTTAGGGACCATTTGGTATGGACTCCGAAATCTGGTTAAGAGTTTAAATAGGCTTGTTTTGGGAATAGCTCCATAAACATCTTTCCTCCAACTGGTTGCACGCTTATCCTAGCCGTGGTACGAAGCTTGGCATTTCTAGGCTTCGGATGTGGAGAATTTCCATCGACGGCTTCTTTGCGTGGCGACATAATTTAAAACACATAAAATCAAAAGCAATGTTTACTTAATAGGGATGAGAGCATTTCTATGTTAAGTCTAGACTCAGAAGGTCTAAGGAATATGCTGTTGTGTCATTTGAGATTAAACACTAAAGGTTAGTGTTTAATTCACTCAAACGTTGGCTCTGATACCAACCTGTCACACCCCGGTATTTACAGCTCAGCCTGGTGGGCCCGGTGGGGAGTATCGTGACGTAAGATTGATATCCTCATAGTCAAACATACACAGAATAGCACAGCGGAAGTCTTTGAAAATAAAATATTATTACAAAGTTAATTGTCAGAAATACTAAAAAGATAATTACATTCGAGTTTGCAATATTAAATCCACAGGCGGATCATATTAAAATGTACAAAATGAAGTTTAGCATATTTTAGGGCATCCTAAGGATTTGCAAGGTCCTTCATTGACACCAAGGAGCTTCCAGCCAATTACGTATAGTACCTGTCACTTAGTCTTTTGAAAATACGTCAGTTTACACTGGTAAATACAATTAACCGACTCATTTGTAAAACATTTATAAAATTGATTTAAATGCACAAGGCACAAATATTTCTTTTATAACTTGGTACAATTATATAAAATAATCTTGTATACGGATTTACATGTTTGTCGTACGTTCAAGGCCCGGAATAGAATAGCCGAATCATGATTAATTAACACGCCACTAATATAGTCCACAAGGAGTTATCCTCACACGTGGTTATATTTTATATCTTAATTCCCTTTTTTTGGGGATAAGAATCCGTATCGCAACTGTCAGGCGTATGCCTACACCCCGTGCTTAGGACGTGGCCATTTGCATTTAACCGATGCCAAGGATATCCAGGACACGGTCATTAACCCCCAAATGCTTTGTATCAAACAAGACAGATTAAAACGGGTTATCTCAATGATTTAACCACTAATCTATTAAATATTCAATACCCTACCAAGCGGTAATAATTTACCGTATCCCAAGCCCGTATAAGGGAAAATAAGTTAAAAGTATTTACCTGAGCTAAAATGTAAATTATACTCAACCGTATATTTTAATCAGCAAGTGTAGGTAGCTTTTACTGGGCTCCTAATCTGGAACGAAGGTTTTAATAAACTATTAGATTCCTAACGGGTCTTATTTAAGTTGTAACTTAGACCGGTTAGTTTTAAAGAAAAGTTTACGGTACGAAACGCAACATTAAGCGATGACCGGATTGAAATGTGATTTAGACCCAACAAGTATGAAGACTTGTATAAAATGGGTAAACTAAATACATTCTGGATTTTGAAGTAAAAATGATAAGGTTTGGCCCGTTTCGGTTAATTTATGCAAACTAGTTACATAAACCGAACCGAACGCATATTTGCATAACGGATAACCGGATGAGTCATATACAAGTTTCACAAGTTAATATGCTTTAAATATGATATGATATTAGTAGGATAGCAATCATTATGCCCAAACCGAATTTAAAACCAATTTAAGCCCCGTAAGGGTACTTTGGTCATTTTAAAGTTTATAAAAGAGGTTTAATAGCAAACTGAGGTTCTGGTCTAAAATGTTCAGTAAAAATATTTATTTTATCAAGTTACATCAGTAAGATATCATACATATGTGGGGTTTATAATTTATGGCCAAACTATGCAACATAGGGGCATTTTGGTCATTTCACATATGCTTTTAAGGTCAAATTTGGAAGTCTGAGTTCAAGACTTATACTTAATGTTAAAGTAATAAAATTTATTTATAAAATCAGTAGGTTTCAAGTCTTAGATGCTAAATATGGTTTTAAACCATACTATGCGCCTAATTTGCGTAAAAGTCGATAATTGACGATATTTAAGATATTTATGGAAATCTGAGATTTTTATCAGTCTTGAATGCTTAAAATATTTTATTTAATATATAACATCAGTAGGAAAAGGTTTGGCATGTAAATGATATGTAAATCTCATTTTATTAATGAAAAAGGGCATTATCGTCAATTACCGAATTCATGCAAGAACCCTATGTTATGGTCGGTATAAAATTTGACCAAAAATTCCAAAAATATCTAAATATTATATTAAAACAGTAGGAAGTGGGTTTGGTGCCAAAATTTGGGTTTAAACATGATTTATGCTAAAAATGCAATTTAATTAACAAAAAGTTTCGTTTTACGATATCTTGCATAACTTTAGTTTGAGACCAGGAATTGATGTCAAATTTTTGTGACATGCTTATATATCAGTAATAAACCTTTTTGTCCTCTCACATTTTCAAAAATCTCGTTTTTATAACAAAAGGGCATAATAGTCAATTTTAAGCATTTAACGGAAACATGCAAATAAACTATGATTTCTACGGGACCATGTAGTATGACCTCAGAGGGTTATACTAACATATAATATGGTCACAAAGGAAACCTAAGGCATAATTAAACTAAGCTAAATCGGTTTAGAACCGAAAGTCAAAGCAAAAGTCTACTTTTGCGACTTTCGGTTGCGAACCGAGCCTAAACTTAGAATTGTTGGGTTGAACATACCTAGACAAGTTCAATTAATATTTACCAAGTTATTAAAGTGACAAAACTGATTTTATAACTTCTATATTATCAGTTATGAATTTTATTTAAAAACTGACCCTTTTGACTTTTATTTTAATTACTTTAACCCGACAATTAACTAAGCAAACGTGATAATTAGGTGGTGCCCTTTTGAGGGTTTAACACCTACCTAATTGTTAGGCCCTATAGGTTTATGGATTAGTAGATTAATTGCTTAATGGATCAAGTTCTAGAAGTGGGGGTATTAGAGTGGGCTTTGGGGTAATAATGGGCCTAGGGTTTTGGGGGAAACCCCTTACAATAAATAGGAAAATGATAATTAGGGGCTTAGGTTGGTTGGTTCATTGGTTTTAGAAACTTGTATTAGACAATTCCCATTGTATGCAAGTTTAAGCCTTTGAATATTCAAATCTTCATATTGTTCTTGATTATTTCTTGAAGATCATCAAGTTTGGATTCCGCCCATCCTTGGTGATCGTTTGATATCGTTGTTTGATCCATATTTTCGGGACTTACACTAATTACGATCATGTAGCCATGTTCGTTGCGAACAATGGCTTGACCGTTTATGTTCTAGCTAAAAGTCAAAGCGTTTACCGAAAACGCTTGAGTTTTCGGCTCCAAAAGCCAAATTAAATAAACTAGTCACAAAAGGACACTTACAAATGGTCCTATGGACTGAAGGAGGTTCCCAAAAATGTTCAGGATCCTCTTAGAATTGAGAGAGAGCCAGGTTTGAAATGAAGGTGTGAGTTGCTCAAATGAAGATCAACCCCTATTTATAGTTTTTTTAATTGAACCAGATTTTGACAAGTGTTTAGTGAATCCATAGGATGATCACAGGTGTAATCTGGTTTTAAAAATAGTATAACAGGTCCATGGTTTCATTAAAATGGTTTTGTTGTGGAAAAACAAGAAAAGGAAACCATTAAAACTAGAAAATCAGCAACTGATCAAAACAATCTGCAGGTTTTGAGAGCTCGCGGCCCGCGAAGGCCTGCAGCCCAGCGGTCGCGGCCCGCCAGCAATGGCCCAGATCAGCGAAACTTGGCAGATGTGCAGTTTTAGTCCTTGCGTTCCATATTTGCGCGCGAAACAGTTATATCAGCTGTTTTTGCTGTTGTAAATGACCCGCAAAAGGGACAACCCAATGGACTCTCGGTTCTTGGCTCACATCGGATGCAGATTGAGGTTATGGCATGAAAGGTCCTCATGAGTTTTTATGCATAAACAACTTTCCGAAGTTGACGTAATTAGCACATACCTTTTATATATGATAATATGAGTTTAAAAATGTTAGTGGCCCACTCCGGCATACTCGGAAGGATGACAGAACGTCACGAAGTTCCCGGTTCACTCAAAAGGCCTTTCAAAGGCGTAGTTTCGCTAGTCGTCGCTTTTAGTCCCTTAATCGCACAAAATAGCGTGTAATATCGTTTAACGATATCTAAGCCTTTCGTGGTCCATATTGAGTATTCCCTAGCATGTGCTTAAATATTATGACTCTCCGTTCACTTAAATGGTCACCCAAAGGTGTAGATTTAAAAGTTGACGCTTTTGGTCCCTCTAACGCGCAAACTTACGCGTATCATCGTTTAATAGCATCAAAGCCCTATGTAATCCATATTAGGCCTTCTCGAGAGTATTATTAAACATCACAATGCTTCGGGTTCGTTAAAAGGTCATTCAGAGGTATAATTAGACATATTGACGTTTTTAACCCCTTTAACTTGTAAACTTGTGCGTAATTTCACATATTGGCGTAAAAGCCCTTAATGGCCAATTTTAGGCATTCCCGGGGGTGTAATCAATTATCATGAAGCTCTCGGTTTGTTGAAAGGTCACTCAGAGGTAAGAATTTACATGTTGACGCTTTTAACCCTTCGACGCGCAAACTTTCAAATAATTATGCAAACGGTTCCTCTCGACCAACAAGTGGCTCATTTGTGAATATGAATACCGTGTAACATCATTCAGAGGCTTATATTAAGCATGTTGACCTTTTTAGTCCTTTTGCATTCAAATTTTTTGATTTTTCGCAAAATTAGTCCCTCAAATTCAACGTTTGACTTTATTAGGGTTTAGTACACGTGTCAACATATCATTGGACGTGATTTTACGAGGTGTTACACGTGTCCGGAGATTACTTACACCATTCACTAAGTTGGGATAATTTTCAAAATGTACAAACGGTAAAAACAGAGATCATTACAAGATTAGGAACAAAATAAGATGCATATCCCAAGTTACCAAATATGTCCACCTTCAGAAATTCACTATCTAAAATATACGAAGGTGCATACCCCAAAGAACCGGGTATGTCCACCTCAATCTTTCGCTGAAGGTCCCCCGACAAAGAATAAGTCATCTTTGATCTTCGAAAGCGACTCATTCACGAGGTTCGGCAAATCATTTACCACCGGAAAGCTAAGAGAATCAAAGCAAGCAATGGCATTGTTTAGCTCGGCCTCAGCATTTCGGTTGATCAGAGGAACTTCTCTGTAAGGAGTTTTCTTTTTTAGTGCATGAAGGTATCTACCGTGAACCCCGTAATTAACACCGATGGTACTTATAGCATTATTCACCGCGGCCACGGCCTGGGTCATCTCCGAACCTTTATGAATGTTTTTCGCCAACAGTTGAGCCCCCTCCGTCAAAAGCCATGCCTTGGTCGCTTGTAGATCCTCCACCTTCTGAGACAGATCAACATTTTCCAATTTTAACTCTTCAATCTCGGCCTTATGATGCCCTTTCATTCCCTCCATCCGAGCCTTCTAATCGGCTTCTCCTGTTTTGTGGGCATCACGTTCTGATAAATGTGTTAGAAAAAATTAAAAGAGATATACAAAATAAACAAGAGATAAAGAGCGGACCGGTAAGCATTCTTTCGTAAGCAGCACGAGCATTAGAGACTGCCTCCTCCATCTTCGCTAAAACACCCTTGTGTTCTTCTTCCTTTTCTTTCGAAAACTCCATAAAGCTTTCAACTCGGCAGACATCCTGTCCCTTTCCTCCGCAGCAGATGCGGCCGCGGCCTGAGAAGATTGATTTTGAGAAACCAAAGATTTTACCTTCTCCTTCTGAGCTTGGAGATCCTGGGAAAGTTGGGCGAGCTTTTTCTCGGTATCCGGAGTATTTTGCATCTTGCGTTTCAAAGAAGCAGCTTCCCTTTCTAAATCCTCCTTCACCGATTCCGCTTCAACCCACCTGCGGTACAGCTCGGTTACATAAACATTTGATTGAGCTTGATTAAGTAAAACCGCGGCTCCCAGGTCCTGGCCTATCATCCTCCTACTTCGGGAATGATCTAAAGGAGTGTTGATGTTGAACAAAAACATACTAACAGTAAGTTCATTCATCACCGAATCCTTGTTCCTCACATCCCAATCCGGCACAAACTTCTCATCGGCAGTAGCCGGATCAATCTCCATGTCATCCGAAAAAACATCTGCATATCAAAAGAAGGACATCACTTCGGGTCCGAACCAGGATGGGGGGAGAGAAGACACTTGGTCTTCCTCATCATCAAAGAAACAGTCCGGACCCAAAGAAGAGTCCAAAATTATACCTGAAAAAGTCACCACCTTCACATCACCCTGAGTCTTCCTGTCCCCCTTACTTGTAACTACCGGATCTTCAACCTCCATATTTTCAGTTTCGTTCACCGGAAGATAACCACCGGAGAAAGCGGGAGTTGGAGCAGAACGAGCCAGGGCGGCTTTCCCTGGATGATTTCCCACCAGAAAGATGTTCATCCAAGTAAGTCAAAATATTATCGCTAGAATGGGAAGAACTCTTCTTAGCTTTTTTCGTCAATTTGGGTATAGGAAGGGAGATAGGCGAACGAACTTGAGGACCATCTGCCTTACGCTTCAGAATAAGTCCTTTCAGCTCAGTAATCAAGGAGACTCCCTTACCTTTGACAGAAGCGCTCGAGGGACGATACAGCAAAGCTTTCTCTAATTCTCTGACCTCCGGGTCACTATCGACACCCTCACCATCAGGATCGGTCCAACCTTGAGCCGCAGATGACCCGGTCTCAGAAACAGAGCCAACAGAAACGGTCTCAGAAACAGGAGCCTCGAAGTAATAGGCTCAACCTGCAGACGAATTTTCTGGGAGAAAGAAGAAGTCTGCATCAAAAGAGGCACTTCGCCCTCGGTCAGCTAATCAAAATCGAAGTCTAGGGTATTAAGGTTCGGAACCTTCAATGCATCCCTAAGTGAAATCTCGTCCCCTGCAAAATTAAATAAAAAGAGTTAGAAATAGAAAGAAAGGAAAGAATGCTGAAGGGATGACAAGAGGCCGGGAAACTTACTTTCACCTTTCATGCGGATCACCGGCCACTCTCTATCCCCTTGGCCCCAAGAAAAACTGACCCGTCCCAGTAAAAGAAAATGTTCAGGAAGGGGACGAATAGGAGATTGATTATCAATCAGGGCTTGAGCCATCTGATGGTTAAAAACGAAATCTTCGCCGAGATCGAAGGACATAGATTGATCCTTAAACCTCCATACCATCTCTAACGGAAGAAAACGATCATCCAGCCAAAAAAAGGTGCCCTTCCAATTTTTGAGGCTGGATCTCTCGTCTCCCTCCGGAGGGACTAGGAATATCCTTCCGATGGGTGAATGTATACCAATCGCCGGCAGTTATAAACTCATAAAAATATCTAAAAACATTCAAATCCGGTTTTTGGTCCAAGGCCCTGCAGGAAACCTCAAAATGGTTTATCCGACTCAACCTGAACGGGTTCACTTGACAAAGATGAACCCGGAAAAACCGAAGAACTCTAATAAAAATTTTTGAAAAAGGGACTCGATAATTTGCAAAGTTACACACACGAGCGTACAGAGGAAACTTCCCTTGACATAAAGGATATATGGTTTCATTTTTTGAAGGAAGAACCAGACGGAGATCTATAGGAATTCTATAATCCCGGATAAACTTGTCCAACTGTCGTTGGGTAAGGACACTAATCTTGGAAAGATTATGTTTTCCGGGAGCCATGATTATGACTGTAAAATGGGACGCACCTTAAAGAAGAAGTAGAACAGAAAAGAAGGAGGAAAAGACGGTAACAATGGAGAGGAAAATCGAGAGAGTAAAAGGTAAAAAGAAAAAGAGAAAAACGCCTTATATAGAGGTGCACATGGCGGTTTACAGCTGGCCAATCACATCAAGCCGTCATGTCATGCCGATTACGGTTCCCTAGACGGGGGTTGATGCTTTGACCGGTTGGTGACTGACGGTCAACTTGTTTACCTCACCAACACCATGTCAGCTCTTTAATCACATCACCACGTCATCTATCTAAAAAAGCTTAGCATAACATTTTATCAAGTTCTCGACCGCACTTGATAAACTGGGGGACCTGAAGATACATATCCGAGTCCGGACCTGATCATAAGGGACGGACCAAAACATCATCGGACGAATATCCTGAAGACCTCCATACCTCAGCATACCGGAGACGGACCTCCAAACAAGTGCGTCCAAGACGGATGACGTCATCTCTGTTGACTAGTATAAATACCCATCCAAGTACAAGCCAAGTACGATTTTTTCTGAACCTTCGTCCTACTTTCTCTCTCTATCAAATACTAATCCTCACGTCGGAGGGTGGTCGCAGAGGGGCCCTCCCATCTCTGCGGCGAGCCTAACGGTTTTCTCTTTTGCAGGTCCAAGTCCTCAATCTCTCTCCCAAGGTCCAAACTCGATTTATAGGCTCCGGCCTTCTCCGAACTTTGGATCTTCAACTATCATGGAAACTTCAATCATCTAAAAATCATCGAGAAATCAGGAATCAAAAGGAACAAAAAGAGAAAGGAAACAAACTAGGAAAGATTTTTGGGCGGCAACTTCGTTCAAAAGGAAATTCAGCGCCAAGCCGGGTATAAGATTATTTGATTCTAAATTCAGCATCGACCAGATAGTGGTGCAGTGGTTTGTGTCTATATTTGTTAATTAGTAGACTTGGGTTCGACCCCTGGGTTATACAAATTTTTATTTTATTTTCATTTCTTCTCTAAAAGGACTTCAACTTCCTTGTTTTGCACAAAGGTCCTCCCTTTTAATTGTGTTAATTTTTTTTGTTATAATGTGCTCACATTGTAACTAACTAAACATGTTTTTAAGAATAA
Organism: Helianthus tuberosus; assembly: GCA_030545235.1. Lineage (NCBI taxonomy): Eukaryota > Viridiplantae > Streptophyta > Magnoliopsida > Asterales > Asteraceae > Helianthus > Helianthus tuberosus. The sequence goes on from CM060435.1 coordinate 32,274,687, forward strand.
AATAGAATAATATGTTTATATTAGTTATAATGACTTTTATATATATATATATATATATATATATTATATATAAGTTCATGATACGTGTTTATTTCAAGAAATTTATATATATACTTTTGGGATGTGAGTGGGGATCCTGCGGAAAGTGTGTTTTTCCTAGAAAGTCTAGGAAGCGATCTAGGCCATCCAATGGGTGTGTCTAATGGTTGAGATCATCTTGGTGGCATTTTGGTAATACGTGTGTCTTAAAAATAGGATTATTTAATTACTCAGGGGCAGATATGTCATTTAACTTGTTTTAAATATGGAAATAACTGTCATTCCATAACCACCCCACATTTCTTGCGATTTCTCTCTCTCTCTCTCTCTCTCTCTCTCTCGTCTCTCTTTCTTCCTTCTATCCTTCATGAAGAAACACAACATCAAGAAAACACATCGTGACAAATGTCACACATCGTAACAACATGAATGGTAAAACACAGCGTCAAGAAATCCTCCAGCATTACCAGCATGAATGCTAAAACACAAATGTATCAAACTGCTTGCTGTTAAAACACAATGTCAAGAAATCCTCCAGCATTACTAGCATGAATGGTAAAACACGACGTCAAAGAATCCTCCATCATTACCAGCATGAATGCTAAAACACAACGGTATCAAACTGCTTGCTGTTAAAACACAAATTCAAGAAATCCTCCAGCATTACCAGCATGGATGGTAAAACAAAGCGTCAAGAAATCCTCCAGCATTACTAACATGAATGCTAAAACACAACTGTATTAATCTGCTTGCTGTTAAAACACAATGTCAAAAAATCTTCCAGCATTACCAGCATGGATGGTAAAACACAACGTCAAGAAATCCTCCAGCATTACCAACATCAATGCTAAAACACAACTGTATTAATCTTCTTGCTGTTAAAACACAATGTCAAGAAATCCTCTAGCATTACCAGCATGAATGGTAAAACACAGCGTCAAGAAATCCTCCAACATTACCAACATGAATGCTAAAATACAACTGTATTAATCTGCTTGCTGTTAAAATACAATGTCAAGAAATCCTCCAGCGTTACCAAAATCATTCATATTATGGGATCTATAAAAACATTGACTTTAACCCTCTAACTGTTAAAACACAGTACCAAGAACATGCTGATAGATTCCAGATGCCATGATTTTTCTCTCCGTATAAAAATATGATCAATGATGAATCTTGTGAGCAAGAAAACAATGGAATGATTGATATTAAGTGAGATCAGAAATCGAAAACAAAAAATTCTGAAATTTATGGAGCAAATCGGTTTCATTATGGATAGTTAGTTATTGAAGATAATTTCCTAAAATAAAAATAGATTGTGAAAGTACATAATTGCCCTTCTAGTTAAAATCCTTAAATGCCACATGTCCAATTCTTATTGCTTCCTAGACTTTTTAGGAAAAACCCACTTTCCACCTAACTCCTCCTCTTTGGGATGTATATGCACAAAGCGTATTATACAACACCTTCGAATGAAATGGTTATTGTACATAAAATAAAAACTCGAAAAGGTTCAAAATAGGCCGGATTTTGGGAGCCCATTTTGTCGGATGTTACATAACCCTCATGTTTGAAACATAAACCCAATTAAATAACCTAAAATTAGTTACGTGTTTCTTCAATAAGCTAATAAGTTGCTAAAATAAGGAATCCCAAACACCCCCTTAGTACCCAAAATCACAGGCCAAATCAACACTGTTATTACCTAAGGCTACGGCTGCCAAAAAAAAACAGGGGCTCCCTATATATACACACATGTTTTGAGTTTGGGCTACCAGATTTGTTAGTTTAGATTTGGGTTGGGTTGAGTTGGAGCAGAGAAACACTAAAAGTATGAGAAATAGAAAACAAAACGATAACGGCGAGCCAACGATATCTAGATCAAGTTGTGGGAGGTTTGTATTTCCCTCGGGAGATGCAGGTTTAACTTCCACTTGGTGCAAAGTGAGTCACTGATGGACAATGATAGGAGACCTAGGGAAACTTGGGTTTGATCCTTGAGCAAACGTGTTTTACCTGTAACTTCACCGTTGTGCCTACGAGCGGGTGGGTTACCGGGTTTTCCCCGGAATTGGTGGTGAACTCGGGTTACTCTCGGAGTACTCCGTTTTCCGTTTGGTCCAGTGGGTTCCCCAAAAGTGTTCGGGATTGATTCTGTTAGTCGTTAAAAAAACATAACGATGACGTAATACTAGTACTATTAAGAATTACATATAGTATGAGAAATAGAAAACATAAGGATGACATAATATTAGAACTATTAAGAATTACACAATATATTATTTTCTTGGTAAGGAGCCGAGGGTCTCGCAGGAAACAACATCTTCAAATCTGTTCTGAGGATTTAAGTGTCTTGGTCGAGCAAAAAAAAAGGGCCCTTTTAGCCTAAATTATAGAAACTATTCTTTTTAATCGATGATTAACGTTATAGTAATAAACATAGCAAAAATATAGGGTTGATAAATTCACTGGTTTCTAATGTGTCCAAAAAAACTTTCTCCATATAGAGTTCATCACCATCAATATCCGATCTTTAGTTTTTTTTTTCTTTTTTTATTATTGTTTCAACTCTATATAAAGTTCATCACCATCAATATCCGATCTGTAGTTTTTTTAATGTTTATTATTAGTTAGATGATAAATGTTTGGATAAAGGATATGGATCAAAATACGACTAATAGACCCAATATGTTACAAGATTTTAGATATGGATAAATGTAGGATTATTTGGGTCCAATAAGATGTAAGATTAAATTTCTATGGAGATGATTTAATAAATTATATGAGATAGATGTTTAGATAATGGATATGGATCAAAATAAGATTAATGAGCTCAATATGTTATATGATTTTAGATGAGAATAAACATAAAATTGTTTGATCCCAATAAGTTGTGGGATTAATATTTTATACGAAGGGTCCAGTAAATTTTCCAGTTTTATACATACAGGGTAAGGATAGTGTAAAAATGGCCTAAAGTGTAAGAAGTGTATTATAACACTATATATAATAATATATAACACCATATAAACACCGTATAACAATATGTAACACCATATAATACCATATAACACTATGTAACACTATATATCATTATATAACAAATATAGCACTATACATCTATCATAGACATGCTATCAGACAACCTATAGTGTTATATTTGTTATATAATGATATATAGTGTTACAAAGTGTTATATGGTATGATATGGTGTTACATATTGTTATACGGTGTTTATATGGTGTTATATAGTATTATATATAGTGTTATAATACACTTCTCACACTTCTCACACTTTGAGCACTTTTTACAGGACATATATGGAAAAAGTGTATCGTACAATATGCCTTAACGTACATTGCGTACGCGATGGCAAAATCACACGTTATGTTACAAAAAAATGAAATTCGCATGTTTCAAAAAAAAATTGAAAATCGCATGTACAAAAAAGGGGAAATCGCATGTACAAAATAAAAGTGGAATCGCATGTAAAAAAATTGAAATCGCATGTTATAAACCAAATTTCGCATGTTGATACTGGATCTCGTACGCAACGTACGTTGAGGCATTTTGTACGATAACCGGTCTCTCTCTCTCTCTCTCTATATATATATATATCTATACTTCTATACTATTATAAAAAGGAGAAGTTATGTACGAAGATGTAATTTTACATTGCGTCCAACTTTTAAAGAAATACGTACAACTAATGAAAGCTTGTTTTAAGAGGGTAAAATTGTAAAGAAATCAACATTTTAAGACACTATAAGGGTATAATAGTAAATTACAGCTACACCCGTACATAATTAATATCATTTCCTCCTCTGCCCTGAAGAAGAAACCTAATCGGCTGTCGACCGATCGACATCCTCAAAATCAAAACATTCATATTAAGAATTCCAAACTTCTTCCTCTTTATTTTTCTCTTCTTAAAACCACCCATTGCCATCTATCTCAGTTGCGTTTGAATCCAAATCAGAGACCTACAATCGGCACATGACTCCTCTTCGTGAATTTTTGGCTGAATCACGTAATTCGTTTTCTACAAATGGTTGCTGAGTTTTTGGATCTGGTTATCAAGTGGTAATATGTATTGTACGGTTAATCGATTGGTTTTGAATTACCTTTGCAGGTTGCTTCGTTTTCACGGAATTTGGTTACCTAATCACTATTGTTGCCAGTGTTGTTGGGTGGATCTGTATTCATTGTGTCGTTGCTCGATGGGTCTGTGGCGGTTGTTCTCTTGATCAAAGCTATGTCGTCGGTCAGTTTTCCTAAACCCTAAATTTTCAATTTTTTGTTCTAATCTAAGTGACCCTATATCCTAAGTAAATCGAAATTTGTATCTAAGTTCTCTAATTGGTGTTCTGATGTTTGAAATTTCATCCATTTAATCCAATTTCATCAGATTGTTATAAAGGAGAGTGAGGTGTGAGGGTTTCCCTTCACCACCATTGCCATCAGCTTCTTGGGAAAAAGTAAGGAATTTTTCATGATCATGATATTTGATACATGAAATACATACTTGATGTAGGAGTAGTTTTCTTATAGTAATTGTGCTAAGGGCAGTTTTTTTATCTACAACCTTGGTTTGCAGGTATATTTTCTTTGGATTAAGTGACAATGAAGTGGAAGCTACAAGGGTCTTGTAATTCTTTAATTACATAATTTTTGAAACTTAATGTGTTTAATGATATTTCAGATCATCATTTAACAATGTAATGGTAGCGAAGCTATGACCAACTTTGAGTCGAGCATATATGGGGAAAATAGAAGTTTGGAAGCCATGAATCAAGGTATACTTAAGTTGTTTTGTCATTCTGTTCTGTTGATCTCTGGTTCACATTCCTTGTTTGCAGGGATTGGTGTTAATCTTGATCTCAACTTCTGTTTTTTCTGCTGATGACAGTTCAAAGGGGAACGACAATGTTCAAAAGGTGGATGTGTGCTTTAAAATTTATGAGTTACCTTCAGAGAAATAACTTAAGGGGAAGAACTTGTATTTTTTCTTTCCTACCCTTACTCTTCCCTTGTCTCTCCTCTGTTCTTTGCTTGATTTTGTTATGATTTTGCATTTAATAGATGATTTTTAGTGCTTTAGAAGCTTGGCATGATCTGATCGTTGATTCAAAGAGGAGTAGAACTATGGTCTTTAAAATGCCTCGCCACATTGAAATACAGATTTTGATTCTGCCATGACAGGAATGTAAGTTAGCTGTTTTTAGTATATTTATTTAAAAAATATCTAATTTGTTTATAAATATTTTGATAGTTTTGTTATCGAGAAAAAAAACGCAGGTGCACCTCACGAAGAAACATCAGTAAGAAAGTAGCAAGTTTAGCAAGTGGAATAGATAAGAACTTTGTGTTCTTAAAGTAATTAGCAAGATCGGATCTTTGTGATTCGGATAGCAAGAACAGAGAACAAATGCGACCAAGAAACGCGCAAGGACGAAAACCGATTAAGGGGGTGATTGTTGGGTTAATCGGTTTGTTTCCGGGTCGGTTCGGGTCGAGTACGGGTCGAATAATTAAAAGGGTCAATTGGGTTTTATTTTAGGCACATGTCTTTTTGCTTTGCATCGAATATTATTCTCTGCAACTATTTCTTTTCTCAGTTTACATACAAATCTGAATCAAGTGTAGTGTTTTGTTCTTAATTTTGAAGGCTTGATATCCAACATTCTAGGCTGCTGGTCTACACAAGAAGGCTGGGGCATGCTGTCTGTAGGCACTGGTAAAGATCCATGGACATGCTGTTGATGGTATATAGATCACCTTGTTTCTATGGTAGTTTTAAAATTAAAGATATGGCAATAACAAAAATAAGAGTGTTAATTTATCCTTTTAGAAGTTAGACATATTTCTCTATATAGTTTCTTTTGAAAAGGATGGCTTATATAGTGTCGAAAATGGGTGGGGCAGCTATGTTGTGTAACAAGTTAAAAAGGATTATTTGGTTAGAATTTTAAAGTTTTCGACCAATTTTATTGTTGACTGTTGTGTAGATACAAAAGGAAAATGGGGCTCCTATGTATTGATAGATAGGATCTCAAACCCAAGAAATGTAAATTCTTTTGGTAGCCATGTATATATGCAGACCAAATGGCAGTAGCAGTCCACTAACCAAATATGCAGCCATGTAAGATATTTTCCATAATTCCATCCATTATTTTAGTCCTATATAGCCCACTAAATCACAACCCTTGTTTAATCACTTTTGCAGCCCATTAAAGACCACCGAATTTGTTGTTGATGATAATGATTTGTTATGGTTATTTAAAAAGGGGGTTGATGCTAGCAGTGAAGAGAGTAATATTCGTCTGGAACAGGAAGAGTGATTGTTATGATAAACGGCTTGGTTGTCATGATATTCGTCTGGAACAGGAAGAGTCTGATTGTTATGATAAACGGCTTGGTTGTGAAATCTTGAAGATGTTTCTTTATTAATTTGATTATAGTTTATAGCGATCAGGGAGTTATAGCATCCTTTAATGTCCTAAACAGGGCGGTGATTCCTTTTGGTACGTGGACCCCGACGTGTAATGTGCGGCATAAAAACATAAATATCCGCGGCAACGCGCGGGCACTTTATGGCTTATGCTCTAAACGGCACTTTAAATTACCTAACAAATGCATTACACTGCCACTATGTGAGGCGGGTAATTCGACGCTATGGACTTAACCACCATTGAATTACTTAAAAAAAGCATTACACGCCGCAACGCGCGGTGGGTAAATTACTTCACACGTCAATATAACGAATATCCCGCTAACGCCATACACACACCACGAACACCAAGAACAACTATGAGGCGACAAAATAGGCGCACCCGCCACAACGCGCGGGCATTCCCACTAGTATAATAAAAACTTATATAAGTTGTGAGAATTTAGAGAACTCTTTAGAAGATAATTTTATTATAATTCAATTTCCAGCTTTAATTGCTACCATTTTACATGGACATGTTTTTTAAGGTAAGTATCATCGTCTAATGTTAGGTTGATAGTGTCTAGAAGTTGTACGCTTTTATGAATTTAGCAACCAAGTTTTAACAAAATGGTACGTCCTTAGTACTAGGGATGTAAATGAACCAAACGTTTAGCAAACCGTTAGGCTGGAAATTCATTTACGTTCGTTCGTTTAATAAATGAACGAACATGAACAAGAAATTTTGTTCTGTTAGTTATATGAACGAACATGAACAGAGGTCTCGTTCGTTCGATTGTGTTCGACTGTTCGTGAACGTTCAGTAATGTGTCCATGAACACTCGTTCATGTTTACTTGTTTATGTGGTTCAAGATAAACTTTTGTACATTAATTTTATCTAACTTTTTTGTACTTTTTAATTTTTATTTATTATATTAACCTAACAATTAAAATATGAAACCATATTCCCACTGTGTTTATGCATCATTCCTTTCTCCTTCCTCAATATTCACATCGACCTCCATTCTACAATTATAGCTTGATGTTTATCGCTGCTCCCTTTGTCATTCACCTCTAGCTTCCATCGTTTTCGGCGATTTTAGTGGTGTTTGTGAACACGTTCATTTCCTTAATGAACAACCACAAACATTTTATCTTGTTCGGTAAGTTTTCATGAACCGTTAGTGAACGCATTTATTTCCTTAACGAGCGAACACGGCTTGTTCGGTAAGTTTTCATGAACCGTTAGTGAACACATTTATTTCCTTAACGAGCGAACACTAGCAAGGCACTGTTTGTATTCGTTTGGTTCGTTTACAACCCAGCTTAATACTATAGTGAGGCTCAAATTCAGTGCACATTTTACCGAAAGAAAGATGCGATAGTGGGAGACGGCCAAAGTAAGCACTTTACAATAAGGATGAGATCCGAACTGGTATCATATCATACAATACTGATGTCAAAATTTAGCTAAAACCAAAATCAAATACCGTATATGAGGCCTTGGGGTGTACTCTAACTTAATTGGTGTTAAAGATGACATGGCAAGCCAACATGTCTTTCAAACCACTCCCTCCTCATGTTAAGGGGTGTTAAAACCTCCATTGTTAACATAGGCAAAAATGAATATGAAATTAATGTCATTTATTATAATTGTTTATTTTAGGTAAGAAGTTAATGAAATGGTATTATTATTATTTATTTATTTTGTAGTTAATTTAAATATTTAATATTAAAATAATTAAAAAATAGTGGGTGAGGTAGAGTTAACAAGGTTAAACCATTTCTTTAGGATGAGATGGAGTAAAAGAGGAACAAACGGGTGATATGGCGCTTATATGGAGTTAAGAATGGTTAAAATATGGGTCCCCTTATTTCCACACCCCTTATTTTCTTATTTTCACATCCCTAGGTGTATACGGGCCGTATAACATTATACGGCCCGTATAGAATGTTGTTGCACAAAAATAAATGCAATGGAATGTTTTTTTTTTGTATTACATGTATACGGCCAGTATAACATTATACGATCCGTATACAATTTGTATACAAGCAATATAATGTTATACGACCAATGTATACGAGCCGTATAACATTATACGAGCAATATAATGTTATACGACCAAATATATACGGGCCGTATAACATTATACGAGCATTATATACGGCCACCCTAAAAGCTTATCTCACATGGTGTATACGGGCAGTATAAGGTTATACGGCCCGTATACATTTAAAATAAACTGACAAACTTTGTCAGTTCATTTTATTCTATACGGCCGCATAACCTTATACGACCCGTATACACCATGTGAGAATAAGATTTACCATGTGGGATTATTAGGACCCTAAAGTATACCTCATGGCCCTGATAGCAATATGATTGTATGGTACGGTAGTATTAAAAGTCCCAAAGAGAGACCATACCGTTAAAAGCCCCGAACTAATACCATAACGTTACGCACTAAACCGGTACCGTCGTTTGGTTATAAATAAACAACATTAATAACAACATAAAATACGTTCGGCCAGAATTCCCAGATCTTCAGTTTCCTCTCTGGTAAACCCTAGAAATTCAAATCATAGATCATCATCATCATACATAATCAAAATCAAAAGAATGTCAGACAACATTCCGTTCGAAATCCAATTGGAAATCATGAAACGGCTTCCTGTGAAGTCGTTGATTCAGTTCCGGTCAGTCTCGAAAACATGGAAGTCTCTGATCGGCAGCTCTCGTTTCATTACTGAATACAGCAGCCAACAGCAACATCTACTTGTAAGGTATTTTGATTCAGTCGAATCCATAATCCATACAAAAAGTCCCAATAGAAGTTTACTAACACGGCTCTTCCGTCGACGCTCTACTGCTCGGGAACCAGTTCCTCTTTTTGACCATAAATATGTTTCAGTTGTTGATGATCATCATCAACACAAAGTTTCCATGACTCATGTCCCTGTATCTGTTAAGATGCTTATATATCCTAGGTTAATCAGCATTTCTCACGGCTTGGTGTGTTTGTACAGCCCGAGTACTCTTGTGGCCTATCTTTGGAATATTTCAATTAGGAAAATTGCTGCTGTTGTTGTGCCTGCTTTGGCGAACGAGTGGGGGGAGGAATATCAAACAGCTCTAGGTTTCGGGGTTTGTCGTGAGACTAGCGATCCTAAGATTGTCAAGATTAGATATGTTGATCCCTTATTGTCGAGTGAGCTCATGATGGCACATCTTACTGGCATCCGCATCCCCATAGACCCCATCTCCTCTCAGGTTGAGGTTTTTACTTTAAGCACAGGGACTTGGAGAAGTCCATATGGCGTCAATCTCCCTAGAAACTCAATCTCTTTTTATCTCCGTGACGAGCTAGTAATAGATGGAGTTTTTTATTGGCTTGCCACTGAATGGATTGTTACCAGGTTGATTGTTTCATTTGATATGACAACTGAAGAATTTACAGAAATTACCTTACCAGATGGTTTATCAAACATTAATAATCAAATTTCCATGTCTAATCTAAGGGACTCTCTTGTTGTGTATGGATACGATCATCGGGTCATTAATAAGGACTTCTGTGTATGGACGACGGGGGGTGGTGTTTTTACAAAGTTATTCACGATTACACTGAATGGAAATGCTATGCTAAGGGGGTTTCGGAAGAGTGGTGAACCTATCATTGCTATTCCAGAAGAAGGAAAACGTGGACGACTTGCTGTTGTTTACGAGCCTTACTCAAAACACGTCGATAATCTTCGAATTGATGGATTACCCTTCTCATTTAAAGTGTATCCCTACATGGAGACACTATATCTTCTTGATCATCCATATGTTATGGTTTATAATGCCATTTGAAAGTGGAAAATACAAGATGACCCTCAAGTTTCAAGAACCATTTGGTTTCATCACTTCCTAATGGGTATGCTCTTTAGTCACCGGATATGTTCCAAGAACTGAATGTAGGTTATTCTAGGTTCAGTTTCAATTTTCGGTTTAACCGCAAAGTCTTTTGCTTATAGCTAGGTTATTCTAGGTTCATTTTCAAAAATAACACCATTTCTGATTGTTCTGTATTTTATCCTTTGTATCTTAGGAAGTTTAGCCTTTCTTTTTTAATTTTTCTGGTTATATGTTCCGGTTTGAATCTGACCCGTATGACCAGATCTGCTATTTTGACGTGGCGTTATGTGTAGGGGGGCTGCAAACACCTTGGAGAAATACGAATGGATAAACTATTGTTATTACGTTATTAAAATCCACCCTTGGTTTTACATTTTTTAGCACAAAGGGATGTTTTTGTCAACTATGCCTCGTTCTTCTTTGTCGATTATGCCTTGTAATTGTTCTTGTGACTCATGTCGGTAGCCTCTTTGTAATATGTATGATAGGTTGTCTTATACATATTTTAAGTTGCTATTTTGACCCGTTTATATAGTGAATTAATATTAAGCAAGTCAAACGGGTCAACGTATAATGATTTTCTTGGACTAGTTGTGACTGTTGGTAATTCATTCACTTGTACCTTGTACATGATATATACAAACAATCAACAACACAAAGCATAAGAAAAAATAGCTGACCCCAACTGAAGTAGAACTCCACAACACAAAATAGCCGCAAGCCTGGAAAACAGTTTTGCAAAAATAAAAACACATGAAATCAGAATTTATCATTATGGAAATTAAATTCAAAAGGTAGACACTTGAATCGGGTTCAGTTTCAGTTTCAAATCGAGAACCCGATTTAACAAAATAAAATAACTGCATACTTCGTAGCATTTATCAGTTGAATCTGGTTTGAAAATCCGAAATTCGAACCCTACCAAATCCGAATTTGAATTCAGGTTATTACGATTTGGTCCTCAAACGAACCAATTGTGTTTCAAATTGTCTGAATCAAAAGGAGAGCCCATTCTGACCCGCTCCACCATTTAACTCTACCAATCCATTCCTGACCCGGCTAATATTTTGATCTCTTTAGTTGAGCCCAGGATGACCATGAAAAAAAAACTACTTGTGTTCAAAATAACGCATCATGTTATAAGAAAACGCCCAACATGACCTGAAATTTGATGGATGGGCTCCTTTTGACAGGTCTATCCTTAATGATTTTCTACATTGACCCAGATTACATCCATATCAATTCTGCAAAATTGAGTTTGAGTTTCCAAATTCATGACCATTTTAGTTAAAAATAGTGGGCTTTACAGACACTTAAGCCCAGAAGGGTAGGCATATGAAATAACAAACTGAGAAATTACCTCAAGTTGCCCAGAAGGGTAGGCTTTACGTACCCTTTATAATGGCAATGGCGACATGGTAAAATGCCACAATTGGTAATTGCTAGTCGTTGGTACAATCAGGTCAAAGATGGACATATGGGTCCGCTTCAACAGACGGGTTCGCATCAACGTGACCCATGTTCTTTATTTCTATATGTTTATCTCCTGTAAGTTTAGTTTTCAATTATGGATGGTTATTTTATGCTTTTCTAGTAGAACTCAGTTTGTTTTTTTTCCTGATATATTTAAATTTCACCGTAGGATTAATGCAGGCAGCAGGAAGAGCATTATAATTAAAAAAAGTTTTTGTTTTGAGTAACCAGGTTTCACCATTGCTAGTTCAAGCTTGGATGGTGTTCTTTGGATTCTAAACATGAACTAAGTGGTGATTTCTGTATCTTAGTTTGTGTTTAGACTGCCCTACAGATTAATCGAGTGGTGTTTCTGTATCTCGAGTGACCTGTCGTTCTATCCGTTTCTTTAAGTTCTACTTTTACATCAAATAGATGTGAAAGTCATCCAAACAAATGTGAAATTAATATCTAAAAGAACAGGTGTACCAAGACTCCTACCAATTCAGATCAATAATCATGTATGGGAATTTTGCAATAAGCCATAATGAGTCAGAATACTAAAACTTTTTTTCAACACAAGATGGATCATAAATGCATCACATTACTCAGTAACCATAGAATTATGCACAACATAATCACTTTAATTTTTTTTACATCAAAGTGCAGGACGAATTTTTGTCAAATAGAATAGACGGTGTAATAAGAAATTCTTTCAAATAATATAAGTTAACAAGATATTATAAGAAAAATATGGAGATTTTCTTTTGGGAAAGATAGACATTTGAAATAAAAAGACGAGTTCTTTTCACTTAACCATTCCAAAACTTGATATTAAACCTCGAATGACCTACATTCAGCACCTGCAACATGAGGTGGTTGAAGGTCATACGGATTAATAAGTGACGAAACCAAATCCACCTTGTATTGCACCTCAACCGCTATACCTTGCTCTCCACTTTCAAATGCCATTGTAAACCATATTATCTGGTTGACCATACAGAAATAGTGTTTCCGTATAGGGATACACTTTAAATGAGCAATCTTCTCCAGCAATCCCAAGATAATCGATGTGTTTTGAGTAAGGCTCGTAAACAGCAAGTCGTCGCCCATATCCATGTTCTCTTCGAATAGCAATTATAGGCTCACCACTCTTCCGAAACCCCATTAGTATAGAATCTTCATTTGGGGCGATCGTGAATAGCTTTGTAAAGGAGTTTGAAACACCACCCCTCATCGTCCATACACATAAACCCCTATAAATGGCTTGTTTATCGTATCCACACACAACAAGAGAGTTCCCTAGATACGACATGGAAATAGGATTACTATAAGTTTGTGCTAAATCATCTGGTAAGGTTATTTCTCTGAATTCCTCACTTGTCATATCAAATGAAACAATCAACCTGGTATTCCTATCATCAGCAAGCCAATAAAAAACTCCATCTATAACTACCTGGTTATAGGCTAGAAAATAAATTGATTTTCTAGGGAGATTGCCGCCATATGGACTTCTCCAAGCCCCCATGCTCAACGAAAAAACCTCAACCTGGGAGGGTATGCTAGTATCATTATCCACATGCGGCCACCTGTTAACATATCTAATCTTGACAATCTTAGGGTCACTAGTCTCACGACAAACCCCAAAACCTAGAGCAATGTAATAATATCCACCACATGTAGGCACAGCAACAGTAACTGTTTTTCTAAGTGAAATATTCCAAATAACAGCCGTACTGCGAGTACTATGGCAGTAGAAACACACCAAGCCGACAACTGCTGATTATCCTAGGATCGTATTTAAGCATCTTCTTAACAGATTGTGGGACAGTTAGGAAAACTTTCTGTTGAGGAAAAGTATGATCATCAACAATCGAAACATACTTTTGCTCATAATCATAATAACTTACAAGCAGATGTTGCTGTTGGCTGCTATGATGTGCAATGAAATCAGAACTATCGATCAGAGACTTCCACTGTTTGCAGATGGATCGAAATCGAAGCAACGATTTCACAGGAAGCGTGTTCATGATTTCCGATTGGATTTCGAAAGGTATGTGGTCTGACATTGCGATTTTGACTATTACAAATTTCTAGGGTTTACCGTGATATTAGGGTTTAAGAGTTATGGAATCCCATACATGTGTGTTTATATTTTCCAATTAATTTTAATCTTTTAATAAATTAACTGGAAGTCATTATTTGGGCCTAATTCGATCTTTTTTTTTTTTTTTGGGGTAAATCCAATTTATTTAATATGTAAAATGCACTTTACATCAATATCGCAGGTAAGCGAGCAACAAGCTGCGCCACTACCCCTTTCTGGATGGCAAACCCTAGCCTATTAAAAACAAACCCCTGCCCCCCTGTTGATGAGCCACTGCTGTGGACAACCTGTTGGACCCTAGTCAGCAAACGGATAGCTTCTGGAGCCAGGGATCCAAAGGTGTCGAAGGCGAAGGGGACAACTGCATGTTGGTTATCAGCACATGCTTTAGCATGTTTGTCCACCTTTTTAGATTTTGCTTTCTTTACCGCTTGTCCTGCTACAAACCCATTTTCCCTTAACCCAGCTAAGGGAGAGACTCCTGTGAGATCTATACAAGCATGTTTCACCCCCGCCCAGCCAAAGACGAGCAGGTCCTATTTTCCAATTAATTTTAATCTTTTAAAATAGACTAATTGGATCCTATTTTCCAACTCATTATAATCTTTTAAAATAAATTAATTGGAAGTCATAATTTGGGCCTAATTTAATTCAATCCACAACTCATTATAATCTTTTAAAATAAATTAATTGGAAGTCATAATTTGGGCCTAATTTAATTCAATCCAAATAAGTAAAGGCACGAACGATAGATCTAACTCGGTCTCTTTTCGAAGACCACGTACTTATGGACACATGTTTGTATAAGTCGTTTTATATAATATAAATAAACTAGTATTAAGCCCCTGCGTTGCAGCGGTTGTTGTAAGACTGTGTCAAGTAGTACCAATGTTATACCATTGTAAGCGACCACCAACACCGGAAAAGCTCGTAAAAACAAATTAAATAAAAACGAAAAAAATAACGCCGAGCGAAAAGAACACGTAAAATCTTTGAATCACGAACGCTCGTTGCAGAGAAATTAATCCGAAACGTAAAACATAAAAAAATAACTAAGTCAATCCATGACCCGCGCGTTAGTCAAACTTGTTAAACAAAGAAAAATAGATTTGCTGCGACGGGCCAGTCAAACGGGGGAAAATATACGAAAAAAATGTTGAACCCCACACGCACGTTGCGGTGCATTAACTCACAAAATTTAGAACGAAACGAAAAACTTGGGAAAGATTATAAGTATGGTGGACCAAAATTGAAAATAAAAAAGGGTTGGGGTTAAATTGTAAAAGATGAAAAAACTTTGGGTTAAAAGTAAAAAAACAAAAGGTCTAAATTGCAAAATTGAAGTTATTTATTAATATTAGATAAAGATAAAAATAAATGATATTTATATATTAGTTATTAATATTAATATTAAAAGAAATTTATTAAATAATTATAAATAAAATTTATGAGATTTAAGAATAGAATGACATGTGGCATTATTTGAAGTCTTTTATTATAAGTTAGATTAGATGATCAAAATATGTTATTTTGTGAAACGGGTTTTGGTTTGGGATTTTACATTCAATATTCTTTTTATTCGTTTTAGAATATAAATGATCAAAATCATGCAGCCTTTTTTCACACAGTCAAGAGTTTTGTATAATTCTCTTTTCACTTCATAATTGTCATACGAATTATATGTTTTAATCCTGATGAACATGAAATACATCAATATTGACGATTGTTTGTAGGTTTTCACATGTGGTGATAATACGTCTTTGTTGATACAAATCACCTAATATTCAAGCCTCGGCTTGCTGGATCATTAAGGAAAGTCCCTTACCAAAATGTATATATTTGTTTATATGCATAGTAGTGTTTAAAGTTTAAACTTACTATGTTTTTAACAAATGAAGGTCAAGCATACACCTGTAAGACTAGTGTACATGCTCAACTCAGTCATGGTGACTCCAACACCAAAACTTGTGGAATCACTTGTGACCCTTTGCAGACCGTATAGCTTAAGGCTTACGGACCGCAAACATATTTTTTTTTATTCTTATTGATCGGTTACGGACCGCAAAGGCCTATGTCTTACGGTCCGTAGGGAAGCTAAAATCAGTGTGCGAGCAAGGTCCTTACGGACGGCAAAGGATTACCCTCTACGGTCCGTAGAAAGTCACCAGAGACAGATTTTTGTTTGGCCTCCAAGCAATGTTGTAGAAGGCGCTAGTCGGGCGGTGAGGTACAGCCTAGAGATTAATCGGAATGGGATTTTTATATGTATTTTTTCAAAATTATATATATATACCCAATAATATAAAAATAATACTTCAAAATTCACATAAATACTTCAAGTTTCAGATAGTATGGTTCGATTTTGACCGATTTTGACCAATTTTGACCAATTTTGACCGCCTAAGACCGATTTTGATCGATTTTGACCGACTAATATTGTCCGATTAATCCGATTTTTGACCGCCTAGGACTGATTTTGACCGCCTAGGACCGATTTTGACCGATTTTTTACCATGACCGATTAATTGACCGCCTAGCTCAAAATTAGACAGTAAGTGGCCGCCTAGGCGCCGATTAATCGGCCGCCTAGGCCGATTTCTGCAACCATGCCTCCAAGGAATGATGCATGCTTGCCACATAATCGAATCTCTGAGCTTCCTTGCTGCACTTGACACGTCCCATAACACATGTAATGATCCTAAACAAGTCTCTAGCACCTGGAACCATCTTAATCAACCCATTCAAGTATAAATAGGAGTGTTAGCCACCGCATTTCTTGCACCTCTTCTCATAATCCACTCCTCTCTCTCAATCTGGAAGTTCTTGAGCTATAGGAACATCCTACTAAGTCCATTTCGTTCCAAGGATCCCTTGTAAGTGTTCCTATCCAGTTCATTTTCGTTTTATAGGCTTTTATAGCCGAAAGTCAAGCAAAATCGATTTTTGCTTTGACTTTCGGTTTAGACCATTATGGTCCAGCCATTGTTCGAATCGAACTTGGCTACGTGATCGCAATTAGGTAGGTGTTAATCTCTCAAAAGGGCACCTCCTGAAAATCAAGTTAACTAGGTCAAATGACGGGTCAAAGTTATCGTAATTAAAAAGTCAAAGGGCAGTTTTTCGTAAACTTTATAAAATTAACTTATAAATGTTATAACCCATATTTTTGACACTTAATCAGTTGGTAATTAATATTAGAACATCTATGAACATGTACAGCCTGTCATTTCCAGTTTTAATGTCGGTTCGCAACCGAAAGTCGAGCAGTTTGACTTCTGCTTTGACTTTCGATTCGGACCCGATTTAAGTTTCCGCCAGAAGATGGTCACTACATACAACATCCGGCTTGGGAAGCCGGATATGAGTGTATGTTTCGATCAGAAATGTAATGTATCTACGAGCGCGTGTGTTATATATCTTATATACTAGTTTTTTTACTCGTCGCGCGTTGCGGCGACTTCGTACGCGAAATGATAACGTATAAACTACAATCGACCAGACTCGTTTCCGAACTAACTTTACGTCAAAACGCATGATAACTCAAATTTATATGACTGAATCAAACCGTATTACATTTGACCTGATTTGTTTTCAAACAAAATTTTCGTCAAAACGTACATAAAAAACATTTTATAATTGACCCGACTCATTTTCATACAAAAAGTACGTTATCGCGTAGACAAAGTCGAACTTATACCGACACGTCCATAAAAAGTAAAAATGTAAGAAATTAGTTTTAGGGTATGCTCGAAACTTTAGAAACTTAAGGGGATCAAAGTGACCTGTACAACGTTAGAGGGTTACCTTTGGCATTACAGCAAGGTTTGAGGATAGAATGGGTTATATGTCAAAAGTTTGATAGTTAAAGAGAAGTTAGAAAGTACGAGGGCCTTTTTGTCAAGTTAGAAAGTAGGAGGATATTTTTGTCCAGTTAAAAGTTTGATTTTATCTAGTTATAAACTTTGACCTTACATCAAGTGTAACACCCCGTGTTTTCACGAGTGAAAGTCAAAGTCAAGGTCAAAGTCAACGACCGATTTCGCGCGACTTGAATCGTAGAAATGTTTTTATTTTAATTATATTATGTGGAGTAAGTGTTGTTACTCACAATAATCGAATCGTGTTAATCGTATTTAAATCGACCTACGACAGTGAATCATAGGCAGTAACAATGCGATAAAGTTAATCAACTAATGATCAAACAATGCTAATCGAATCGACATCGAATCGTAACTCGAGCTGTGTATTTTTACTTGCGTTTATACGTGTGTGTGTGCCTTACGTGTTACCTGTGCATGTTTATTTTATGTTATGTGGTGTTAATCAAGCGAACTCAATCGAAACTCGAAGTCTAACTCGAATACAATCGAACCCAAACCCGAATCCCGATCAAACCATGTCGTATACGAAGTAGTTGGGACTAAAAGTAATTTGACTAGGAAACCCTATCGAATCGTTCGCAATCGAAGCCGAAGTGTCATCGCACCGAACGCACCAAATCAGGCGACATCCGAACGGATGGTCAATCCGCACGGATGGTCAATCCGCACGGATTGCCAATCCGCACGGATTGCCAATCCGCACGGATGACCAATCCGGACGGATAGCCTATCAGGGTTACGTGCCATCCGCACGGCTCACCCTTTCCCCTTTTAGCATCCTATAAATACACGGGTCACTCTCCAACCTTTCCACTTTTGGCAAGTGACGTCCTAACTGCACGCATTCTTCACCTTTTCTCAGATTTCTCTCAATCCAGGTAAGATCTTGCTCTAATTCTTGTACATTCTTGATCACTACACAATTCTACACCTTTCTATCTTTCAAATCCCAACTTTTAACCGTGAAATCATCAAGATTTGAGGTATTCACGGGTGACGTCATCATGAAGTTCTCATGAACTTCAAATGTGACCTCATTCCACCAAGAATAACTCAGATCTGAACGATTTCCATAAGATTTCATAACAATATCACCCAAATCTAAACCTAAAAGAGTTGAAAGGAATGAACTCAAGTTTCTCCTTCTTTTACCCTTAAAATCGGTACGAATCTGATCATTTCTAGTATTCTACTCGTTAATAGTAATGCACTAGTCCTAGATCTGGAATCTACCAACCAGACACCTGATTTCGGGGTCAACCGGAATGACCGTTCTGAGTCGCCGACAGGACAAGTTAGGGTGGTTCCTGACCGGTCTAGTCATGCGGGTGAGAATACAATTCCAAGTGGTTGCCACGTAATCAGAACGTCTCGATAAAACGATAACAGCAACCAAGAGTAGACGGATGGAACAACCAGAACGAGAGGCTGTCCGCACGAATAAGCTGTCCGCACGGACGAGCTGTCTGCACGGACAGGCTATCCGGACGGGTTGTCACCCGGACGAGCTACCCTTGGGACCCACTTTCCAAACAAGGTTTGAGTATCGACGAATGAGCAATCCGGACGGACGACCTCTGAATGGATTACTCTTCGGATCATGAGATACTAAGTCCTTAAAACGAATTCCAACATGTTCATCCGCACGGACAGGTTGCCCGTACGGACAGACTATCCGGACGGATTGTCACTGTCCGCACGAGTAAGCTATCCGGACGGATTGTCACTATCCGCACGGGTTACCATCCGGGCGGATTACCTAATCCACTTAGTGACTCAGCCTTAAAGATGTTGTCCGCACGGACTACCATCCGGACGGATTGTTATCCGCGCGGCCGGCTTGAAGGGTAGAGGTACTTAGGTGTTTTCTTAATGCTACAACGAAAACTTCAAAGCACAAGCCATCATACACAAACACATCTCACACTTAGGAAGAAACAATCCACTCGAAAGGATATCCGCACGAGTAACTTGTCTGTACGAATAAGTCATCCGCACGAGTAAGTAATCCGGAGGGATTACCACTCGCACGGATAACCAATCCGGACAGACTCCCACTCGCACGGATAACTAATCCGCACGAGTAGCTAATCCGGACGGAATGCCAACCGGACGGATAACTCCCTCGCACGGATCACTAGTCCGCACGAGCAGCCACCATACCCACCCTCATTCTGTATTGTTTACGTGCCACTTATCGTTATGCTATCGAATCTATTCAGGCTAACCGTACTCGCTGAAAAGCGCTCCCTTCAATCCATAATCGCTGTTAGTATACTCGAACCCTTTTTGCTTTTAGCACTTTTGGGTGTTACATACGTTACGAATATTCAAACTACAATTATCACACTACTCAAGCTATTTCAACGCTAAACCATTAATGCATATTATGCGTGGCTTATGAATGCTTGTTTGTTACGTTTACACATGGAATGCTGTCTACCTGCCTTAGCAACGATAGTACTATAGTTTGGACACAGCACCCGTTCACACGGGGGTTGTTAAGGATCTTTTACTTGCATGGATTACAGTGGTAATCATGTATTGCGAACTGCCTCGGGCAGTCAACCCGCAGTCATTGGTATCGATGGATCTATGTCGATAACTAACGTGCTTCATTTCACTATGCGTACGTGCTGGTTATGCGTAAACGAATTCGAACTCTATAGGCTATTATCAAACTTGTATGCTCACCTTTACATTTTATGTATTGACTTTATTTTAACGTATGTGACAGGTGCTTAGGTTGCTTTTATGCTCTTTGTGCTGTGATGAACTTGAAGCTAGGAACTGGGGTCCTAGAAACCAACGAATAAATTATTATGTTTAAATCTGAGTTGTCGGAACAAAATATTTGTTTAGTTTTTGTCTGTAATAACTTGTTTGCTATTTGAGACATGGTATGGGACATGTTAACTTAATTTGAATGGTAATGATAGTTGTTATGGAAACTTCTGGACAATCTGTTTCGCTCAGTGCCGCGCCCCGATGATTCCGCCATCGGTTGGGGTGTGACAGATTGGTATCAGAGCCATAACTATAGGGAATTAGGCAAGACTCAACCTAGTCCGGGTCGAAATCTTAGATACCTAGACTATAGTTAGGAACCAACAGACCGACTCGTGAGCTCGTACATAGCTCATTCCTCGCTATTTGTATGCACCTACACTATCACTGCACTCGAATTTTCAATTTACGAACAGGTAATGAGGCCGAGAATAAGTGTGAAAACTGCAAACTCTCGACTAAAGTCGCCTATTCAGCTTGCATTTTAGCTACAAACGAGGAGAATCATACCAAATTAGGAGTGAAATCCGTATTTTGATGAATAATCTCCTCAACTTTTATTAAGAACAAGGACGAAGTTGTAAGATAGGGGTGAAACCCTAACCTTGACGGCTTGTCCTGCTTTTATACAAAACTCCCACCAAAGTTTCGACGGACTCCAACGATCTAAAGACACAATATAACCAAAGGGAATTGCGCCAACGCCCAAGAATCGAGGCAAAGGCATAGTCCTGAAGGTAATTGTGCACACAGGATCCTTGTGAATAGTCGAACCACTTTGGTTAGTCGAAGTCTAAATAGCCGCAGACAATCCATTCTCGATTTTATGTGTTTCAAGTTTTCGTCGCTTTTTATGTGAGATACGTGTTTTGTGCTTATTTATTAACGTTTTGGGGTACTACCGGTTTCAATCTAATGTTTTGGGCCTTAGCTACTCACACAACACACCA
Organism: Helianthus tuberosus; assembly: GCA_030545235.1. Classification (NCBI taxonomy): domain Eukaryota; kingdom Viridiplantae; phylum Streptophyta; class Magnoliopsida; order Asterales; family Asteraceae; genus Helianthus; species Helianthus tuberosus. The sequence goes on from CM060435.1 coordinate 32,296,229, forward strand.
TTAACGAAGCGCTCGCACTCTACTACGTTCGAACACTCGCAAACTCTGAATACTAGATTTCTGTTTTTCTAACTGCTCCTAGTGACTAAGGTATATGTGTTCTTGCTATGGTGCTTACGTGTTTAGGAGTGTTGTGATTATGTGCTCTATGTGTTTACGTGATTCGTGTAATTATGTGAATTTGTGACTATCTGCGTTTACATGGTACGTGTTACTCAGCTTTAGTAGTAATAGACGTGTGAGGTGAGATTCGAATACATGTGTTGAGTTCCGTGGCGATGTCAATTGCAGACAATGTCGTCTGGATCTCGTCATACACTCACTCGTCAGGAAAAGAGGGACATACGTCTTGCCTCTATTATCGCGAAAAGTGTGGCAAAAGCTGTGAGTGATGCCTACGAGAACGCCAGCAAATCATCCGAGGAATCGAGGACTGAAGGTCCTAAAGCTGCAACGAGACCTTTCAGTTTCAAGCAATTCAAGTCGTGTGGGCCGAAAGAATTCACTGGCGAAGGAGGTCCGACTGCATTATTTCACTGGTTTGACTCTATCGAGGTTACTCTACGACAGAGCGGTTGCCCTGATGACCTCCGAACTCTAAATGCTACCGGCGTCTTTCAGTCCCGTGCTCTAGACTGGTGGACGGCCGAGAGAAACAAGAGAGGGAACGATGCAGCCTACGGTCTGTCATGGGACGAACTCAAGGAAGTCATGCTGGAAGAATTATGCCCTCCTCACGAGCGTCAAAAGCTGGAAGATGAATTTTGGAACATACAACAGAAGGATGGAGACAATGCTGGTCCCACTGCTCGTTTCAAACAGCTCAGCATTATCTGTCCCGACCAGGTCAAGACTCCCGAGATGACCATCAAGAAGTACATCCGAGCTTTGCCCGACTGCGTTGCTGATTTCGTGCAAGCGGCTAAGACTACGACGATCGAAGAGACCTATCTGTTGGCCGCTGAAATCAACGACAAAAGGGTTAAACCTGGGGTGTGGGATAAAACCTCCAAGCATCTGCATCAAGCTACCGCCACCGTATCAACTGTTGAACCTACCTCATCAAGCAACAAGAAGAAGAACAAAAGAAAGAACAGCTCCACCAACAAGAACTGTGCGATCACTACTGCACCAGTTCAAGCTGCACCTGCTCAACAGCATCAGGCAGCGGCGTCTGTGGCCAATGCACCGCCTGCCAAGCGTGCATACACTGGGCCACATCCGCTCTGCCCTACTTGCACCTATCATCACCCGACTGCTATTCAATGCCGCTTCTGTGCTCATTGCAACGTGTACGGCCACTTTACCGCCAACTGCCGTATTCGTCAAGCTCCTGCCAATCAAGCTCTACTCACTGCCCCACAGGGTCAACAAGCTCCTTCGGCCCCCGCAGTCAAGGCAAGAGCCTGCTTCACGTGTGGCGACCCGAATCATTTCGCCAACATGTGCCCGAACAGGGTGGTGAAACAAGAACCGCAACAGCAGCAGCCTCAGCAGCAACAACAACAACAGCAACAACAGGCCGCACGTGCCAGAACTTTCAACCTCAACGTGCGTCAAGCTCAAGCTGACAACAACGTGGTCAATGGTACGTTCCTTGTGAATGGTATTTATGCTTCATGTTTGTTTGATACCGGAGCCGATAATTGCTTTGTGTCGCTCGAGTTTGAGAAACTCCTTAGTCGTAAACGTTCCCAACTATCCTCTGCATTTGATGTTGAAGTCGCCACCGGAAGAACCGTCGCTGTTAGTTCCGTTATCCGTGATTGTACTCTTGAGCTCAACAATCATATCTTTTCAATCGATCTCATCCCGATGCAACTCGGAAGTTTCGACGTCATAATAGGCATGGATTTTCTTCGCGAAAACCATGCCGAAGTTGTGTGCTTCGATAAGATGATTCGTTTTTCGCTCGCAAATGGTGACTCGTTATGTGTTTACGGTGATACTACTTCAAAGGGTCTCAAGCTTATGCCATGTCTCCAAGCTAGCAAGTATCTCCGCAAGGAATACAGGGCTTTCTTGGCTAACATTGTAGCAGCGGAGAAGGAAAAGAAAGAGAAGAAGGAAGTGAAGGACGTTCCTGTGGTTCGAGAATTTCCTCGAGTTTTTCCAGAGGACCTTCCCGGACTACCTCCAAGACGTGATATTGACTTTCGTATTGATCTCATTCCTGGAGCTAATCCTATTGCCAAAGCTCCTTATCGACTCGCACCGTCTGAAATGCGCGAACTCTCAACCCAACTCGAGGAATTACTTGATAAAGACTTCATTCGCCCGAGCACCTCTCCTTGGGGCGCGCCAGTCCTTTTCGTCAAAAATAAGGACGGGTCGTTCCAGATGTGCATCGACTACCGGGAGTTGAATAAGTTAACTATCAAGAACCGCTATCCTTTACCTCGCATCGACGATTTGTTTGACCAACTACAAGGCGCTACGTGTTTCTCGAAGATCGATCTACGTTCAGGATATCATCAGCTGCGTATACAAGAGGAAGATATACCCAAAACCACGTTTCGAACCCGTTACGGCCTTTACAAATTCGTTGTCATGCCTTTTGGCCTAACAAACGCACCAGCAGTTTTCATGGATCTGATGAATCGAGTGTGTAAACCATATCTCGACCGTTTCGTCATCGTATTCATCGACGATGTCTTGATCTATTCCAAGTCGAGAGCCGAACACGCGCAACATCTACGTTTGGTTCTCGAGTTACTCCAGGGGAACCAACTCTATGCCAAGTTCTCCAAGTGAGAATTTTGGTTGGGGGAGGTTCAGTTTCTGGGTCACATTGTAAATAGTCAGGGTATCCACGTCGATCCTACGAAGATTGAAGCTGTCAAGAGCTGGGTCACGCCTAAGAACCCATCCGAAGTCCGTTCTTTTCTCGGACTAGCGGGCTATTATCGACGATTTATCCAAGGATTCTCGAAGATTGCTGTACCACTTACCTCTCTTACACATATGGACCAGCCTTTTGTTTGGGGAACCAAACAAGAGTCTGCCTTTCGAACCCTCAAACACATGCTTTGCAATGCTTCTGTTCTCACACTACCCGACGGAAACAATGATTTCATTGTCTACTGTGATGCTTCCAACCTTGGTCTTGGTTGTGTCCTTATGCAACGAGACAAGGTCATAGCTTACGCATCTCGTCAGCTCAAAATCCACGAGAAGAACTATACAACCCATGATCTCGAGCTAGGCGCGGTTGTTTTTGCATTAAAGATTTGGTGACACTACCTGTACAGTACAAAGTGTACGATCTTCACCGATCATAGGAGCCTACAACACATCTTTAATCAGAGGGAACTAAATATGCGTCAACGCCGATGGGTAGAACTTCTCAACGATTATGACTGTGAGATTCGTTATCACCCAGGCAAAGCAAATGTTGTAGCCGACGCACTCAGCAGACGGAGCTATCTGCTTAGCACTCGTAATGTTCAAGCCCAGCACAACCTCGAAACTCTCATCCGCGACGCCCAGCATGCATGTTTCAACGAACGCACCTTGAAGAAAGAAAGAATCTACCACGATGGAGCCCAGCTTGTGAGCAAATCAAATGGGATATTCCACTTTCTAGACCGAATTTGGATTCCCAAGCGAACCAACTTACGACAGATTATCATGAACGAAGCCCATAAATCCCGCTATTCTATTCATCCCGGAGCTGACAAAATGTACCAGGATCTTCGTTATAGGTACTGGTGGCCGGGTATGAAAAGGGATATCGCTCTCTACGTCGGGAAATGCCTAACCTGTGCTAGAATCAAGACTAAACATCAAAGACCCTCTGGCTTGCTCGAACAACCACCAATTCCTATGTGGAAATGGGAGAGCATAGCCATGGATTTCGTGACCAAGCTTCCAACCACGTCATCAGGTCACGACAGCATTTGGGTTGTTGTTGACCGTTTGACTAAATCAGCTCATTTTCTGCCTATACGAGAAGACTACAAGGTGGAACAACTATCCCGAATCTACACCGACGAGATCATCTGTAGACATGGGACGCCTCATGATATCATCTCTGACCATGATGCTCGGTTTACGTCACGATTGTGGGAAACGTTTCAAATGGCACTCGGTACAATGCTTAATCTAAGTACCGCTTTCCACCCACAAACTGACGGTCAGACTGAAAGAACGATTCGTACTCTTGAAGACATGCTCCGTTCGTGTGTTTTAGACTTCGGAGGTAATTGGGATAGACACCTGCCGTTAGTCGAATTCTCGTATAATAACAGCTACCAGGCCAGCATTCAGATGGCACCTTTTGAGGCGTTATATGGAAGAAGATGTCGATCGCCTATTGTATGGCACGAGATCGGTCACTCGCAACTAACCGGTCCGGAGCTGCTACAAGAAACGACAGAAAAATTTTTCCAAATTCGAGACAACTTAGCGAAAGCTCGGGATAGACAGAAAGTTTACGCCGATAAGAAGCGCAAGCCCCGGGAATTTGGCATTGGTGAGTACGTACTCCTAAAGGTATCACCTTGGAAGGGTGTAGTCCGATTCGGCAAAAAGGGAAAACTCGCGCCTCGATATGTTGGACCTTTTAAGATTCTGGAAAGGATCGGAAAAGTCGCCTACAGGCTCGAATTACCGGAGGAACTTAGCAATGTCCACCCGACTTTCCACATGTCAAACCTTCGGAAGTGCATCGCCGACCACGATTTACATGTCTCTATAGACGATCTGCAAGTGATCGAAACATTACACTTCGTGGAAAAGCATGTCGAAATCATGGATCGCCAAACCAAGCAGCTCAGGCGCTCACGCATTCCTATTGTGAAAGTCCGATGGGAAGGTAAACGAGGCGCGGAGTTCACTTGGGAACTCTAAAGCGACATGAAGGCAAAGTACCCACAGTTGTTTAATTAAGAAAATTGGTAGGCTTACAGATCAGTGTTTTCGCACAACATATCCAAAAATCAGCAATTTTTATCCGAAAAATCTTGTCTAATTTGACGTTTTCAGTTAGAAACGTGAAAAGATAAAAGAAGTAAAGAGAAATTTGACAAATCTGGGTGAAATCGACTCTAAATCTGATCAATTCCTGTACGAATCTAGTTGTTGATCAGCGCAATCGAGAACCTGCTTAGATACCACTTGTAGTGTCAAAACCAGGACCTACACAATTCACGCACGATCACGAACTCCGCGCGTCGAACGTTCGTTACACAATCGTATGGTGGCAAAAATCGGTCCAAACGAAGAACTCTCACACGTGATTCACGACCTTGTTACAGCTTTCAGCTTAATTTCGGGACGAAATTCCATAAACAAGGGGAGGCTGTAACACCCCGTGTTTTCACGAGTGAAAGTCAAAGTCAAGGTCAAAGTCAACGACCGATTTCGCGCGACTTGAATCGTAGAAATGTTTTTATTTTAATTATATTATGTGGAGTAAGTGTTGTTACTCACAATAATCGAATCGTGTTAATCGTATTTAAATCGACCTACGACTGTGAATCATAGGCAGTAACAATGCGATAAAGTTAATCAACTAATGATCAAGCAATGCTAATCGAATCGACATCGAATCGTAACTCGAGCTGTGTATTTTTACTTGCGTTTATACGTGTGTGTGTGCCTTACGTGTTACATGTGCATGTTTATTTTATGTTATGTGGTGTTAATAAAGCGAACTCAATCGAAACTCGAAGTCTAACTCGAATACAATCGAACCCGAACCCGAATCCCGATCAAACCATGTCGTATACGAAGTAGTTGGGACTAAAAGTAATTTGACTAGGAAACCCTATCGAATCATTCGCAATCGAAGCCGAAGCGTCATCGCACCGAACACACCAAATTAGGCGACATCCGCACGGATTGCCAATCCGCACGGATTGCCAATCCGCACGGATGACCAATCCGGACGGATAGCCTATCAGGGTTACGTGCCATCCGCACGGCTCACCCTTTCCCCTTTTAGCATCCTATAAATACACGGGTCACTCTCCAACCTTTCCACTTTTGGCAAGTGACGTCCGAACCGCACACATTCTTCACCTTTTCTCAGATTTCTCTCAATCCAGGTAAGATCTTGCTCTAATTCTTGTACATTCTTGATCACTACACAATTCTACACCTTTCTATCTTTCAAATCCCAACTTTTAACCGTGAAATCATCAAGATTTGAGGTATTCACAGGTGACGTCATCATGAAGTTCTCATGAACTTCAAATGTGACCTCATTCCACCAAGAATAACTCAGACCTGAACGATTTCCATAAGATTTCATAACAATATCACCCAAATCTAAACCTAAAAGAGTTGAAAGGAATGAACTCAAGTTTCTCCTCCTTTTACCCTTAAAATCGGTACGAATCTGATCGGTTCTACTATTCTACTCGTTAATAGTAATGCACTAGTCCTAGATATGGAATCTACCCACCAGACACCTGATTTCGTGGTCAACCGGAATGACCGTTCTGAGTCGCCGACAGGCCAAGTTAGGGTGGTTCCTGACCGGTCTAGTCATGCGGGTGAGAATACAATTCCAAGTGGTTGCCACGTAATCAGAACGTCTCGATAAAACGATAACAGCAACCAAGAGTAGACGGATGGAACAACCAGAACGAGAGGCTGTCCGCACGAACAAGCTGTCCGCACGAACGAGCTGTCCGCACGAACGAGCTGTCCGCACGGACAGGCTATCCGGACGGGTTATCACCCGGACGAGCTACCCTTGGGACCCACTTTCCAAACAAGGTTTGAGTATCGACGAATGAGCAATCCGGACGGACGACCTCTGAATGGATTACTCTTCGGATCATAAGATACTAAGGCCTTAAAACGAATTCCAACATGTTCATCCGCACGGACAGGTTGCCCGTACGGACAGACTATCCGGACGGATTGTCACTGTCCGCACGAGTAAGCTATCCAGACGGATTGTCACTATCCGCACGGGTTACCATCCGGGCGGATTACCTAATCCACTTAGTGACTCATCCTTAAAGACGTTGTCCGCACGGACTGCCATCCGGACGGATTGTTGTCCGCGCGACCGGCTTGAAGGGTAGAGGTACTTAGGTGTTTTCTTAATGGTACAACGAAAACTTCAAAGCACAAGCCATCATACACAAACACATCTCACACTTAGGAAGAAACAATCCACTCGAAAGGATATCCGCACGAGTAAGTTGTCCGTACGAATAAGTCATCCGCAAGTAAGTAATCCGGATGGATTACCACTCGCACGGATAACCAATCCGGACAGACTCCCACTCGCACGGATAACTAATCCGCACGAGTAGCTAATCCGGACGGAATTCCAACCGGACGGATAACTCCCTCGCACGGATCACTAGTCCGCACGAGCAGCCACCATACCCACCCTCATTCTGTATTGTTTACGTGCCACTTATCGTTATGCTATCGAATCTATTCAGGCTAACCGTACTCGCTGAAAAGCGCTCCATTCAATCCATAATCGCTGTGAGTATACTCGAACCCTTTTTGCTTTTAGCACTTTTGGGTGTTACATACGTTACGAATATTCAAACTACAATTATCACACTACTCAAGCTATTTCAACGCTAAACCATTAATGCATGTTATGCGTGGTTTATGAATGCTTGTTTGTTATGTTTACACATGGAATGCTGTCTACCTGCCTTAGCAACGATAGTACTATAGTTTGGACTCAGCACCCGTTCACACGGGGGTTGTTAAGGATCTTTTACTTGCATGGATTACGGTGGTAATCATGTATTGCGAACTGCCTCGGGCAGTCAACCCGCAGTCATTGGTATCGATGGATCTATGTCGATAACTAACGTGCTTCATTTCACTATGTGTACGTGCTGGTTATGCGTAAACGAATTCGAACTCTATAGGCTATTATCAAACTTGTATGCTCACCTTTACATTTTATGTATTGACTTTATTTTAACGTATGTGACAGGTGCTTAGGTTGCTTTTATGCTCTTTGTGCTGTGATGAACTTGAAGCTAGGAACTGGGGTCCTAGAAACCAACGAATAAATTATTATGTTTAAATCTGAGTTGTCGGAACAGAATATTTGTTTAGTTTTTGTCTGTAATAACTTGTTTGCTATTTGAGACATGGTATGGGACATGTTAACTTAATTTGAATGGTAATGATAGTTGTTATGGAAACTTCTGGACAATCTGTTTCGCTCAGTGCCGCGCCCCGATGATTCCGCCATCGGTTGGGGTGTGACATCAAGGTTTGTGGATAGAATGGGTTATATGCCAAAAGTTTGAGAGTTAAAGAGAAGTTAGAAAGTATGGGGTCTTTTTTGTCAAGTTAGAAAGTAGGAGGGTCTTTTTTGTCTAGTTAAAAGTTGATTATTATCAAGTTATAAATTTGAGGGGTGAATTTTGTCAATTTAGAAAAGTTGGGGTGACTTTGTCAAATCAGAAAGGTTGCCGACCTTTCAATTTAAAATCTTATATAGAAATATGCATGTTATAGTAATGATCTTAAATTTTAACTCTTACAGGTAATAGGTACGTGCTCCCAAAATTTGTATTGAGTACCCCTACCAATATCAACCGAAGGTGGCTCATCGAAATGATTTTCCATAGGTGATCATGAATTTGAATTTGGTTTTAACGGATGTAATAAAATACTCTTTATAGAGAATTTGGATTTAGGGGTTTGGACGGAGATTGATGATGTTTGGATTTAGGAGTCCCGGCTTGGGCTCCTCGTCTGGACTCAATCTGTTTGAGTGGTGACTGGGCCTGAGTCCATTTGGTCTTTCTCAGCAAGCTTAGTTGGTTCCAGTGGGCCTAGTCTTGATAAGCCCATTCTTAGGCCAGCCCATTAGGGTTATGGCCCAAGAATTTGCTATATAAAGGAGTTCCTTCTTCTTAAGAAGATCAGGTTATCTCCTCCCTCCCTCTCTTACAACACCTGTCCTTTCTCTCTTAATTATACCCTTTCCTTGCACTTATAGTTATCATTGCCATACATGATACTGATTTGAGCGTCAGAGTGCCTTTGGGGTAAACCCCCTCGGGCCCTCTAACTAGATTTTCATGTGGCTGCAGCCTAAGACTCGACGTCCCGCAAGAAGAATCGCCACCAAACGACAAGAGGAGGAATCTGAACCGGATCTCGATGAATCTAAGGTTAGTAACGCCAAGCCGTTTTAATCATGGATTCGACATTGGCGACATCTGTGGGACCAAGTACGAGCGTGTCTTGGTCTCGACATACAAGAGGTCGAATTTGTCTGCGTAACCTACATGATGTTCAGATCTGCATTCTTAACTCCGGTCACCAGCTTCCAAACCTCGCATCCTTTGTACCTTTGCATAAGGTACAAGTGCGTTTTTTTTTTCATTAGAAGCCTACACAAAGATCTAGAAGTAAAGTCACGGGTCTTTGATTTTTGGGGAAACTCCAAGCTTGTCCTTTCTAAATATTGACATTCTTAGTGAACAATATAACGAAGCTGTGAGTAAAATTTTACTCATGAAAAATAAAAAACCCAAATAAAAGACGTTTTATATTTATTGAAATTATAGCCCCAAAAGAGTACCAACTAGTCTTTTACGTTTTTTTTTTTCCGGATAAGACATTGGTCTAACCAATTTACAAAGGTAAAATATATTTTCCTTTTTTATGTCATTGAAGCACATGTATCTCACAAATACATGTGACCTCTACAATAAAAAAATATATATGGAGAGAGAGAAAATACCCACACATGGCATGTGGGTATTGAGTACCAGTATCTCACAAATACATGTGACCTCTACAATAAAAAAATATATATGGAGAGAGAGAAAATACCCACACATGGCATGTGGGTATTGAGTGCCACTACCAATATCAACCGAAGGAGGCTCATCGATAGGATTTTCCACTGGTGATCATGAATTTGAATTTTATTTTAACGGATGTAATAAAATACTCTTTATAGAGAATTTGGATTTAGGGGTTTGGATGAAGATTGATGATGTTTGAGTATTATATTTTGATGTATTACAGTTTATGAAAGTTTTTGTGGGTGACTAAGGACAATGTTGTCTAGAAATGGTTTGCACTTATTCTGTGGAATTTGAATTAATGGGTCGTCTAGAATTTGCAATTACATCCAGGCTATGTTGTCTCTTACTAGCCATTGGAAACAGGTCAACGACTTATCATTTAATTTTGAGAAGGTAGGTATACTCGTATAGATCTGGCTGTGTTGTTTAGAGGGGTTTGTCGATCTGGGCAGCCCATTCGTTTATGGTTGGATGAGGGATAAACTGGTACCAGAGTTCGTTTGCGATAGAAAAGTGCAAGCAAGTCTCAGTAGCGGAGCGGGTTAGAAGGGCGGGTCACTTGCAGGTTAATGAGTCGTGTTAAACCATGAATATGCATGCAGTGTTATAGTTCATGTATGTGACACAATTTTTAGGATCTGTCAAGTTAAAAGGTTGTTTCTTACTCAAATTTGACAATCGTCGGATTCGTTAGTCGGGCATCTACTGTACAAATCCATATGGACGTCGTACAACCTAATAATGCATTCATCTTCTAATGACATTACATACTAAAGTCCTAATTTCATGCTACAAGATCATTCCTTCACCAGCTAAGAACTCATGAACAACACCTAAACACCCACCCCCACCACACCACCACCCAAAAACCTACCCCCCCCCCCCACTCGGCAAAAAAAAAAGATGGGGGTGAGTGGGGGATTTATGTTTTTGGGGGGTGGTGGGTGTTTAGGTTTTTTTTTTGTAGTGGGTTTATTTTTAGGAGTTTTTGTACACTTCTTATTTTAATGAACCTTTGTATTCGATCATAATCCATAATTAATAACAAATATATAAGAATGTGAAAGACTGAAAACTAACTAAATCTGTGATGAAGGTAGTGATTCTTGAAGTATTTATAAGTAGCCTTGTTTTCTGAGAACCATGATAGGGCTTTCTCTATAATCTTCTTAGATATACAAAAAGAAGACATTCTTTTTATATGTTTGTTTATTTGTAAAGACCATTTGATTTAATTTTGAGAACCATGATGGGGCTTTCTCTATAATCGTTTTAGATATACAAAAAAAAAAGACATTCTTTTTATATGTTTGTTTATTTGTAAAAACCATTTTATGTATATTTATATGTTTTTAAATTTATCACAACGATGTTTTTTTCATTATTGTATCGTATTTTTATTATGTGATGAACCTTACCCGACCCGAACCGTTGAACCGACCCGTATTTTTTTTTATGTTTGAACATATGATATTGGAACATTTGAAAAAGTGAATCCCTTAGAAAAAAAATCCTTAATCCGCCACTGAGAGCGCAACAGGCTTGTATGCTTCAGAATTTGTGACGATATCACATTCTTTAAACCTGTTTCAAGATTTATTATCCAACTCCGGTGGCCATTTTTCACGAAATTCGGACAACATTTCCTCCCAAAATATAATAGAAGACTCCAGTTGCTCAACCAATTCTGAATCTAAAGCCAATAGGGCATGTTCAGTCATCTTTTTAGCGATCGGGACATCAAAGGAGGAAACTTGATCATTTATTTCAGACAAAAACTTGATCATGCTAGCATTGAATTTAAAAGTTAGGAGAAATGGTTATTAGGTTTAATAGTTTAAACGTAATTGTTTTATACAACTTGAGCACTAATATGAAAAAAAAAGTAAAAAAATACCATCTTCAGGTTAATGAGTCGTGTTAAACCATGAATATGCATGCAGTGTTATAGTTCATGTATGTGACACGATTTTTAGGATTTAAGTTAAAAGGTCGTTTCTCACTCAAATTTGACAATCGCCGGATTCGTTAACCGGGCATCTACTGTACAAATCCATATGGACGTCGTACAACCTAATAATGCATTCATCTTCTAATGACATCACATACTAAAGTCCTAATTTCATGCTACAAGATCATTCCTTCACCAGCTAAGAACTCATGAACAACACCGTCGACTTCAATCATGCTGCAACCAGGATCTTTATACACACCTTGTGCCCTCATCTTCCTTCTCAACTCTACGGCGTTATCAAACCTACCTTTCGATGCGTGAACATTAGATAACTGAACATAACCAGCACTGTCACGCGGGTCCAGTTCTAGAAGCTTCTTGGTTACGCGCTCTGCCATATTAACATCATTGTGATTTCTGCAAGCGCCCAAAAGAGACTCCCAAACCACCTGAGACTCTTCGAACGGAACTTGTTTTGCAAGTTTCTCAGCCTCGTCCAACAGTCCAAACCGGCCAAGCAAGTCAACCATGCATCCGTAATGTAATATGGTGGGCTTGATATCATATGTGTGCACCATAAGCTCGAACATCTTGTAACCTTCGTCTAGTAAACCAGAACGGCTGCAAGCTGATAAAACGCTAACGAAAGTCACTTCGTTGGGTTTAAAACCGTCGGTTACTAATTCATAGAATGTTTCTACCGCTCGTTCTCCATAGCCATGAAGGGCGAATCCGGTAATCATTGAATTCCATGTGCTAATATCTTTGTTTGATGTTTTACTAAAGATTTCTAACGCCTTTTCGATACACCCACATTTTGCGTACATGTCGACAAGAGCAGTGGCTAAGAACCCACCCACCGAAATCTTGTTTCTATTAATGTAACTATAAATCCATTCACCTTGGCTCAAACCGCCCACACGCGCACAAGACGACAACACGTTAACCAGCGTGTAATCATCAGGAACCATCCCTACCTTCTGCATATCTTCAAAAAGCCGAAACACCTCATCAAACTGTCCATCACGAGCATACCCCGTAATAATCCCGTTCCAAGAAACGACATCTTTCACGTCCATACCATCAAACACACGTCTCGCTTCTCCAACCAACCCATCGTTAACATACCCCGAAATCATAAAATTCCCAGACTCCACATTCCTCTCAGGCATTTCATCAAACACCCTACGCGCAAACTCCATCATACCCGCATCCACATACGCACTCAAAACCGCATTCCACGATATCACATCTCTCTCAGGCATTTCATCGAGCACCTTACGCGCAACCTCAAAACACCCGCTTTTCGCATACATATGGATCAAAGTGTTACAAACAAACACATCATCCTCAACCCCAACTTTAATCACATACCCATGAACCTGTTCCCCAACACTAACACTTCTAGCAACCGAGCAAGCTTTCAACACAAACGTGAAAGTATACTTATCCGGTTCAACATCATCATCAAATAACATGTGGAAAAAGAGATTGAGTGATGTTTCAGGGGTGTGGGTATTGGCGTATGCTCGAATTAACGAGTTGTAAGAGTATGAATTGGGGTTTTGTAAGTGGGTAAAAATGGTGTGAGCGTATGAGAGGGTGTGTGGAGAAGATGCGGCTGAAGAAATGAGTTTACTGGCGGAAAAAGGGTCGTGAATGAGACCGGTTTTCAGCATGTGGAGATGGTGGTGGCTTTTTCTGTGAATTGAAGGATTGATGGTGGTGAAGACAAGAAGGTTGATGACATTTTTGTGTTTGATTGTACTGTAGGGGCTCAAAGGTTGCTGACATTGTGCTTTTTATTAAGGTTTTTTTTAGTATCGGACAGGACAAATCGAGATTAATTGGTGACTAGTCGTGATTAATTGCTAGGTTGGTCACTAATTAATTTTTAGGTAATCGGTAAATGAATCGCTAGTCGGCTCTAGTGGGCCTGAAATCGTTCCTAGTAGGCCGTAAATAGGCGATTCCGGCAGCATTCCGATCAGACTTCGTCCAAATTCTGGCTAAAACCTGTAAATTCTGGCAACTAATCTCGATACTTAAAAAAAATAGGTAGAGGAGGGGTTAAAACATATTTACTTAAATAGTAACATATAAAAATGTGTGTGTGTATATATGTATAAAATTAAAAATCACGTATAAAAATCTCAATTCAATTATTCACGACTAATCCCGATTAATCGCTAGTCGGTACCTCACCGGTCGACTAGCGCCTAGCGATTCTTACAACCATGGGTTTTTTAATGTTAAAAGGTAACCGTACCATCATGAGAGATAGATCTTAGTTTTTAAGGGGAAACTTCTTTTACAAATAATCTTAACATACTAAACATAAAAATTGAAGGAAAACTCAAAAATACAAGGTGACCTTTTTGTAATTATCAATAACTATCAGAGTTACTCTAACAAAATATAGCGATTTTTTTATAAAAAAAATATTAAAAAAAAATTGTGTTTTTTAGGTATTTTTGGTTGAGTTCACATTTGTATAGTAACTTTGATAGTTGGTGGTAATTACAAAAAAGTCACCTTGTCTTTTTGACTTTTCCTTCAATTTGTATGTTTAGTAGGTTAATTTTATTTGTATTTGATCTTTTGCCTAGTTTTTAATGGCGGAGGGGTGTTTAATTGGTAGTGGGTTAGACAAGTTGGGTTGGGTACACCGTTGCAACCCATGCGAGAATGATATGCGTGTTGTTCAACTCAAGGACGAATAACAACTTTTCAAGGGATGCTTTGGATGGTGATGTGGGCAGTGCGTTCAACTAGGAGTGTGTCCCTTTAATTTGGGGTTGAATTGGATGTGATGAGTTTAAATGAGGTGATACAATATTATTAGAGATGTACGTTTAGCAGCACTTGTTTTTGACCCGGTGATATTAGTATCGATTAATTTATTTAAAATACACACAAAAAAGTTAAACAAACTTGTAATGAAATGGTTACTAGTAAGTACTATTGTTGCATTTATTGTAGGTGATTCTTTTATTGACATTGTTTATGTTATGCACACTCTTTTTCTTGGTTAGTGTCAAGTAATACGAACAAAAAAACAGCAGTTAACCAAGATTGGTAGGGTAATCGGGTATTGTATTTACGAATAGTGTTTGGTTAGTGTTACATGGTTTTTTTATTGTGAAAGGTAAAATTAAAGAAGTTGATTGAATTGAATTAAGCTAACTAAAACTAATTTGCAGTTAAATTTGGAAACAAGAAACACACAATAAACAAATAAACAAACATACCAAACACTGAAACAGATATAACATCATGCGACAACATATAGACGTAAATACATGTAGACAATCACATGCAAAGTCTAACTAAAGTATTGGACATCTAAGCCCCTAGATAAAGGTGAGGCTCACTCCCCTAAAAGTATAACTCTTTCAAATTAGTTTTTCTTGCGGGAAAATGTCGGATTCATCATTTTCTTCATTCAATATAGCTTTAAATGAAATTGGATTTAGAATGTTGAGATTGGAGTTTTTTTTGAAAAGCAACTTTCATTCACAAAAGCCGACCCAAATCGGGCCGACACCCAACTGTAAGTACAAACTTACATTTTTACAAAAGGGCACCAATGAGATAATGAATATGATTTATTGCTTTAGTAATTTTGTGCATACGTTACGTCTTGCTTGTGGTGTGTGCATTTAGCGCATATATGTGGAGGCCCCCGGGGGGCAAAAGTGAAATTGCACTAATTTTAACGTTATTTTACTAATTTCGTGAAAATAACGTTAAAAGTGGGGGACGGTTAATCATGCATCATGTGGTAGCGATAGTCGAAAGACAAGGGGGTTATATTGCCTTATGTCCAAGGCTTGATGCAAAACTACTATCGAGTCAGATGTCTCACTGGAAGGTCTCTCTATTCCTACAGGTAGAGATAAGGTTGTCTACATCTTACCTTACTTTAGTTTTGCTATTAGTAGAATTTACTGAGTATGATGATGATGAATTTTGTGCATTCATGAAGCATTTGACTATTATTTTGGGTTTATACGTTGGTACAAGTAACAAAAAACATGAAGATAAAAGCACCTCCAATTGGTGGAGGACATTAAAACTCATAGAAAAGATAGGAGGGGGAAGGGGTGTATTCGTTCACATGAACGCCATTTGTAAGGAATATGAGAGGGAGAGAAGAGAGAGGGTGTTCACCCATCGATGTTCATGGAAATTGGGAGAAATCCAAGCTAGTTGCGGACGCAGTCTAGGGGTGTAAACGAGCCGAGGCGAGCCCGACTAGGCTCGAGATATGCTCATCATGCTTTTATGAAACTTGGCTCGGTTTAAGCCTACTATTTTGGGATCGAGCTCGGCTCGAAAGTAAAATCAAAAGCTCGAGTTTGCCTCGGCTCAGTTCGAGGTAATTTGAAAACAATTTTAAATGAGCTAAAAGCTCGGCTCGAGCTCGTTTTGATAGCTTAGACGAGCCAAAACTCGGCTCAACATTGTCATATAGTAGGTATATTATATATAAAAAATAATATAGAATTTGTTTGTGCTCGTTTTGGCTCGCTAGCCTAAACGAGGTTTGTATGTAAAGCTCGAGCTCAGGTTCGATAACTAAATGAGTCATATTTCAGGCTCGCGTTCAGGCTCAGCTCGTACAAGCTTTTGACCAATCTGATCTCGAGTAATTCTTGAACCGCTCCACCTCATTTATATCCGCAAAACCAACCTACTGAACACTGAAGCATCCCAATGGAAATGCATTTATGGCATTAAGACCTAGTGAAGCACCCAATGGAAATGCATTTATGGCATTAAGAAGCTTTAATTGTGGTGTGTCAATGAGTTATTGATTGAGGTGTGTCAATGAGTTATTGGTTTGTAAGTGTTCTTAACCAACACCAAGAATTTGAGGTTGACTTTGGAACTCTATTACAAATTTACAAGTAAATAAACGTGTTAACAAATATTGGTAGTTTAGATATTTCCTGAGAAGTTGGTCTAGTGGTAAATTAGTGTGTTCTTCCTAGTGGAGATAAAGGTTTGATTTTCGCTTGTGCCACTTTCAAGGGACATCTGGGTGAAGAGTATCGAACATTCCGGAACTTGATCATAAGTTAAATATGCACTAAATATCCTTTATATAGCTTAGAAATAGTCTTTGAGGTGTTTGGTGTGCAAGAAATAAACTTTTTGATCAATCGGGATTAAAAGCGTCAAAAAGTGCATAATTTTGCATTTTCGCGCATATCTTACGTTCTGAATATATCCGGGCATCCAAAAATTTATGTAATCATTAAATACTTTATTTTAGTGATTGGCATGATAAAATTCCATTCGTCGCGTAATTTGGATCGTTTTTCGCATCCGTTCGTGTTTCGTCGTAATTAACCGAACAACGCAACCGTACGACCAAACGAACCAACATCCGAGATGTTTTTTAGCATATTTCATGTTCCCTGTACTTTAACTTCATTTTAGAGCCTTTAAATGGGGTTAACGGGGTTTAAACGCATCGAAAATGGCTCAAAATTGTTGCAGGGACCAAACCTGACAATTTAGCAAAGTTTCTGGTCACTGGTAGGTGGTGGCGCTGCGCTACCACTATATGGTTTTGCCGTGGCGCGACGCCACAGCCTCATCTGGGCAGAAACTTCATTTTGACAACCAAGTTGAACTTGGGGGTCTTTTGTGTAACTTTTCTCAATACCGTGTGATGGTTTTGGGCACCCCTAGTATTCCAAAACCATGTGCCTTATGTGTAAGGTCCAGATCGAAGCTCAATTATCGAGGAACGATCCTAACGGTTCTTCACTTTCTATAAATACCCACCATCTTCATCACCTTCATTCACACATATGTTCTCATTTTGCTCTAAGTTGAAGCTCTCAAACTTCATACTTGAGTATTTTGAGTTCAAATCTTCATAGCGTGTACCTTTTGTAAGTTTCCTTCATGCTTGTTCATGTATTTCAAGCATGAAAGTCAAACAGTGTTTGACTTTCTACTTTAACCAGTCTTTGGTCAACACGAAGTTCGTTTGAACTTCGCAACGTGAGCGTAATCACGATGGTCATAGTCTCTTGTGACTATACCTACTGATTACCACGTTGATTAGGTATAGTGACGAGTCATAGTTTCGCTCAAAATACGCGTTTATGCGTATTTTGCAACTAAACTATTCTTAGGTATCAAAACTGTTTGTTTTGATATCAAACTTGTTTTCAAACTTCGTTAAACATGTTTTAACATGTTTAACTCGTCACTTTTAGTTTAGTGCTTGTATAGAGTCGTAAGTCAAGCGGTCTAAACCACCACTTAGACTTTCGAACCCGACCTGTTTGGTCGATCATTAGTATCCGACCAAGCATGTTTAGTGACCATAGTTGTATTGGGAATAACCTTCCGAGGTTATACCTTATGGTCACTTAGTTTAATTAGTTGTATGATAGGTTGTTTATATGCCTTAGGTAAAATGACCAAAATGCCCTTTTCATGCATAATTGGTATTTAAGCATAAGTAACTCAAACTTTTGTCACTTAACTGATTATGCAACATATTTAAACATGTTTAGGCATATAATACTTGTCATAGGACTAGTTAGGCGTTCCGAACGCGTTTTACGCGAACGACGCGTTAAAGTAGCGTAAGCTACCTTAATGGGTCGTAACGGGTCGTAAGCACTTAGGTTAGGTTCCGTTTTAGAATGTAGGCTTTGTTAAACCATATCATATGAGTTCCAATACTCGTTTGGTTTACGAAACCTCATTCTATCCGATCTTCCGATTTAGGTCCGGTTATTAATATAGTTACCTATATTAGGTGCTGACTGATTCCGTGATCCCTCTAGTGTTGCTTGGTAGTTATTCAAGACTTCTAAGCATTCTCAAGTGAGTACATAGTCCCCTCTTTTACTGTTTTCAAATGTTTTGGGGTGATTCATATGTGCTAAATGATTTCGAGTCTTTTAAACAAATGCTATGGTTTATATTACAATGTGAAATATTTGAACTGAATGAACCGTTTGGAACTGTTTGATCCTTGTGAAACGTTTGGAACTGTTTGATTTATGTGAACCGTTTGGAACTGTTTGATCCTTGTGAACCGTTTGGAACTGTTTGATTTATGTGAACTATTTGAACTGTTTGAAACGTTGGGTTAGGGAAGTGATTAGCTAACAGGGCGGGTGTAATGTGATAAAAGCATGGTGGATACGCCGCTGGTGCTTTCTATATATAAGTGATTTTAACACATTATATATCGTTGCATTATCTAGATCACTTGGGCAAATGTTATCAAAACAAAGTTATATTACAAGGTTTTTCTAATAATATAAACCATTCGATTTTTATTACAAAAAAAAACGATTTACAATCTGGGTCTACATAAACAAATATTTTGGAGTTAAGATTCATGGCATCGAGGTTTTATAAATTATAACAAATCTATTTTAACTGGGTTATTTCAATTCATAATATAAACATTTTATCAGTGACTTTTATCTCTTGACCAGCCATGTTTTTTGGGATTACTTCAACCAAGCCAGAATCAATTTCAGAAGTTTGATCATGTTTTCTAAAGCCAATGCTAAACTTCACATTGCTCTTGATCTGCTTTTCTAACATCAGTTCATAACCTTTACAAGACTCCACCCATTTTTCATAAGTGATTTGGGTGGACTCAAGCTCCTTTTTGCAACTCTGGTATTTTTCTACCATAGTTTGGAGTTGGTCTTTGGTTATGTTGTGTTCATGTTTCAAGCTGCTGATCTCATTTTCTTTGTCAAACAATTTGTTTTTCAACTCTTTAAAAGTTTTGTCAAATTGCACTTCATCTTTTAAGATCTTGTTTCTAAGGTTTTCATTTACCTATTTTATGTTAGCAAAAGCAATAATGCATTATCTGAACATAGATCTTTTAGGATCTGAAATGATACCTTAGCAGCAGCCATCATGACACAATCACATTCACCGTCACAAACACTAGCATTCCATGGATCAGCAAGAGGTTCCAACAGAGGTTCAGCTTCCTTCTCTTCTAACATCTATTCACCAACAATATCTGCTGTAACCACTGTTTCAGCGACTTTTTCAACCACTTCAGATCTTGACTTCACTTCCTCAGATTCTTACCCTTCAGGTATTGACTCTAATGCCATAAAACAAAATTCATCAGGTAAAACATCAGAATTAGCAACTAGAGCAAAGTTTTTATAATTTAAGTCCTCAGGTAAGCTACTCCAATCAATAAAGCCTTATGTAAAGAAACTCTATTGACTGGCCTCTGCTGGAGCAGATGTTTATGCAGCTTGTTGTAGGGCAGTTTGCACTTGAACCTGAGGTGCAGAGGTTTGAACAAACTGAATCTGTGGAACAGTGGTTCGGACATACTGCACAGGAATAGTGTTTACAGGATGTGTAAAATGGGCAGTGTTTTGCATATGAGGAGCAGGGGTATATTAGGAATAGTCACAGTACTTTGAGGGTTTTGAGGTCTTAGACTAGGGTGAGTGATAATTGGTCCACTGTTTTGACTCCTACATTCCCTAGCAAAGTGACCAAGCCTATTACACTTATAACACTTGATTTTTTTACTTATCCAACCCTACCTTTAAATTCCCATGCAGTCCTGGAAACTTCCTACTAGTTCTTTATAAAACTTGCTTTTTTCTAACACTCAACAAGGCAAGTTGATGCAAAATGTCCATTTCTTCTAGATCTGTGGGATCAAAATGTTGAAGGTCATTCAGTTCATTGGATAAGTTGTCAGAGATCTTGTTTTCCCCATTAGCTGTGAAAGCATAATTGGGTGAGTAAGGCTCAAAGTTGAAGGTTCCACCTGCAATTATGTCAATATAATGATCATAACTATGGTCCTTACTACCACCAGTTGACTCTTCTTGACCAAAAAGTGCTGTGTTGCCAAAACTATAATCATCAGCCACTTTTCCAGATTCCTGCAACTTGTTTTTCTAGTAAACTCCCTTTCATATGTGAGAAGCCTACCATGGAGTTTGGTCAGACTTAAATCCTTGAACCCCACAGAATTTCTAGTCACAAAGGCTATAGTGTCCCACTTTTCTGGTAATAATCTAAGGAACCTACTATTTAAAGTAGATTTAGCATATTCAACATTAACCAGTTTTAGTTCACTAATAAGATAGCTAAACCTTTCAAACTGATGGGTTAATGACTCTCCCTTAACATGACAAAACGTTTCATATTGTTGGTTTAACACCTCTCTTTTGTTTTCAATAACCTCTTTTGTCCCACCAAATTGCTCTTTGAGTGCATCCCATAGCTCTTTTTCACTGTTACAATGTAACAGGCCAGCATATATATCATTGGGTAGTGTTGTGGCCACTATACTGAATGCCTAAGCATCTAGCTCAATCTTCTGAAAATCCTGCTCAGAGTAATTTTCAGGACTTTTAGGTACTTGGTGTTTTGGTCAAAAATTACCGAAGCAATTAAGTGATCAAATTAGTTAAGTGAGGTAGTGTGCTAAAAACGTGTGTTGAAAATATGATGGTTAAGTTGTTTGGAAAAACAGTATTCAGGATACGGCTCAGGATATTGAGCTGTATCTACGATCAAACAATGAGTAAAAAGTAAAGGGGGTGACATGAGATATACGAGGAAAGCCCTTGATCAATCTAGATCGCCGTCATAAAACCTCGGGAGCTGACAATCGCAGCTTCCTTGTTCTTCTTATTGCTTTGAACTTCAGGATACAGTGCAGGATATTGACCAGATCGCTAAGTGTTACAATGCTTTTGTGCGAAAGTAAAAATTGGTAGAGAGCGAGTGTAAGAGTGTAGTGAGTGTTCATGTGATGTCCTATTCGATCTGATATACCCACCTATTTATAGTAACGAATTACAAACAAAAATTCCTATAAATATGGGATGCTCCGAATATTCCATTGTAAACGTTGTAGACCGAGTAATGCGGCTTCAACGTCTTTATTTGAACGACTAGGACCGAGTCCTCCGCGGAATGAGTCCTTGTGAACGTTACTAGCTTCTAACCCACGTACCTGCACATAATCCGTTAGTGATCCTGAGGATACCATTCAGGATTTTACCAATATCCTGAATCAGCATCCCGGATGTGAACAAACATCATTTAACCAAGATATAACCCAAGATATTTCTTAGGATATGGGCTCAGAATTTTACCCATAACAATTGTCCCCAAAAATGTTACCGTTTAGTATCCTGCACTAACGGTTACATTTTTCACAGAGATCGAGGTAATTAAGAGATAAGACCAATGATGTGACCGTTTGCAACTTACTCAGCCTCTATTTACTCATTACACCCTATATCTTCTCATCCTCATCTCTTTTTTAATCACTATCGATAAGGAAAAAAGGTAAACATTCTCTCTCTAATCTTCATCTTCATCCTTCTTTTCCGGTCAAAAATTCAGGCGATCAAATGCCGAGACACACAAGATCCAGTTCTGGTGATTCGGCTCCCACATTCATCCAACAGAATCTTCTCCAAGAACCGGAGAAAGAGATATGTTCTTATGATAGTGCCCACTTGTCGGCTTTGAAATCCTCCGGTATCTTTCCGAAAGGAACGGTATTCCGGCCGTTCGACCGGGAAATCCGGTCGGATATGGTCTCCAATGAGTGGTTGTGCTTTAGTGCCTTTCCCTTCACATTAGGGTTACAATTCCCCTTTCCAGACTTCATCACCGAATTCTTCAAGATTACAAAAATCTCTTTCAGTCAAACAATGCCAATGCTGTGGCGTGTTCTATCCGTTCTTGATCAGATCAAGAAAAATCACATTCCTGATCTTTCTGTTCATGATCTCCCCTAGCTTACAAGCTTAGATGCCATGGATCATGTAGATTTTTGTTTTATTCCACCTCCGGCGACCCGCTGATACTTCGTGCCACCAGGAACTAGGATAACTGGCAATATAAGTTCTTCTTTGTAAAAAGAGACTCAATCCCTGGTGGAACGGAATATCCGGTGAAATGGTTGAAAAAGGGTAGGGTTTAAGGAAGATCCTGCGTCTTATCCTGTTCCATATCCTGAACTGATCAATTTTTCTTTTTTCTGTTTTGCACGCAGCTGATTTTAGGAAGATTGCACCTCCCCTTGTTGATTCACAAAAACGGATTGACGCTATCAGACTCCTTCCAGAGGCTGAAAGAAGTTTCAACCCGTCTCCACCATCTCCAAGTCCCCTTTCTAGTGCAAACATGTCTGGTAAGTATCCAGCATAATATCCTGTATATACATGTTTTTATTTGATATCCTTAGGAAAAATTTTACTTCCTGTATGCAGACTCCAGCAATTCCTGTCTACCTAGACCTTGAAGAACTTGACAGCTATCCTACTCCAGTCACAGTCAAGAAAGAAACCTCTGCTGCCACCAGCTCCAAGTCGCCCCCGGCTCCTAAAGCCAACCCGAGGACTCGTGCTTCCACAGCAAAAAAGAGGAAAGCTCCTGAAATCAGTGCTCCAGGTCCAGAAGGGTTCTCCTACGATGAACTCAGCTTTTCTGACTCCTTAGAGCCAATGACATCCTTCCTCAACAAGTTAATATCCTGATACATATCCTGCATATATATCCTGATAGGATATCCTGGTTAATATATTCTAACTTATACCTGAACTTGATGTGCAGGGCCTCCAGCATTTGCTCCACCTGTACAACGATGCCTGTGGTACTGCTGCACTCCATGAAGCCAGGATCAAACAGCTTGAAAGCACCGTTGCTGACCAAGGTGCCATTGCTGAAGCAAAGACCCGGCACTACGAGGGCATGCTGAAGAAGGTCACCCAAGATGCTGAGCTCAAACTTGCCACTGTCCAAATGGATCACGAACAGGCCATGGTTTCTTTACGGGAAGGGATCAAAGCCTCTGCTATCGTCTCCCTGCTACAAGCTCGCATCAAGATGGCCTACGAGGCCAAGGAGACAGGCCTTGTATACCCATCCTGGCCGGTTGAATCCTGGGTGGCCAAGCTGAAGGAGCTTGGAGGCAAAGCTGTGCCACTCCCTGCCGAAGCCGGGGAATCCTCTAAGACAGCAGAGGTGGCAGACAAGGCTGGAGAGAAGAAGGATGCCGGAGAGGATGCTGGGACGGATGCTGGTGAGGATGCTGCTCAGGATGCTGAAGCTGGAAAGGCAGAGAAGGTTGGAGATGACGCCGCTGTGTGAGGGCATTCAGGTGGGCAATGATGGATATATGTGCCAAGGCCGGAGCCCACCTTTTTGAATTTGAATGTTGGTCTGTAATCCCCAAAACAATTTACTTTTTCCGCACTTTACTTTTCTGCACCTGAACAATTTACATTTCCTGCATGCTTTTTGAACAACAGTTAGAGGTGGATGGGTCTCGGTTTGAGATGAAACCTTCAACTGTTGGGTAAATATGGTAAGGAACTATCAGTGCTCTTAGTGGATGGGCCTTGTTTTGAGGTGAAACTAAGAGCACATATTTTGGTATGTTAATAATATATCTTCTCTTTTGACTTATTATTGTTGTTATTAATGCACAAATTTTACTTATGAAAACTGTTTTGTTTGAACATTTTTGGGAATATTATGGGAACACATTCTGAAAATATCCTGACAAGTATCCTAAGAGATATCCTGGTCAGGATATTGTCATATAACTTAGAAGACTTAAGTTATTTGAAAAAAGGAGAGATCATACCAAAGACTCTTAGAGAGTCAATTCCAATCTTCCACCTTAGGAATGTCCCCAGTGCCTACTTACAAACTTGGATCCACCCTTCGAATAGTATAATGTATGTCCCCTGTGTACAACACAGAAATGCAAATGTATTCACACTTTGGCTTGAATAAATTCCGAACACCCCGAGGCAAAACTTTTGATATCCTGAAATAAATCCTTAGCATACTGGGGATAAACCCTTAATATCCTGGGGATAAACCCTGATATCCTGGGGACAAACCCTGATTTTCATGCGCTACAGGCGAGAGTGTATAAACTCCAAATCTTAGAAAGGTGAAAACCTTTAAACCTTAGAGAGTATGAAAATACCCTTTCGTGAGAGAGGGTGATCAATCCTCATATACCTTCAGGATCCAGGATATAGCCAACAGTAACGAAATTATCAGCCACTTTTACATGAACTGGTCCCGCTACCTTGAACTATACCTAGATAACTTGCGCTCCAGGCGAGGTGTTTAAACCCAATTCGAAAGAAAGGTGATACCTTTAAACCTTTGAAGGGATCAGTATCCCTTAAACGTGAGAGAGGGGGCCAATCCTCTAGTCTTTCGATTTATCATGAGTGCATATCCTGAAGCCATATCCTGAAACATATGCTGCAAAACAACTGTAAACTAAGGTGGGTGTTAGCTTGGCTAACACCCCTCCGATGCTTAAGTCAGTATTGGGTTCAAGATAATAAACAAATATATTTAAAAGAGATAAAATACATACCATTCTGGGATAGAAATTAAATTCTATTCTTACTTGAAATAGAGCTTTAAGTGTGTTGCATTCCAGGACCTCGGTAGCATATCCCCTTCCATATTCTTGAGTCTATATGCTCCTTTCCCTGCTTCTGACTCAACTTCATATAGTCCTTCCCATTTTGGAGCTAGCTTGCCATCGACAGGATTAGTGGTATTTTGAAAAGCCTTTCTTAGCACCCAATCACCAACTCGGAATCTCCTATTCCTTATATTCTTGTTATATGCTCTGGATATTCTTTGTTGATATGCTGCCATCCTTAGCCTTGCTGCATCTCTTTTTTCATCTATAGTATCCAAATCTCGACATAAGGCTTCAGGATTCTGTTCAGGATCCTGTAGGATAGATCTTGCAGTAGGTATCACCATTTCCGTTGGAATCACTGCTTCTGCTCCAAATACCAAGGAAAATGGGGTTTGGCTGGTTGCATTCTTTACCGTTGTCCTATCAGCCCACAAAACGAAGGGTAATTCTTCTGCCCATCTTCCTTTTTTGGCTCCAAGTCTCTTCTTTAAGTTATTGACAATTATCTTGTTTGAGGATTTAGCTTGTCCATTCGCTTGAGGATGTACCGGAGTAGACGTGATCATTTTGATTCCCCAACTCTTGCAAAAGTCAGTAGTCCGCTTGCTTATAAACTGGGACCCATTATCACAAATTATTTCAGGTGGTACCACAAACCTGGTCAGGATATTCCTCTTTATGAAGGATACTACTTCTTGGTCTCTAACTTACACAAATGCTTCAGCTTCAACCCACTTAGAGAAATAATCCGTCATTGCTAGCATAAATACTTTTCCTCCCGGAGCTTTTGGTAACTTCCCTACTATATCCATCCCCCATTTCATGAATGGCCAAGGGGAGGCTACAGGATATAGTGGTTCAGCTGGTTGATGTAGTATGTTACTATGCCTTTGACATGCATCACATCTTCGAGCATATTCTGCAGCATCTTTCCTCATCGTTGGCCAATAATATCCTGTCCTTAACACTTTCGAGAACAATGATCTGCCCCCAGTGTGGTTACCACAATCCCCTTCATGTATATCCTGAAGTACTTCTTTGGCTTCAGGATCCTCCAAGCACCTCAAATACGGTCCTGCAAGAGATTTCTTGTATAAAACATTATTTATAATAGTGAATCATGATACCTTCATCCTAAATGCCTTAGGATTTTCATCTCCGGGGATGTGTCCTTCCTTGAGATATCTCACGATTGGAGCCGTCCAGGATTTAGGATCCTTTTCAGGATACTCTGCTCCAGGATCCTGAATACCCGCTACTTCTTTATCCTGAGGATTCGTCGCAGGATACAAGATATGTAATATTGGTATTTGGGTCCCTTCCGGTATCCTGATTGATGATCCCAGATTTGCTAAGGCATCTGCTTCATCATTATCCTCCCTTGGTACCTGTTCAAGTGTAAAAACATCGAAATATCCTGCTAATTTTTTGAGAATATTGAGGTATTCGATTAATTTCTCACCCTTAACTGCATAGGATCCATTAAAATGGTTAGTAATTAACAAGGAGTCAACATATACTTGCAAATTCTTGATATTCATATTCTTAGCAAACTCTAATCCTGCAATTAAAGCCTCATACTCTGCTTCATTATTAGTAGCAGGGAATTCACACCTAATAGCCTGGGGTAATATGTCCCCCTGTGGCGATTTTAGTAGTATTCCTAATCCTACTCCTCTTACATTAGATGCACCATCAGTATATAATGTCCAGGATCCTGAGGATTCTCCTAACTGTTGGACTTCTAGGTCTACCTCATCCTGAATGTTACTACTGAAATCCGCCACAAAGTCAGCTAAAGCCTGAGACTTTATGGCATTTCTAGGTTCATATACTAAATCATAAGCACTCAACTTTACTGACCACTTAGCCATCCTGCCTGACATCTCTGGTTTCCTAAGCACATTTTTGACAGGATAATTTGTTTTAACATGAATCCTATGTGTCTCAAAGTAATGTCTAAGCTTCGTTGATGCCATAACTAATGCTAGTATCAATTTTTCTAAATGAGAATATCTAGTTTCAGCATTTAACAAACTTTTACTAACATAATAAACAGGATATTGCTGACCTTCATGGTCCTTTACAAGGACGACACTTACAGCATTCCCTGATACTGCTAGGTATAGGGATAGTGGTTCACCCTTCTCAGGCTTCATCAGTAGAGGTGCAGTTGAAAGATATTGCTTCAAATCCTGCAGGGCTGCTTCATGCTTCTCACCCCATTCGAAATTCTTGTTCTTCTTCAGGATATCATAAAACTCTTTGCATTTCTCTGAGGATCTTGAAATAAATCTGTTTAATGCTGCCACTCGCCCCGTTAATCGTTGAACATCCTTCATATTTGAGGGTGATTTAATATCCAAGATGGCTTTAATCTGCTCCGGGCTCGCCTCTATTCCTCTTTTGGTCACCATATATCCTAGAAATTTTCCTGCCCCCACTCCGAAATGACACTTAGCAGGATTTAGCTTCATGTTATATTGATCCAGGATATCAAATGCTCCTTTAATATCCTGTAGGTGATCCTGAGCTTTCCTTGATTTTACCACCATATCGTCAATGTATACCTCTATGGTGTCCCCCAGCTTGTCTTTGAACATCATGTTTACCAATCTTTGGTATGTTGCACCTGCATTTTTCAAACCAAAAGGCATAGCCGTATAACAATAAATACCTGTTGGTGTCATGAAGGCAGTATCCTCCTGGTCAGAAGGCTCCATTTGAATATGCTGAAATCCTGAGGATGCATCCATGAAGGTCAACATTTCATGCCCGGCAGTAGCATCCACCATTGCATCAATGTGAGGAAGAGGAAACGGGTCTTTAGGACAAGCCTTATTCAAGTCTGTGTAGTCCACACAGACTCTCCATTTCCCATTCTTCTTCTGTACCACGACTGTGTTCGCTGGCCATCTTGGAAACTTGACTTCTCTGATCATCCTGGACTTCAATAATCATTCAACTTCTTCTTGGATAATCGTATTCCGCTCAGGAGCAAATTTTCTTCTTTTTTGCTGAACAGGCTTGAATGATCTGTCGATTCCAAGTTTGTGAGTGATAATGTCTTTGGATATGCCTGTCATATCCTCATGCTTCCATGCAAACGTTGACATCCTGCATTTCAAAAAGTTAGTTAACTGCTCTTCAATATCCTGAGGGATATTGGTTCCTACGAGCACCGAGATATCGGGATTATCCTGATCCAAGATAATTTTCTTCACATCCTGCTCCGAATCCTCCACGATATCCTGGGCCCGCATCTTTAAGTGCTATGCTGTACTAGGCTTGGTTGAGGATTTCATCGAGGATGAGTAGCATTCTTTCGCCTCCTGCTGATCACTTTCAACCTTGACAACTCCCCAAGGGGTAGGGATCTTGATGCATTGGTGATATGTTGATGGCACAGCCTTCATATCGTGAATCCATGGTCTTCCCAATATGATGTTATAGCAGGATAGATAATCCATCACACAGAAACGTTGTATCGAGTTGACTCCTTCAACATATACTGGTAATTTTATCTCTCCCACTGTGTTCCTAGCCTCTCCACTGAACCCAACAAGCACGGTGGACTTTGAAGTGATATCCATCGGAGATACATTCATTCTCTTCAGAGTTTCTAGTTGGATTATGTTGACGGAGCTGCCATTATCAACCAATATCCTGCGTACAAAATGGTTAGCCACATATAATGTTATTACCAGAGCATCATGATGAGGATCCTGGACAGTATCCCTGTCATCAGCATCAAATGTGATCACTTTGTCAGTTGTGAGGGTAGTCATCCTAACAGGTTTGTCTCCCCTTTCGGCCTTAGCTTCTCTTGCATGTCTCTTTGCCGCTGAATACGAAGTCCCACAAATGTCGGATCCTCCCGAAATAAAGTTGATTATCTTGGCATCCACGGGAGGTGACGTTG
Source organism: Helianthus tuberosus (assembly GCA_030545235.1). Taxonomy (NCBI): domain Eukaryota; kingdom Viridiplantae; phylum Streptophyta; class Magnoliopsida; order Asterales; family Asteraceae; genus Helianthus; species Helianthus tuberosus. The sequence goes on from CM060435.1 coordinate 32,325,337, forward strand.
CTCGCTCAGGATCCTTCTCAGTATCCTGACCCTTATTCTTCTTCCTTCCTAATAGATCTTTCAGATATCCCTTGCTTAGAAGATAGCTTATTTCTTTCCTTAGAGCAATGCAATCCTCAGTTACATGTCCGAAATCTTCGTGGAAGGCACACCATTTTGACTTATCTTTCCAATCGGCTTTTTGTTGATTCTTTCGAGGCCACCTAGCCTTGTCTCCTAAACCCTGCATGGCATACATTAATTCAGGGATGTTAACAGAAAAGAAATATTCAGATAATTCCGGATATTCTTCAGGATCCTCGTCTTCGATAGCATTCACTTTCTTGTTTTCATTTCTACCATATGGCTTAGAGCGATATGGCTTAAATGAGGATTCTGACTTCCTGTTAGTTGAATCATAAGTGTTGGATGAGTTCATTCTCTCTTACATCTTTATGTCATCCTCCAATCGAATATATCTTAGGGCCCTGTTTCGAGCTTCATCCAAGTTCCTGCATGGGTTCATTACAAGGTCTTGGTAAAATTGAGAATCTTTTTGCAGCCCCATCTTGAAAGCTTGCACAGCTGTTGCAACATCAAGATGCGGAATGTCTAAGGATTCCCGGCTGAACTTGTTCACATAATCCCTTAGGGATTCTTGAGGCCCCTGTGTTATCCTGTAGAGGTCACTTGTTAGTTTTTCAAAGCTTCTACTACAAGAAAATTGACTATTAAATAAATTCACTAGGTGAGCAAATGATGTAATCGAATGAGGAGGAACATTTAGGAGCCATTTCAAGGCTGATCCTGTTAAGGTAGAACCAAAACCCTTGCACAAGCATGCTTCCTTGAGCTCCGGAGGGATAGGGTTAATCTCCATCCTTTCCCTATACTGGGCAATATGCTCTTCAGGATCCGTAGTTCCATCATAAAGCTTCATGTTGGGGGTTTGAAATCTCTTTGGAATCTCAACATCACAGATAGGATATGCAAAGCGAGATATCCTGTGGCTGTCTTGGGACACTTCCGGGATTGGCTGGACCACTCCAGGTACACTGGATATCATGTCCTTCAACTTCTGAAGCTCCCTAGTAAATGCTGATGTTACACCTGTATCCTGCAAAGATCCACTATTGTTAGCAGCATGAGTATTATTATTATTTGACACGTTACCCGTAGGAGGATTCTGCACATATCCTGAAGCATATCCTGAGCTCCTCATGGTTGACATCCTGATCGAGGAGGGTATTTCAGTAGTATGATTCTGAGGAAGGCTGGGCACAATATTCCCCCTATTATCCTCAGTGTACACGGCCGAACTGAAGTTCAAAGTTCTGGGTTGTAGTGGAGTGACGATATCCTCAGCAGATCTGCTCAAGCCAGACTTCAGGAGTTGTATTTCCCTCAACAGCATTTGGTTTGTTTCCTGTTGCTGCCTCATTTGTTCCTGCATACTTCCAAATAAGGTTAGAATTTCATCATTAGAAGCTAAAATAGGAGCAGATCCCTGAACACTCCGAGTAGGGATAATATCCTGAGGTTGTGAAGAGGCTGGCATCCTTGGAGGACGTGGTGGGAGCACCGAACCGGTAGTAGCAGAAGTCGTGGCAGATACAGTGGAGGAGCTCATGTTTGATCTTGAGGCCATTGTAAACAATGTGGCAAAAAGTTTTGAAAACAGAAAACCGATTAATGATTTCACAAAGATTTTTAGTAAAGAGAGCACCACTTGCCCCACGGTGGGCGCCAAATTGTTTTGGTCAAAAATTACCGAAGCAATTAAGTGATCAAATTAGTTAAGTGAGGTAGTGTGCTAAAAAAGTGTGTTGAAAATATGCTGGTTAAGTTGTTTGGAAAAACAGTATTCAGGATACGGCTCAGGATATTGAGTTGTATCTACGATCAAACAATGAGTAAAAAGTAAAGGGGGTGACACGAGATATACGAGGAAAGCCTTTGATCAATCTAGATCGCCGGCATAAAACCTCGGGAGCTGACAATCGCAGCTGCCTTGTTCTTCTTATTGCTTTGAACTTCAGGATACAGTGCAGGATATTGACCAGATCGCTAAGTGTTACAATGCTTTTGTGCGAAAGTAAAAATTGCTAGAGGGCGAGTGTAAGAGTGTAGTGAGTGTTGATGTGATGTCCTATTCGATCTGATATACCCACCTATTTATAGTAACGAATTACAAACAAAAATTCCTATAAATATGGGATGCTCCGAATATTCCATTGTAAACGTTGTAGACCGAGTAATGCGGCTTCAACGTCTTTATTTGAACGACTTGGACCGAGTCCTCCGCGGAATGAGTCCTTGTTAACGTTACTAGCTTCTAACCCACGTACCTGCACATAATCCGTTAGTGATCATGATGATACCATTCAGGATGTTACCAATATCCTGAATCAGTATCCCGGATGTGAACAAACATCATATAACCAAGATATAACCCAAGATATTTCTCAGGATATGGGCTCAGAATTTTACCCATACCACTTAGACCTTGGGATCTTCTGCACTTGACACCATTGGAACATGAGGACCAAAGATGACAGACTTCCAGCGACTGGTGTTTTGCTGTGCTAACACAGGGCCCATCCTATGTTGCCAGATATTGTATTCTGATGTGACAAGCATCGGTGGCTTGTACAGTCTGCCGGTGTTGTGAGGGTCTTATGATTGTGAAGACATTTTGGTTGTTTTACAAAGTTTTTGATTAATCAACTTTGAACGTGATTAAGCTTATACTCTATTTTTCAACAAATACGAACAACACAGTGTCAATGAAATTGAGCTGATATTTTATGTCAAATTGATTGTTAAATCGAATTTGACTGACCTATGCTCTGATACCAATTGTTAGGATCTGAGTTTAGTTGTTTGTGTTGGTTTTATAAAGTGATCAATGAAAGAAGATAAACAGATGAATAATTGCAGTGGAAATGAAGGAAAAACTTTATAACATAAACAAGGAAAGAACAACTTTCATCTTAAATACTTTGTGTCGAATGATTTGATTACAAAAGATTCAACGTATGCATGAATTGCTATCTCCCCCTCAGCCTGAGCTCACAAGTGCTAGTTTGTACAAAATGCAAGTGTGTGAAAGCTAATAGAACAGTATAAGCACTGTCTATTTATAGTACAATCCTAACCACTGTGGCATCTTGGCTGACGTCACCTAGAAAGTGACAGCTAATAACACTAACTAACTATAAAACACTGCTATTACAAAACACTGATACAATAAGACACTGATTACTAAGTGTTGTTGATGCTTATCCCCTAATGGGCTCAACCGCTGGTTAAACTTTGGCAGTGCTTTCCACAAAGGTTGATCATTCGTTTGACTTCCAGCCGTTCTTTGACTTCTTTAGTGGATTGGTCTTCATCAGTCTTTATACTTCATCAGAGCTTTGTATTAACAGACTTTAGGGACCAGAAGATGTTAGATGTCATTGCCATTGGAGGGAATAGAGTTCAAAACAATGTTATTGTGGATCAGTTGTCACAGAGCAGTTTTGGCTTTGTATCATCTGTTCTTCAGGAAGGATCACATGAGCCAACACTTACTCCTTCTCATTGTTACCGTTTCGAACCTACAAATGTAAACAAAATGAAATTACTCAGCTAGACAACTTTATTGATTGTAGTACTATTACGATAATGTACATAAATGTAATATTACTAACAAAACACAAACCATACATATATAACTTCGCATGTGTACACATTTTATAACTTCGCATTCATAAAATTAACACCTAAGAAATATACACTTCTGCGATATCAAAAAAACCTTCTACATTACAATTGTCTACCGAGCATAATCCGCTAATTTGTTAAATATACACTTGTGGACGAAATCCACATGTGTACATAAACAACTATACAACAACTCAACCAAACAAATAGCCTAAAATCCCTTAGAAACCGAGGCCCAATCCACTATTCTGTTAAATCAACCTTATTATTCAAAAAAAAATAAACATAGGCACCAAACGATTCTACAAAATCTCATCCTTATTAATCACGCTGTACACAGGTGTACATACACAACTTTTCAAAATCTCAACCTAATTAAGCATGCTATACACAGGTGTACATAAACGATTTTAGGTTATCTCAACCAAACAAACATGCCTAAACTCGAATAAAAACATAGCAACAACCCCTAATTTGTTAAATCAACCTTATCCTTCAAAGGAATTAAATATGTACTCGAATAACTACTCATAAAAAACACACCATTGTACCAAAACATTGTGACTACACAACTTTTAGAACACATTATTCAAACCCAAATTCCGATTTGATGTTCTTAGTTCATTTATAAAAAAAACATGCAACTACTTTCTGAAACATATAAACATTAAGACTTTACATTGTGTACCTTTAATGGTTGAAAATCATATGTGTTTTCCGGCGATTTGATTGCTCCAACGATCTTCCTCTGGGTTTTTTTGCCGTCACCGATGAATGTGAGAGAGAGAAGATATGCGTGTGAATAAAAGGGTAATCAAGGGGATTGATAAACTAAAATCTAGATATTTACAGGATTTTAGGCAATTGAAGAATATGGAAACTATTTCGTTTCCGGGTTTTAATTTACAAAATATTGCAATTACAGATTTACCCTTTTGCATTTAATTAAATAGTTAAAACTAACCAAATAATTACAATCATGCCACTCATTTAAAATCTCAAGGTCATAAAAATTAAGGGTCCAGATCAGTTCACGCAGTTCACGCAGTTCACGCAGTTCACGCAGTTCACTCTTAGGAGGTTGTTCACTCTAGAACCCTACCCCACTTTTATATATGTTATAATTTTATTTGTTTTCTTAACAACAAACTAATCTACTTCTAGTTCAATATCACTGTCTACTACGAGATTCAAACCTTCGACTTCTTGTTAGAATTAGATGTTAAAATAGTGACTATATATTTTTATGTTATGTATATTGTATAAAAACCCTAATGATAAGTGATATATGAGAAAAACGGATAATTTAACATTAATCTAAACTAGTCCTGGCCCCCACGTTGCGGTGAGGAGGCGTAAAACCATGCTACCAACGTTGCAGGGATGGCGTAAATCCATGTTAAGTAGCAGTCGAACGATGACCAAATCCGGGAAAAAAGGTAAAATAGAAACGTGAATTTCTAACACCAAGTGGCTCACGTGACGTAAAACGTATACGAAGTTGAATTTATACTGACTCGTATTAGGTAGTCGAGGGGGTAAAAAACTTGAGAGAGCAAATGTAACCACCAAAAAGCGTGCTAAGTAGCAACTAAACGACGACAAATTCGGGAAAAAACGTAAAACAAAACTAACAAAAAAATAAAGTCATTTAAGTTTTGTGGAAAAATAATTAAAAAAAAACAAAGATTAACCATCTATAATTTACCAAATAAGTTTATGAGAGGAGGTTTTACTATTATTTTTTAGTTTTTGGATTAATTAATGAATTTTGTAAACCAATGGGTGGATACCATGAGGTATCCACTATTTTTATTATTGTAAAAGATTCTTAAAGTTTACATGAAAAAATGGACAAAATCACAAAAAGACAAAAAAAGATCACTATTATGAATTAGTGTGTATATATTATCAATAGGAATACGCTATTTAAAGTGTCAAGTGTTCTCGTTAACAACTACTTTGTAATTTTTAATCATTTTTTAAGAAAAATATATATCCAAACAACTCATATATATCTTTATAGCACGCGTAACTGTTTATGGCACCCTAAATTAAGCCAAACGTGTTTTTACGTAATGTCGTAATGTTAAATTGCCAACCATAGCCTTAAGCCAATCGTTATTAGAAATATGCTAACTAGTTATCATTAATAATTAAATTATGATCATTATTCAACTTACGATCATGATTAGAAAAGGCTAAGCCTCCTAAAATGAGCGGGTCAAAAATATCGTATTAATCACCAAAATATCTTAACACGTTTTAGATAAATTGCCAAAAATTTCCTATTATTCCCTCCTCACCCTCAAGAGGCTCATTTACTATCATTTCATTGGTGGCAATTTGGTCATTTACATTTTGATCCCACACCACACCAATGACATGATTGTGTAAATTCAAAATATTATATTCTTTCTTGCATGTTCCTCACTACACCCCAGTAAACCCCTCTCTCTCCCTCTCTTTCTCTCATCAACTTCATCGTTCATCGCTAAAGGTATCTTCCAATCGATATTTTGCAGTAACATATCACATAAACTAGGGTTTTATATTGAACAACTGTTATTCTAATGACATATTTCATTTATTAGTTTACAATGCTTGTAGAATTTGCTGGTTTTTCTTGGGTTGAAATCCTTGAAAGCTAGAATGAAATGAAATATGTTTTAGAGTTGAAAATCCTTGAATGCTATAATGAATTGAACTTTTTTATATCATGTTGGAAAGTATCTAGTAAATACACTGAACTTTAGTCTCTTTCTTTTCATCAAGGAAGATGATGAAATCAGTGAAGAAGGCTTTCAAGAAACTCACTGGGAGGTCAGAAAATGATGATGAATATAGTAAGTATTAAACAGAAAGCATTGAGTTGTAGTTCATGATCGAAATCGAATTTACGTGTGCAGGCGGTAACACCGTTGTTGCAGGGAAGCCTTGGAAACATAAGGGATTCTTAACTTCCGTCGAGCTTAATGAATAGAGATGCGAATTCTGGAGGTAGGCACCAACCTCTGGTGGAGATCCAAGTTTTTTTTTTCATTATTTTTTGTCAATGTTTATTCTGCTAAATAAAGCAGTTGTGTTTGCGGGCCTAAACCTATAATTATTGTAGCCTTCTGGGAGATCCAGCATGAGGCTGCCGAGTGTTTCGATATCAGTTTCCGGTAGAAGATGGTCACTACATACAACATCCGGCTTGGGAAGCTGGATATGAGTGTCTGTTTCGATCAGAAAGATAATGTATCTACGAGCGTGTTATATATATATATATATATATATATATATATATATATATATATATATATATTATACTAGTTTTTTTACCTGACGCGCATTGCGGCGGCTTTGTACGCGAAATGATAACGTATAAACTACAATCGACCAGACTCGTTTCCCAACTAAATTTAAGGCAAATTGCATGATAACTCAAATTTATACGGTTGAATCAAACCGTATTACATTTGACCTGACTTGTTTTCAAACAAAATTTACGTCAAAACATACATAAAAATATTTTATAATTGACCCGGCTCATTTTCATACCAAAAATACGTTATCGCGTAGACAAACTCGAACTTATACCGACACGTCCACAAAAAGTAAAAAAAAAAAAGAAATTAGTTTTAGGGTAAGCTCGAAACTTTAGAAACTTAAGGGGATTAAAGTGACATTTACAACGCTAAAGGGTTACCTTTACAGCAAGGTTTGAGGATAGAAAGGGTTATATGTCAAAAGTTTGAGAGTTAAAGAGAAGTTAGAAAGTACGGGGGCCTTTTTTGTCAAGTTAGAAAGTAGGAGGATCATTTTTGTCCAGTTAAAAGTTTGATTTTATCTAGTTATAAACTTTGACCTTATAGCAAGGTTTGAGGATAGAATGGGTTATATACCAAAAGTTTGAGAGTTAAAGAGAAGTTAGAAAGTATGGGAGTCTTTTTTGTCAAGTTGGAAAGTAGGAGGGTCATTTTTGTCCAGTTAAAAGTTGATTTTTATCAAGTTATAAATTTGAGGGGTGAATTTTGTCAATTTAGAAAAGTTGAGGCGACTTTTGTCAAATCAAAAAGGTTGCCCACCTTTCAATTTAAAATCATCATCGTCATACTCAGTAAATCCCACCAATAGCACAGCTAAGGTAGGGTCTGAGGAGGGTAGATATAGACAGCCTTATGTCACGGAGTAACTTCTGACTCACGTGTAGCGACTTAGACTTGATCTAAGTTAAGCTGTTGTGCCCAACGATGATAAGGTTTTGTAGGAATCAAGTGATGATTGCAAGTGTTGCTTACAAAGAAACAACTTAGTATTGATTACAACAAGGTTTACAAGAGTGAGCTATGAGTACAAGTATACAAACTTGCTAAAGTGTTGGGTGATCTCAAAATGAGACCTTCATCACCTATTTATACTAGTTCATACTAGTTCTAGAGAATTCTTAACTAGAGAATTCCATACAAATATTTAGGATATTTATGAGCTGAAATCTAGAGAGTTCCTTCAAAATATCCATGACTTCTAAGTGTTTTCATGGTCATTCTAGAGTGTTCTTGGCTGATCTAGAGTCTTCCGATGGTGCCAAAATGTTCTAGCAACTTGTAGGCTGTTCCGGAAACTTCCAAGCAACCCTAGACGCATCTTTAGTGTTTCGGAACCTTCCGAAACTCGCGAAAAAGTTTTGTATTTAGGCGGATCATGACATTCTCCCCCACCTAAATTCACGACGCCCTCATCGTGGTACTTGGATGACCGATGCTTTGTTCTCACGATCCGCATGGCGTTTTACTTTCTGTTTTTGATTTGTTCAACAAATATTGTACTGTTTATGTTTAAATCAGTTATAACCAAGCTTTACGCGTTTTAAAACAAACCAGTCATCCAAAAGGGAATACCCATTCGCACGAAAGGGCATTGCCCTTTCGCTCGAAAGGCCCTTTTCTCTGAAAGGTTCTGTTACCCACTTTGTTCCGTACTTTTCTCGTATTTTACAATCTGATCCAACCCTCTTTCATATCAGAATACTTACACTTCTATTTACCCATTTTAGGGTGAACTCGGTGTTCCAATCTACATCAGCTCAACTCTCGGTTTTCGTGGAACTTTACGCAAAACTGTGAGTACACTCGATCCTTTTTTTCATTTTAAACACTATTAAACATGTTTATTCAAATCACACTCTATCCACAATTAAACATGAAACTTGTTATACTTGTTAATCTCATATGCTATGTTACATTGTGTCTATATGCTCATTAACTTTGCAAGCCTACCTTAACAATTATAGCGCTATAGGATTAATGAATTGCTCGTATTCTTGTGGTATTGTTAAGTAAAACACATTACACCCTCTTCGTTTCGATGATGTTGGGTAATCACTATTGCGTTAAACTCTGGTTTGATATATAGTTTACACTTGTACAGCATGTTAGTAACTTGTATACATTTATCATGTTGGATATGAGCATGGTCAAAACATTTTATTCTATGTATTCAAACTTGTATACTCGCCAACATATTTGTTGATCATTATTTTAATACATGTTGCAGGTTGATAGTTGATGATCGAAGACACAAGTTTAGGGTAGACTTAGATACACTCTTAAACAATAAACAACATTTTGATTCATGTTTTCGTTGCTACAACTTTGATGTATTTGTTTTGGTTGAACAATGTTTGAAATTTAGCATTATGAAATTTTGATTAATCATATTGTCATCATTAGTGTTATGATGCAATGAGCAATCTTGTTTTTGTCTCACTCCGATGTTTCCGCCATCAGTTGGGGTGTGACGGATGGTTTTGGGATCTCGACCCTAGGGGTGAAGAGATCGGTGTTGGCTGAATGCACAATTACTTGCTTGTTTTCCTTCACTTTAGCTTCCAGGTCCAAGAAGCTTCGGTGACAATCACGAATGCTATTTTCCACCTCGTTCCGTAGCTTCGAGATTTCCTCCTTGAACAATACCATAAGCTCGTGGTGCCAAGCGCTCATGAGAGACTTGACATCGTCCTTGAAAGCTTCAAAATCAGTTTCCAACATTTTTAATCTTTGGAATGCATGATCGAGTTACACACCCAATCCGGTGACCGTTGCCTCAGTGTCGCCATTGCGCTTGTCATATGTTGCCTCTTGTTCTTTCTTAGTTGTGCCTCTTTCATCGCCCTTTGTTTCGGTTTCCATCCCGAATGAATCGTCCCGCTCTGATACCACTTGTCACGGAGTAACTTCTGACTCACGTGTAGCGACTTAGACTTGATCTAAGTTAAGCTTTTGTGCCCAACGATGAGAAGGTTTTGTGGGAATCAAGTGATGATTGCAAGTGTTGCTTACAAAGAAACAACTTCGTATTGATTACAACAAGGTTTACAAGAGTGAGCTATGAGTACAAGTATACAAACTTGCTAAAGTGTTGGGTGATCTCAAAATGAGACCGTCATCACCTATTTATGCTAGTTCATACTAGTTCTAGAGAATTCTTAACTAGAGAATTTCATACAGGGCCGGCCCAAATCCAAGTATTTTGAGGCTTGGGCTTTAGGCCTCCAAATCAATAGGGTCTCTAACTTAAAAAATATATATATGATATTTGGGCTGGGTTGAACAAATCTTTACACATACAAAATATATATAAAAATGCAAAAAAAATATTAATTAACTTCGCTAACAATAAACCTTTTTAGTTTAGTTTGCCGCTCCCATGCCCAGGTAAAGGAGGATTTTTCTTATATAGTGTTTTTTTTTTTTTTTTTGGAAAAAGACCTCGAGTTTTTAATTCGCTTTAGGCCACTAAAATGGTTAAGCCGGCCCTGATTCCATACAAATATCTTGGATATTTATGAGCTGAATTCTAGAGAGTTCCTTCAAAATATCCATGACTTCTAAGTGTTTTCATGGTCATTCTAGAGTGTTATTGGCTGATCTAGGGTCTTCTGATGGTGCCAATATGTTCCAGCAACTTGTAGGCTGTTCTGAAAACTTTCGGGCAGTCCTAAACACATCTTTAGTGTTCCGGAACCTTCCGGAACTCGCGAAAAAAAGTTGTGTATTTTGGTGGATCGTGACACTTACCTCTACCCCGTAGGAATAGAGAGGTTGCTTCTAGTGACACCCCCGGCTCGATTGTAGTTTTGTATCAAACCTTGGACCTAAGACATATAACACTCAAAGAATCTGGATAGAGACTAATTGGTGCATGTACCCCCATGTCTTTCAGCTATCAACGTCACCACATGATGCACGATTAAGCATCCGTCGCTTTTAACGTTATTTTCGCGAAATTAGTAAAATAACGTTAAAGTTAGTACCATTTCACTTTTTCCCCCCGAGCGCCCACACATATATACATGTTAGTACCATGTGCATACCGCAAACGGGGCACACGACCTTTCAAGTTAAAACCTTATATAGAAATATGCATGTTATAGTAATGATCTTAAATTTTAACTCTTATAGGTAATAGGTATGTGCTCCCAAAATTTGTATTGAGTGCCCCTACCAATATCAACCGAAGGAGGCTCATCGATAGGATTTTCCACAGGTGATCATGAATTTGAATTTTGTTTTAACAGATGTAATAAAATACTCTTTATAGAGAATTTGGATTTATGGGTTTGGATGGAGATTGATGATGTTTGAGGATTATGTTTTGATGTATTACAGTTAGTTTCTAGAAGTTTTTTTTTGGGTGACTATGAAAAATGTTGTCTATTCACTTATTGGTTGTTTTGGTCAGAAAATCTGATGATGATATTGCAACCAAACTCTTTGTTTAGGGGAATGATGCTTTAAATATGTAACAGCAATGAGGATCACTTCAATGTGAAATGATCAAACAACACAAGGATTTATACGGGGAAAAAGCCCTTGATCAAGAGTTGATCTCCGGCACAAAAAACCCCGGGTGATGGAAACTACCGATCACCAAGCTCAAATAAATGAATGAATGTTTACAACTTCGGATAGTAACGAGCTAGATACAAGGATCACTATGGTGAAGTGTGTAAAAAGTGTATTAAATCGCTAAGTGTTTGAACGAGAGCTTGTATGAGCGTGTTTGCGAGTGTGTGTGTAACTGCCCAAATGACTAAGTGTCACTAACTTCTAACTTAGCTCGTTACTCCCTTTAAAATAAGAAAAATATCTAGCTAACAAACTCTCCGACTTTCGGGCCAAGCCTCCACGTTCTCCATAACGTCTAGTTTTGATCTAGCACGTGCAGAATACTTCGGGAATATTCTCCAAGAATGTCGCTGAAACTTGGTCAAGCTTGTTATACCTGCGAGATGTTATAAAACATAAGTAAACAATTGTCAGTATGAGGATCCTTGAAGTGATCCATGATCCTGATCCTAAAGCCCTTCTGAGGATCACCACCTGTCACAGAAGTAAGGATCACTAGTTAGGATAACGAATAAGGATCACTAATTGTTAGAAAATCCTCCCCTAACAATTGCCCCCAAAATATAAGGAGTGAAATTGTAAAATTAGCGAGTTATGTTTTCTTAATCTTATCCGTAACAAACTAACGGATATATAGCCGTTAATTTTGAACTAGCCGTTGCGATGATGATGTCACGGAAGTGACAACCTGCAAGATCATGATTATAAATAGAGATATAGATAGGATCAAATGCATTTAAATTTTCAGAGAAACTCCCTTTATAATCCACATTCCGAAGACGTTCAGGTATTCTCTTTCTCTATCCTTTTCCCTCTCTTGCTCTGTTTTAATCTTTCCCTCAAAGATGTTGCTCCGAAGCTCTCCGGGCAAAGATCACAAGAAGGATAGCCCTTTGGAAAGTCAGAAAATCATCAAGGACTCATCGAATGAAAAGTGTTGTTTTAACGACGCACAGATAGACAAAATCCGTTGCTGTTTTCCGGCGAATGCCTTTTTCAGACCCTTTGATCCTTCTACCCTTAGCGACTATGTTTCAGAAACATGGGTTGCATTTCCAGCCACTCCATTCACCATAGGATACACCTATCCTTTCCCAGAGTTTACACAATCCTTCTTTTCCCTTACCGGCATCTCATATATCCAAGCCATGCCGATGATTTGGAGGGTCTTGTATACCCTGGAGAGGATCATCGAACAAGAAGGCATTGCTTTGGGCATGTCAGAGTTGGCGGAACTGTATGATCTTACTACTTTTGGTTCCCACCGTTATTTGCTTAAGCGAAAACCCGGTGCAGATCATCCTCTTCTGAAAGTCACCAAGAATGACAAAGACTGGAAACGTCGCTTTTTCTTTGTCAAGAGAGATTCTATCCAGGATGGAAAGGATCTTCCTAAAAATTGGGCTACCCATGGTAGGGTGGAGGATCCTGATAAGGATCACCAGGAACTTTCTTTAATTGTAGGGATAACTTATATTTTTGCTTTCTTGTTTTGCAGCTATCACCGTTTCACGTATCCGCACATCACCTGAAACCAAGGATAGGCTCGCTACTTTTTGGAAGCTTGATCCTGAAACAAGGACATTCAAGATAGACACCCCAGACTCACAAGAAGTATCCTCAGGTTCCATTACCATGTCGAGTAAGTATCCTGTCTTTTGCATAGTTTAAATATTAAAATAAATAGATAAATTGAAATAGGATAAGGATACTCATCTTGCTTTGAATGTGTAGGCGCTGGAAAACCTGTCAAGCCTGTTTCCCAATTCAACACAGCTGATCTTGATCTCGTACGACCCAGGAAGAAGAGGTCCACCACCAGTCCTAGCATCTCCATTCCAAGGGCACCCACTAAAGGAAAGGGTGTGAAGAAGAGGAAAACTTCTGATGCTGAGGATCTTCAAGGGCTGCCACTGATCCGCCACCAATTCCTTGAATACTTCAATGAGGTAAGGATCCTTAACTTTGCCTAGGTATCCTGCTCTTATGAGAATCACTTGACCTTGAACTGCCTTATCTTCTTTCTGCAGAAATTTGCTGAGATCGAGGATTACGTGGGCAATATTGAGGAGCTGGACAAGAAAATAGCTGATCTCCAATAGGTTGCCGTGCTCAAAGATCTCGCACTTGCTGATGCTCGAAAGGAACTCCAGGATACCAAGCAGGAAATGGCCAAGGTGCTGGTCAACTTTGATTATGAAAAGCATGACCTCATCGAAAATACCAAGCTCTCTGCTGCCATTACTATGTATCAGACCAAGTTGAAGATGGCCCAGGAAGCTCAAGACCCTGCTTTTGACAAAGACAGCTGGGATGTTGAAGGCTGGAAGGCAAGGTTGGCTGAACTTGAGGATGATGAGGAGGAGGCAGCTGATGTCCTGGCTATTGAGGCAAGTGGCAGTGGGAAGGATCAGGCTGGTGGTGATGATGCTGGTGGTGATGCAGCCAAGGTGTGAGCTGCACAATTGGGCGATGATGGATATATGTGCCAAGGCCGGAGCCCAATTTTTTAGTTTGATGGTTGCTTTTTGTGGTTGTGATGTTTAAGACAATTTCATGGGTTGTACTTTGAACAATAGGCTTTAGGATTAAGGATCATGTATGATCCTTTGGACAATAGGCAGGATTGCAATTGGTGGAGGGATCCTCTGTTTGGGGGATGAAGCCATTGTGATCCTGCCGCCTTTATATTCCTGCACTATCTTTGAACTCATTATCATGGACACCCTTTACCTACCCCAACGGACGGGCCACGTTTTGCTGGTAGATGTTCGGGTAGGTAATTTTGACAACCTTTAAAGGGTTAGCCTTATGTTAATAAATAAAAACTTAACCTTTTGTCGCTTATCTTGTGTTGTAATCCTTTTTAGTATGTTATTTTCCAACTGTTATAATGTTCAATTTGTTTATACTTATCAAGCCTTGAAAAACTAGAAAAGATATCCAAAAAGTTTAAGATATGAACAAGGATCACATATCCTATAACCGATAAGTTTAAAAAATGGTATAGTTTAAGAAACACAAGTTCAGTTGTCAAGTATAAGGGTTATTCAAATGAATAATGAATAAAACCAAAAAAGTTGAGGATCATACCTGAGGATCCAAGTTAGAATCCTAACCATAATAAGGGTAACTATAAGATAAACCTTAGAGTGAAATAAGGATCAAGGATCCCTAGCTGCCTATCTTCAAGGACCTGAAATAGAGCATAACTTGGGACTAAGCCGATATAAGAAAAGAGTTAGCAACTGGGGACAAGCCCAAGGATAACTGGGGACAAGCCCAAGGATAACTGGGGACAAGCCCAAGGATCGTGTGTAAACTGGAGTATGGCCCTAACTGGCGACTATCCAAACTTAGTGACATGAAGATGCCAAAACCTTAGCTAACGTGAAAACGTTAGAAACCTTAGCTAACGTGAAAACGTTAGAAACCTTATGAACGGATGTATGGTACGTCTACCATTATACGTAGGATCCTAAGCATAGCCAGAACAATGGAATTATCAGCCCCTAGAATGAGTACTGGTCCCAAAGCCTTGAACTATACCAGGATCATCGTGCGCTACAGGCGGAATCTGGGGACAAGCCCAAATAACTGGGGTTAAACCCAAAGACGGATGGCTTCTGTGGATAACCAACGTTGTGCTAAAGATACCTGAACTTTCAAAACTTGAACTCACGTGAGAAGTGGATAAAGGATACATGATCCTTATCCTTATATGAGAAAATAAAGAAATGAAATAGTTCAAGATTAGGATATTACCTGAATAAGGATCACCAATACTTTGAGGATCCTTTAAGGATATATCTATCGTGAGGATCACCTATGCCACAAGGATCCTGCTTACATGAAATATTTCTTCAAGTGGACAGCATTCCAAGCTCTTGGTAGCAAATCACCTTCCATGGTTAGCAATCTATATGCCCCTTTTCCTGCTTCAGCTTCAATCAAATAAGGGCCTTCCCATTTTGGAGCCAATTTTCCATCAGCAGGATTGGTGGTATTCTGAAATGCTTTCCTTAACACCATATCTCCAACTTGAAACCTCCTGATCCTGACATTTTTATTGTAAGCACCAGCCATTCTTTGTTGATAACTGGCCATCCTGATCCTAGCCATATCCCTGATTTCTTCAATAGTATCCAGGTCTTGAGCCAAGTTTTCATCATTTTCCTCAGGATCACGGGTACTTGTTCTAGCAGTAGGAACCACCATTTCTGTTGGAATCACTGATTCTGCCCCAAACACCAAAGAGAATGGTGTTTGACCAGTAGCATTCTTAGGGGTTGTCCTGTCAGCCCAGAGCACATAGGGTAGTTCTTCTGCCCATTTTCCTTTCTTGGATCCAAGCTTCTTCTTCAAGTTGTTGATGATGATCTTGTTGGATGATTCTGCTTGGCCATTAGCTTGTGGGTGGACTGGTGTTGATGTTATCATCCTAATCCCCCAGCTGTCACAAAAGTTAGTGGTTCTGCCCCCAATAAATTGGGAACCATTATCACATATAATCTCAGAGGGAATTCCAAATCTAGTTATAATATTTCTTTTAATGAAGGATATAACTTCCTTTTCTCTAACTTGGGCAAAAGCTTCAGCCTCTATCCACTTGGAGAAGTAATCAGTCATAGCTAGCATGAATACTTTTCCACCAGGTGCCTTAGGGAGCTTGCCAACTATATCCATACCCCATCTCATAAATGGCCAAGAGGAGGATATAGGATGCAATAATTCAGCTGGTTGATGAAGGATATTGCTGTGTCTCTGGCAAGGATCACATCTTCTGGCATACTCCACAGCATCTTTCTTCATGGTTGGCCAGTAGTATCCTGTCCTCAGGATCCTTGAAAATAAAGCCCTGCCCCCAGTGTGGTTTCCACAATCTCCTTCATGGAAGTCTTTTAAAACTTCTTGAATTTCAGGATCCTCAATGCATCTCAAGTATGGTCCTGCAAGAGATCGCCTATACAACATATTATTCATAATTGTGAATTGAGATACCTTAGATTTGAAAGCCCTAGGGTTTTCTCCTGTAGGAATCTCTCCATGTTGTAAGTATCTCATAATTGGTGAGATCCATGATCCGGATCCTGAATAGGATTGAATATCCTCACTAGGGACAACTGCAGAATCATCTTCTATCTCCATAGTCTGGTGATCCTCGATAGCCGGGGTCAGGATATGGATAATAGGAATCTTGATATCCTCTGGGATCTTCAAAGATGATCCTAAGTTAGCCAATGCATCAGCTTCTGTATTTTCTTCCCTTGGTACCTGTGACAAACTAAAGGAAACAAAAGAGAGTGCCAAACTTTTGACTATCTCCAAATATTTGGTTAGCTTTTCACCTTTAACAGCATATGATCCATTAAAGTGATTTGTAATTAACAAAGAATCTACGTGTACCTCAAGATACCTGATCCCCATATGCTTTGCAATTTGCAAACCAGCAATTAAGGCTTCATATTCAGCCTCATTATTAGTGGTTTGGAACTCACAAGCTATAGAATGGGGTATTATGTCCCCCTGTGGCGATTTTAGTAGTATTCCAAGCCCTGTGCCTTTGACATTTGAGGATCCATCAGTATGAAGTATCCAAGGATCCTTGGTCTCCTCTAGCTGTTGGACTTCTAACTCAGCTTCTTCTTGTAAATCACTACTGAAATCGGCCACAAAGTCAGCTAATGCTTGGGATTTGATGGCTGTCCTAGGCTCATATCTTATATCATATGCACTCAGCTTCACTGCCCACTTAGCCATCCTTCCTGACATCTCTGGTTTCCTGAGGACATTCTTAATTGGAAAATTAGTTTTAACAATGATAACATGAGTTTCAAAATAATGTCTTAACTTGGTAGATGCCATTATTAAAGCAAGAATAAGTTTTTCAAGGTGTGAGTACCTGGATTCGGCATCAAGTAAACTTTTACTTACATAATAGACAGGATGTTGTGTACCTTGATGATCCTTAACAAGGACCGCACTTACCGCTTTTGAGGATACTGCGAGATACAAGGATAACACTTCACCTTTTTCCGGTTTCATCAAAGCCGGGGCCGAGGATAGGTAATCTTTGAGGGCTTTTAAAGCATTTTCATGCTTCTCCGTCCACTCAAATTTCTTGTTCTTCCTTAGGATATCATAGAATTCTTTACACTTCTCGGAGGACTTGGATATCAATCTGTTCAAGGCTGCTATCCTTCCTGTTAACCTTTGAACATCCTTAGCATTGGCCGGAGATTTGATGTTCACTATTGCTTTGATTTGTTCCGGGCTAGCTTCGATGCCTCTCTTAGTCACCATGTATCCTAAGAATTTACCTGCTTTAACACCAAAATGACATTTTGAAGGATTAAGCTTCATGTTATATTTATCAAGGATATCGAATGCTTCCTCCAAGTCTCTTAGGTGATCCTCAGCTTTTAAGGATTTCACCACCATATCATCTATGTAAACCTCCATAGTTTGTCCAATCTGATCCTTGAACATCATATTCACCAGCCTTTGGTACGTTGCACCTGCATTTCTCAATCCGAACGGCATAGCGATATAGCAATATATACCAGTTGGAGTCATGAAGGCTGTATCCTCTTGGTCGGATGGTTCCATTTGGATTTGTTGAAATCCAGATGAAGCATCCATAAAAGTTAACAGTTCATGACCCGCAGTTGCATCCACCATGGAGTCAATGTGGGGTAAAGGGAAAGGATCCTTGGGACATGCCTTATTTAAATCGGTAAAATCGACACATACCCTCCACTTTCCGTTTTTCTTTTGAACAACAACCACATTGGCCAACCATCTTGGATACTTGACCTCTCTAATCATACCTGCCCGGAGCAATTTCTCTACCTCTTCCTGGATAATGGCATTCCTTTCTGGTGCAAACTTCCTTCTCCTTTGATGGATTGGTTTGAAGGATCTGTCGATGCCGAGCTTGTGAGTGATAACATCTTTGGATATACCAGTCATGTCTTCGTGTTTCCATGCAAAGGTAGTCTTTCTCCTTTTGAGGAAGGATATGAGGTCTTCTTTCATTTCGCCAAGGATCCCTGACCCGATATAGATTTTGGATTCAGGATCATCAGGATCCATGAGGATTTCCACCACATCCTGCTCTCTGGCCTCCAAGACACTCCTTGGAGGATACCTTGATTGCTATTGCTCCCTTGACTTCGAAGCTGGTTTCATCGATGAAGTGTAGCAATTCTTAGCCTCCTGCTGATTACTATCGATTTTTACTATTCCCCAAGGACTAGGGAGCTTCACACATTGATGGTAAGTAGATGGGACTGCTTTCATATCGTGTATCCAGGGCCTGCCAAGGATAACATTACAACAAGATAAACAGTCAATAACACAAAACTTTTGATAAGAGTGTAAGCCTTCAATATATATTGGGAGTTTAATGTCCCCCAGAGTGTTCTTAGTTTCGCCACTAAATCCCACAAGCACGGAGGATCTTGGTATGATCTCTGATTCAGGGATACCCATCTTCTTTAGAACATCAAGCTGGATAATGTTCACTGAACTTCCTCCGTCTATTAGGATCCTGCGGACAAAACAGTTAGATATAAAAAGAGTAATAACTAAACCATCGTGATGAGGATCCTGGATATCAGTACGATCCTCTTCATCAAAGGTTATGACTTTTCCTTCGGAGACACTTGATGTTCGAACTGGTCTTTCTCCATTATCCATTTTAGTTTCCTTTGCATGCCTTTTAGCTGCTGAGAAGGATGTGCCACAAATGTCGGATCCCCCAGAAATAAAGTTTATCACTTGTGCATCTGCTGGAGGGGCTGGAGCCTTCTCAGGGATCCTTTCAGGATCCTGAGTCCTTGACTTTTTTCTGCCCAACAACTCTTTTAGATACCCTTTGCTCAACAAGTATCCAATTTCCTTTCTTAATGCAATGCATTCTTCTGTAAGGTGTCCAAAATCTTCATGATATGCACACCACTTTGATTTATCCTTAGTTGCAGTAGGCCTGTCATTCTTTCTTGGCCATCTAGCTTTATCACCTAGGTTCTGCATGGCAAGGATTAGTTCATTGTTATCAACACTAAAGCAATATTCAGAGATTGGAGGATAATCCTCATCATCCTCTTCTTGATCAATAGAATGCACGTTCTGATTATCAGATTTGTTGTAGGATCTGAACTTGTTGTTTCTGAATGAGGATCCTTGCTTATCCTGTTTTGAGGATCCTGTTATCCTCTCCTGAATCCTCTTGTCATCCTCTAGCCGAATGAACCTGAGGGCCCGGGTTCTTACCTCATCTAGGTTCCTGCATGGTGTCATAACAAGATCATCATAAAATAACGAATCCCTAAGCAGTCCCATCTTGAAGGCTTCAACAGCCGTGGCTATATCTAAGTTGGGAATGTCTAAGGATTCTTTACTAAATTTGGTAATGTAATCCCTTAATGATTCATTATGACCCTGGGTTATCCTATATAAATCACTAGTTAATCGTTCAAATTTTCTACTACAAGAAAACTGAGTATTAAACAAGTTAACTAGGTTTGCAAATGAGGTAATAGAATAGGGAGGAAGACTTAGCAGCCATTTGAGAGCTGATCCAGTAAGAGTGGATCCGAATCCTTTGCATAGGCATGCTTCCTTTAACTTTTATGGGATTGGATTGATCTCCATCCTCTCCCTGTATTGTGCTATGTGTTCTTCAGGATCCGTCGAACCATCATACAGTTTCATTGTAGGCACATGGAACCTCTTGGGTATCTCAGCATCACAGATTGGTGGTGCAAAGCGAGATATCTTGTGGCTCCCATCTGCAATCTCTGGAATAGGTTTGACTACTCCCGGAACACTCGAGATCATATCCTTTAGCTTTTGCAATTCTCTGGCCATGGCATGATTGATACCTGGATCCTGCATAAAACCATGGTTAATAGTATGAGAATTATTAAAAGTGTTACCTCCCATTGGATTCAAGTTAGGAAGAATGGAGGTCAATCCATATTGTTGAGACTCCGGAATGGTAGAGGGGCCAGTAAAGGCATTGGTCTGCATTGGAATAAAATCTCCTTGATGGACATCTGCACTTCCTGTTTGCAAACTCCTCAAGGATCCTGGCATCTGGAAGGATCCCTGAAACTGGGATGATCCTGGAACAAAGGAGGATCCTTGAACCTGGGATGATCCTGGAACGAAGGAGGATCCTTGAACCTGGGATGATCCTGGAACGAAGGAGGATCCTTGAACCTGGGATGATCCTGGAACGAAGGAGGATCCTTGAACCTGGGATGATCCTGGAACGAAGGAGGATCCTTGAACCTGGGATGATCCTGGAACGAAGGAGGATCCATGAACCTGCTGCATTACTGAATATCCTCCTGTACTCGTGAGGGATCCCATATGCTGGGGATAGGATCCTGCTGGCTGGAAATATGAACCTAGTGCCTGGGTCATAGCTGTTGTTCCGTAGTGCACTCCTTTTGGTCCACCCGCAAATTGAATGTCTGGAACCACTGATGGCTGAGAAGTAATCACCGGAGTGTCAAAATTCAAAGATCTGGGCATCAGTGGGGAATGATCCTCTGCCGTTTTCTTCTGTTTCTTAATTTCGTCAATCTCCCGGAGGATCCTTTCGTTGGTCTTATCCTGCTCTTGTGCACGATCCCTCATCTGCAAAATCAAAGCATAGAGATCAGTAGTAGTAGGATTAGTTGAAACAGAAGAAGTAGGTGGTTTTGAGAAAATGGGAGTCGGTTTCTTCGCAGCATTCTCAGTGTTCTTCTGGGATCCAGAAGGTGGTGGAGGCAAAGGAGGGACGCCTTGTGAAGAAGTGAATGAAGGCATCAAGTTTGAAGTATTCTTCGCCGAGGAACCCATTTGCTTGGTTGTAGTGAACCGGAATGAGCACAGAAATGCGAATTCTTCTAAGACAAAGCACCAATTGCCCCACGGTGGGCGCCAAACTGTTTTGGTCAGAAAATCTGATGATGATATTGCAACCAAACTCTTTGTTTAGGGGAATGATGCTTTAAATATGTAACAGCAATGAGGATCACTTCAATGTGAAATGATCAAACAACACAAGGATTTATACGGGGAAAAAGCCCTTGATCAAGAGTTGATCTCCGGCACAAAAAACCCCGGGTGATGGAAACTACCGATCACCAAGCTCAAATAAATGAATGAATGTTTACAACTTCGGATAGTAACGAGCTAGATACAAGGATCACTATGGTGAAGTGTGTAAAAAGTGTATTAAATCGCTAAGTGTTTGAACGAGAGCTTGTATGAGCGTGTTTGCGAGTGTGTGTGTAACTGCCCAAATGACTAAGTGTCACTAACTTCTAACTTAGCTCGTTACTCCCTTTAAAATAAGAAAAATATCTAGCTAACAAACTCTCCGACTTTCGGGCCAAGCCTCCACGTTCTCCATAACGTCTAGTTTTGATCTAGCACGTGCAGAATACTTCGGGAATATTCTCCAAGAATGTCGCTGAAACTTGGTCAAGCTTGTTATACCTGCGAGATGTTATAAAACATAAGTAAACAATTGTCAGTATGAGGATCCTTGAAGTGATCCATGATCCTGATCCTAAATCCCTTCTGAGGATCACCACCTGTCACAGAAGTAAGGATCACTAGTTAGGATAACGAATAAGGATCACTAATTGTTAGAAAATCCTCCCCTAACATTGGTGAAGAGTGTTTTCTTTCGCTTAATCTTAATTGTCCTCTCCAAGAGTCGCCGGTGTGCTCGACGAGCAGGTTTCTCACCGGAATAGCGTGCGAGGTGTCTCGGCTGTGTGCCTCGAGTTCACCTCTCTCCCTATTTTGTTAGGTCACCGACTCCATTCGCCTTCGGGACTTGTCTGGTGTCTGGTTTCTTTTGGGGTTCGGAGTGTACTCGGTGGTTCTCGGGCCTGATTTCGAGCTCTTAGTAGGCATCCGAGTGTCGGAGATGTCTGTTGGCTCTTCCGGCAACCAGTTGGGAGCCGGCAATGTTAAGATTTTCATCAGTAACCTCCCCGATAGGTGCAACTCGAAGGAAGTGGAAGAGGTTTTCAAGCAGTTTGGGGAAGTATCAGGGGTGTATATCGCTCGGAAGAGGGACAAGTGGGGTAATAAGTTCGGTTTTGTTAGCTTTGTGGGAATCAAGGAAGCGAGAGACATGGAGAAGAATGTGGCCAAGATCAAGATGGGGAATTATACTCTGAAAGCAAATCTGGCTAGATTTTCATCAGAGAATAAGAATTTTTTTGGCAGGAAAGATAAGAAGGAGGAAAACAACCAGCATCAGCCGTTTTAGCAGCATTTTCTGGTCAGACCTGTCCCTAGCTTTTGGAACGGAATGCAATCTTTCAAAGACGTGGTGACAGGAGGTTCGACGGGGAGTAGCGTCAAATCGGTGGTCGTTTCTCCTTTTGTGGCGGCATTCAAGGAGGAATATAACAAAGCTTTAGTAGGGAGGGTCAAAGACTTAATCACTCTTCGGAGACTAGATTCTCTCATCAAAGCGGGAGGAGGCAGCTTCTCTAATATAAAGTACCTGGGTGGGCTCTGTGTCCTGATCACTTTTGAAACATCTCAAGATGCGGTTACGTTCAAAGATAAGAATTCGGATGGCTCGGGTTTATTCGTTTCGTTAGATGTTTGGAATGGCCAATCTTTTCCTTTCGAGCGGATAGCTTGGCTGTCCATCATAGGGGTTCCCTTGCATTTACGGGAGAATGAGGTCTTCGATTCGGTGGGGAGGATTTTCGGAAAGATTCTTCATCCATCTCAGTTAAGTCATGAAGACGGAGACCTCTCGGCAGACATGGTGGGGGTATTGGTTGGAGAAGGTAGAACTATAAACGAAGAGGTTACGCTCTTATGGGAGAATAGAAAATTTAAAGTATGGGTAGCGGAGGAAACTAGCATCTGGACACCGGATTTTTTAAATCTCAAGGGAGATGAAGATGGTGGTGCGTCGGTCGGAGGAAACACCGGTGGCGGGGACTGTCCAATGGTGAATCCGGATCGTCCGGAAGCAGTATCTCCGGGGGAATGCGATAAGGTGCAGGAAGTTGGCGAGCCACGCATGCATGAGAATTCGGCTCGAGACAAGGAGATGGAATTCCCGAGGTGGGAAGAGAACTGGGATAAAGGGGAAGTTAATTCGGCTCGTATTCCAAAGGGGGATACTTTTAAAACTGGGGATTATGTTAGATCTAAAAAAGTGGGCTCGGGTAAAGGTAAGTCCAGATATGCTAAAAAAGCCCAAAAAGTTTTTTTTCAGTGGGCTGGGCCAGGAGAGGTGTAACAAAAGAAAAAGGTTGGATCTGAATTTCGAGGGGAATTCGTTCCCCAGCTCAGTTCAAAGTATCGAACAAGAGACAGAGGGCGGCTTTGTCTCTCCACCTAACTCTTCTAGGAACATGGACATCAACATTAACTTAGCTCCTGCGTTTTCTGGGGAGCAAGATGGAGGGTCTAACCTTGAGAAAGAGAGGAATCAACAGGAGGCTTTTCCCAATGTTCCTGTTGAAAATGCTAAAGGTGGGTCTGAATCAATTGAGGAGCAGGGAGAGACTGATTCAACAGTAAGTCTAGCATCGAAACTTGGAATCAACCTTCAAGGTCATTTGGATCTAGTGAAGGAGTCTATCAGGATTGAAGGAGTTCAATTGGGTAAGCCATGAATTTCTTGTCTTTAAATATTCGTGGTTTGGGGGGGTGTCTAAGGCCGGGTGGGTTAAAGATATCAGAAGAATGCACGGGGTGGTTTTTATAGCCCTTCAGGAAACGCAGATTCGAGATCTCTCGAATGCGGAGTTAGCCAATTTTTGGGGGGAATCGGAATTCGACAGAGAATGGGTGGCGGCATCTGGTCGGTCTGGGGGTTGTGTTAGTATGTGGGATCCAAAAA
This sequence comes from Helianthus tuberosus, assembly GCA_030545235.1. Taxonomy (NCBI): domain Eukaryota; kingdom Viridiplantae; phylum Streptophyta; class Magnoliopsida; order Asterales; family Asteraceae; genus Helianthus; species Helianthus tuberosus. Next base: position 32,349,808 of record CM060435.1, read on the forward strand.
CTTTTAGGATGGAGAATTCGGTGAAACACAGTAATTTCCTTTTGGTGAATGGTTTTATGGTCGGCTCTGACAAAGAGGTCAACATCTTGAATGTCTATGCCCCCCAAAAAACAACTGAAAAGAGGGTTCTTTGGAGCGAAATTTCGGGAATTATGGGAAATTACACAGGCCAATGGGTTGTCATGGGAGATTTCAACACGGTTAGGAGCCCAGAAGAGAGAGAAAATTCTAAGTTCAACTCGGTTAGCTCTAGAGATTTCAATGAGTTTATAGCTGAGTCTGGCTTGTCTGAATATAGTATGAAAGGGTGTAAGTTCACGTATATGTCAGGAAACGGTTCGAAATTGAGCAAGATAGACATATTCCTAGTTTGTAATAGTTTCTTTAATGATTGGCCTGAAGCTTGTCTTAGAGCTCTCCCGAGGCTTTGGTCGGATCACAATCCGCTTATTCTCGTGACGATTAATAAAAACTTCGGGAGGAAACCGTTTAGAATTTTTAACTCGTGGCTTGGGAATGAAGGGTTCGATGAGACGGTGGCTAAAGCTGTTGTTGGATCGAATTTTGGAATTTAGGGACTTAAACGAAGATGAAGAATGGATAAAAATGGAATGCAAAAAAGGTTTGGGGGTTATTGATTTCAACAAAGCCAAAGATCTAAAGCAGAGGTCCAGAATTCGATGGGCGATAGACGGGGACGATAACTCTACATTCTTCCATGGGTTTATCAACAGAAGAAAGGCGGCCAATTTTATTCATGGGCTCACGGTGGATGGGGAATGGACGCAAGAACCGAACAAAGTTAAAAAAGAGATCTTACATTTTTTCAGAGATTTATTCAGAGAGAGGGAGGTTTTAAGACCTGTTGTGCGATGTCAGGGGCTGAAAAAAATCTCGGAGGATGAGGCTCGGGAGTTAATTAACCCGTTTTCTGATAAGGAAATTAAGGAGGCAATTTTTTAGTGTGGTTCGGATAGGGCCCCGGGTCCAGACGGAGTTAACTTCAGATTTATTAAGAAGTTTTGGCACCTTCTCGAGCAAGACTTCAAGGATCTCCTGGCTTATTTTTTCGAGTTTGGTAAAATCAATCAGGGGTGTGGGTCCTCGTTCATCACTCTGATTCCCAAAATTAAGGATCCCACGAATCTTAAAAATTATCGGCCCATTAATCTTATTGGAGTCATCAACAAAACGATCTCTAAAGTCACTGCAACCAGATTCAAAAAGGTGATTGGGAGGGTGATTTCTTCATCGCAATCGGCGTTCGTCAAGGATAGGTTCATTTTGGATAGCCCGTTTATTCTCAACGAGGTAATGGCGTGGTTGAAGTATAGGAAGAAGAAAGCATTTTTGCTCAAGATTGACTTTGAGAAAGCGTATGATAACGTCAACTGGAGGTTCGTTATCGATATTCTTGATCAAATGGGGTTTCCGGCGAAATCGCGGTTGTGGATGGAGGGGATATTAGCCTCGGCCAGATCGGCGGTTCTTGTCAACGGCTCCCCTACATTCGAATTCCAGTGCCAGAAGGGTCTGAGACAGGGGGACCCGATATCTCCGTTTCTCTTCCTGATTGTTATGGAAGTTCTGTCGTGTCTTATTTCGAATGCTACTTCCATGGGGCTATTTAAAGGGATTAAGACCCCAAACGAGGGGCCGGAGGTGTCTCACTTCCTATACGCGGATGATGCTCTCATATTGGGGGAATGGAGCGAGGAGAACATTAAGACGGTTGCTAGAATCTTGAGGATCTTTCACATTTGCTCAGGTTTGAAAATTAATTTCCATAAATCTAATATTTTCGGGATTGGCGTTAGCGAAGAAGAGACGGAAAGTATGGCGAAAATTTTGGGCTGTAAGAGGGGTTTCTTTCCATTTAAATACCTCGGGATCTCGGTCGGAGCTAATATGAATAGGATTAATAATTGGTCCCCGGTGGTGGAAACGGTTCAAAATAGGCTTTCGTCTTGGAAAGCTCACTCATTATCTATAGGTGGTCGGGTTACTTTAATTAAAGCGGTGCTTGAAAGTATTCCGATTTATTATTTATCCTTGTTCAAGGCCCCTGTGATAGTGTTGGAAAAAATTGAAGCGATGATGAAGAAATTTCTTTGGGCAGGTAATGAAGAAGTTAAAAAAACCCATTGGGTTTCTTGGGATCGGGTGGCGTTACCAAAAAAATTAGGGGGTTTGGGTATTTGTAAGCTCAAACATATTAATATTGCTCTATTGTCGAAGTGGATCTAGAGGTTAAAGGTGGATGATGCAAGCTTATGGAAGTTGGTCATAGGTGCGCTTCATGGTAAAGGAAGGCGGTGGTCGGTCTTGCCGCTCAATTCTGCCGTCAAGGGGGTCTGGAGAAATATAGTGAATATGGAGAAGGATACTATTATCAACGGGAGAAGCCTTAATTCTCTGTTTAAAGGGGTTCCGGGTAATGGGAGGAATATCAGGTTCTGGTCCGATTTTTGGATTGGAGATAAACCTCTTATGTATGAATGGCCAAATCTTTACGAGAAGGAGGTTATCAAAACCTGTTATATTGCGGATAGGCTGAAAGTTTCAGAGAATCTCGTGGAGCTAGCCTGGAACTGGTCGAGCTCTCCCTTACCAGATGCTGATTTCTTCGATTTGCAGGTCCTTGCCGATAGCCTTAGGGAGGTCCGTTTTTCGGGTCAGCCGGATAAGTGGCGCTGGAGCGGCGATCAGACCGGCAGTTTCTCGACTGGATCGATGAGAAAGATCTTGGTGGAAGATAATGCAGCTCCGTACGACAATATAATGGATTGGGTAAAATGGGTTCCGGCGAAATGCGGTATTTTCTTTTGGAGAGCTCTCCAAAATAGGATTCCAACGAGAGTCGAGTTAATCAGGCGAAACATATATATAAATGATCCCAACTGTTGCTTCTGCGGGGATTATGAGGAAAGTACGGACCATGTTTTCACGGGGTGTTCGGTGGCTTTACAGGTTTGGCAGCTTTTTTGTTCGTGGGCTCGGTTACCTCCGATGTTTGCTTTTGATTTCAAAGATGTTGCTATATTCCACTCGGTATGTAATCTCAATAAGGAAGCAGAAGTGGTGATCAAAGGTCTTATCATGATTGGGTGTTGGTGTATTTGGAGGGCGAGAAACGAAAGAGTTTTTTCCAATGGGCTAGGTAGAAGTGTTGACATTATGGGGGATATTAAGTCGTTAGGTTTTCTTTGGCTTAGTAATAGATCGAAACATAGAAGAATTTTGTGGGTAGAGTGGTGTAAATTTCCGTTGTACATGATGTAGTTGGTTTTGTGGGCCGGCCTGTTGGGTCGTTCTCGTTTTTATAAAAGTTACATTACAAAAAAAAAATGAAAAATGTTGTCTAGAAATTGTTTGCACTTATTCTGTGGAATTTGAATTAATGAGTCGTCTAGAATTTGGAATTACATCCAGGCTATATGTTAGGTATTAAATAGTAGGGGAGTTAATTGTAATAATAGCAAAGTATTAGGGTTTTAAGAGTAGCTAGTCAATTGTATGAGTTGTTAAACAGCGAACTAGTTACAGTAATGAAGATAGCGTATGATTTTGAGTATCTTCTTCTCTTTGTGATTCTTTCTCTTCTATCTTCGCTCATAAACTCTTGGTCATCATTTTTACACGTAACAAAGCTTCCTTTCCTCTAGACCGTGGGTTAGGGTTCGGGTTTCTACAGTAACAATCGAAGTTAGGGCAACAACAGATCAAGATTAGGCAACTACAAATCACATTCAATATTTACTGAGTACCATGGAAGATGCTTTGGACCAGATTATGTCCTTGATGCAAGAAAGTATGGTTAGCAAGTATTGCGATGAATTCTAAATTTTATTCGATCAAGTAAAAAATTCTGAAGAAATCAGTGAATATTATGCAATTTATCTCTTTATAGATGGTCTTGAACAAGAAATTAGAGATGTTTTTATAACATGGCATCAATATAGTTTCCACACATTGAAAGATTACATTTCTTTAGCCTTGAAGTTAGATGCAAATAAGTTGAAGGATTCATTTTCTCCTTATATCCAAATTCTTCACTATATGAGCCCCACAAGGTGTTTGATATAATGTCTGGGAATGATAATGGTGAAACAAGTGAAGATATGGGTGAGGATTCAGGGAAAGATTCGATGGAAAATGACCAAGATGGAATGGGTTCTTTATGTCAAGATATGGTTATTGAGATTCAAGAAACCATTGATCAAGATTCATGTGATAGTGAGTATGCCCTTAAGTTGTTTGATGAAATGTCTGAAGAGTTTAGTAGTAAAACAAATGCAGTAATGGGTGACATATTAGAGAATAATGAAGATATGTTGGAAATGTGATTCGAGATATGAAACATGTAGGATGTTCATATAATGATAACTAGGTTAGAACCCCGTGTATTACACGGGTTGAATAAATGTAATTTTATATATACTAAATAAAAAACATTATATTTTTAAAAACCTCAATTATTAAACGTGTTGAGTAAATATAATTTTATATATTAAATAATAAAAAAAATTATATCTTAAAGAACCTCGTTTATTGTGCGGGTTGAATAAATGCAATTTTATATATTACACAATAAAAAATTATATTTTAAAAAAACATGTGTATTCGCAGGTGGAAGAAATATAATTTTATATACTAAATAATAAAAAAATTGTATTTTAAAAAACTCCGTGTATTGTACGAGTTGAATAAATCTAATTTTATATAGCAAATAATAAAAAATAATATATCTTTAAAAACCCTGTGTATTACACGGGTTTAGCTATTGTTAAAAAAAATCTTTAAAATTATATCTTTAAGAACCATGTTTGTTGTGCGGGTTGAATAAATGTAAATTTATATACCAAACAATAAAAAAGTTATATTAAAAAAAAACCTTGTGTATTCACGGGTTGAATAAATGTAATTATATACTAAATAATAAAAAAAGTTATATTTTAAAAAAACTCTGTGTAGTGTACATGTTTAATAAATCTAATTTTATATAGCAAATAATAAAAAAAATGTTGTATATTTAAAAACCCTGTGTATTACATGAGTTTATCTATTGTTAAAAAAAATTTCTAAATCAAAATGGATTTTTTATTATTTTTTAAATTAGGTTAATACTATTTTAAAATTTTGGTTTGATTAATAAGCTGTTTAATATAATTTCTCATAGTTAACAATAATAACATTAACAATAAATAATATGCATATTTATCTATTGTTAAGTGAAACAATGCTTTTTAGTTTAGATAAGACTTTACGATTTGAAGAGAAATATAATTTTATATACTAAATAATAAAAAAATTATATTTTAAAAAACTTCGTGTATTGTATGGGTTGGATAAATCTAATTTTATATAGCAAATAATAAAAAAATGATATATCTTTAAAAACCCTGTGTATTACACGGGTTTATCTATTGTTAAAAAAAATCTTTAAAATTATATCTTGAAGAACCTCGTTTGTTGTGCGTGTTGAATAAATGTAAATTTATATACCAAACAATAAAAAAGTTATATTTAAAAAAAACCTTGTGTATTGACGGGTTGATGAAATGTAATTTTATACTAAATAATAAAAAAAAGTTATATTTTAAAAAAACTCCGTGTATTGTACGGGTTTAATAAATCTAATTTTATATAGCAAATAATAAAAAATGTTATATATTTAAAAACCCTGTGTATTACACGGGTTTATCTATTGTTAAAAAAATATTTCTAAATCAAAATGGATTTTTTTATTATTTTTTAAATTAGGTTAATACTATTTTAAAATTTTGGTTTTATTAATAAGTTGTTTAATATAATTTCGCATAGTTAACAATAATAACATTAACAATAAATAACATGTATGTTTATCTACTGTTAACTAAAACAATACTTTTTAGTTTAGATAAGACTTTACGATTTGAAGTTAAGTTTATGCCAATAATTAAGGGTTGATAAGATTTATATTAATTTAATTGATATTTAATAATTTAAATTAAATAATAATTATCTACAATTAAGGATGGTCTAGAATAATGACAAGTGTCCCAAAGTTTGTTTCTTTTATTATATAGTATAGATTTGGATATCGAGGTTCCATTTGTTAGACGAGAAACTACAATTGCAAAAGATGATCAAATGAATGGGTTTAAGGATGATTTGAGCATACCATTTGATCAGATTAACCATGGGATTTTAGGAGATGATCCGGTTATTGATTTTTATAAATGTGACGGAAACACAAGAAGTATGGATGATGATCCAAAGGATAGTGAAAAAGAAGTTTTAACAAATCATGATGGGACACAAGAAGTGAATAGGAAGACAACAAAATCAATCTCTAGCAATTGGAAAGCGGGTGAATCAGAAGTTAGAAAAAATATTGGTTGCTCTTTTACAACCATTAATATTTTTTCTGGACTAGATTTTACAAAGAATATGAGTGGAAATGCTAGATGGTTAAATCAAGTGGAAAGGGAGGAATTATATTAACCAGTTTAAAGAGTTGCAGGAATCGCTACCGCAAGAATCTCAATAAGAAAAATGGTTGTGGTTATTACAGAGTTTTTATCATATGCACAGAAGACAAATGTAATGGTCGAAATTGAAGTGAATGATGATGATATTATTAAATTTGAAAAGGAACCAGTTGTTAAATCTAACATGAAAAACATCATGGGTGATAGTATTGTAGAAAACAAAAGACAAGGGCCTGAGAATTTTGATGCAAATAAGATTGGAAAAGTTTATGCTAACAGGTATGGTCTTAACAGAGACCAGGTAATTGTATTAAAAGATGTTACAAAAGATAAGGAGGATGTTGTGATTAACACTAAGGAAACATGGCAGTTAGGTTTTGTATTAATAGTTGTTGTAACATTTGAATGGAAACCGGGTTGGCGGTATTGTTCGGGTGAAAAATTGAGGAATGTTCAACGTGATTACAATGAATATGTTGTTGAATATTTCCTAGAAGTAGCAAGTGCTAATATTGTAGTAGTAACACTTGTGGGTAGGGATAGCTTACGAATTATAGAGTTTGCTCCATATGGTGACCCCAATGATCTTCATTATATAAAGAATGAGATCGATGCAAGGGAAGATAGAGTAGAAGGATCAAAGATCCCCCCAAGTTTTGTCAGGGTTTCATTAGCAACAGTTGTGACTCCGGGTATTGAAATAAGGATAATAAGAAAAAAGATGAAGATAATAGTGAAATTTTATACAGGGATAGATTGAAAGGATGGTGTTTACTACTTGATGATTTAGATGTTTTCTTTGATAAGAAACGAGCACCAACCCGAGTTACAGAAAGAGATGTTATAATAAGTGAAGTGACAGATCATTTTCAGAATAAATTGATACTTTTTGGTTCAATTATCACTGCAAGTTCATACCTAAAATATTGCACCACTGTCGAAAGTGTTGTAGTAATTACCAAAGGTGCAGGTTGGCGAGCCTTTCTGGCCAGAAAAGGGACAACAGAGAAGGCTGGTATGATTCTTAAAAATGAGGTTGCCAAGAGCTTTCAGTTGTTAGCATTCATAACTATGTGGCATCCAACACATTTCTTAACACGGGACATTGTGCAACGGCTGATTGGCGGTCTATGGTTGGTGTTATGTTCTTTGGAACTACTTGCAGGAATTTTACAGTTTAATGCAGAATCTACAAGTGACATATGTACCGACATTATGATTGAAGACATGAGCTTAGAAGCACATGATATGATATACAAGTAGTTGGGGGATAAGTCATGTCAACGCCAAGGTGCAGCAAAGGCTGGAGAAAAGAAAGGTCTAAAGAATGTGGATTTAAGAACTGAGCCAGCCCCTAAAAGACCATTGACTGTTGTATCCAAATCAAGTATGTTGCTGTACAATAAGGTTTGGAGTTGGTTAAAAGCCAAAACTTGGTTTGGTTTTGATACTTTTGATTAGCAATTTGAAAAAAGCAAAAACCATTTGTGTGATAATTGCTTCCCGTTGTTATCCATATTCTGATTTTTGAGGGCAAATATCTTTTGAGGGGGAAGTAATGTTAGGTATTAAATAGTAGAGGGGGTTAATTGTAATAATAGCATAGTATTAGGGTTGTAAGTGTAGCTAGTCAATTGTATGAGTTGTTAAATAGCGAACTAGTTACAGTAATGAAGATAGCGTATGATTTTGAGTATCTTCTTCTCTTTGTGATTCTTTCTCTTCTATCTTCGCTCATAAACTCTTGATCACCATTTTTACACGTAACACTGTGTTCTCTTACTAGCCGTTGGAAACAGGTCAACGACTTATCGTTTGATTTTGAGAAGGTAGGTATAGTCGTATAGATCTGGCTGTGTTGTTTAGAGGGGTTTGTCGATCTGGGCAGTCCATTCGTTTATGGCTGAATTGTTGGATCAGGGATAAACTGGTACCCGAGTTCGTTTGCGATAGAAAAGTGCAAACAAGTCTCGGTAGCGGAGCGGGTCAGAAGGGCAGGTCGCTTAGGCAATGATCATTGCTTTCTGCCTTTTTACTTTCAGCTTTCGAGTAACTTTTATTAATTCAGTGTATTCGTCGGCTGCACTTGACTTCGACTTATAAGCATTAAGAATCATGGTTGTGACCTACATCTGTTACACCCTTAGCAAAGAACCATTTTGATTTTCACAAGACCAGGATCCTCAGTCGTCGAATCGCCAGGATTCTCGGTCATGAACCATCCCATCGTTCCCACTCGCTATTCTCCTGTTCCTACTTTCTTGTTCTTCATTTGTGAGAGCAACAGGCTTGTATGCTTCAGAATTTGTGACAATATCACATTCTTTAAACCTGTTTCAAGATTTATTATCCAACTCCGGTGGCCATTTTTCACGAAATTTGGACAACATTTCCTCCCAAAATATATTAGAAGACTCCAATTGCTCAACCAATACCGAATCTAAAGCCAATAGGGCATGTTCACTCATCTTTTTAGCGATCGGGACATCAAAGGAGGAAACTTGATCATTTATTTCAGACAAAAACTTGATCATGCTAGCATTGAATTTAAAAGTTAGGAGAAATGGTTTAATAGTTTAAACGTAATTGTTTTATACAACTTGAGCACTAATATGAAAAAAAAAAAAAAGTAAAACAATACCATCTCACAGGTTAATGAGTCGTGTTAAACCATGAATATGCATGCAGTGTTATAGTTCATGTATGTGACTCGATTTTTAGGATTCATCTCAAGTTAAAAGGTTGTTTCTCACTCAAATTTGACAATCGCCGGATTCGTTAATCGCGCATCTACTGTACAAATCCATTTGGACGTCATACAACCTAATAATGCATTCATCTTCTAATGACATTACATACTAAAGTCCTAATTTCATGCTACAAGATCATTCCTTCACCAGCTAAGAATTCATGAACAACACCGTCGACTTCAATCATGCTGCAACCAGGATCTTTATACACACCTTGTGCCCTCATCTTCCTTCTCAACTCTACGGCGTCATCAAACCTACCTTTCGATGCATGAACATTAGATAACTGAACATAACCAGCACTGTCACGCGGGTCCAATTCTAGAAGCTTCTTGGTTACGCGCTCTGCCATATTAACATCATTGTGATTTCTGCAAGCGCCCAAAAGAGACATCTAAACCACCTGAGACTCTTCGAACGGAACTTGTTTTGCAAGTTTCTCAGCCTCGTCCAACAGTCCAAACCGGCCAAGCAAGTCAACCATACATCCGTAATGTAATATGGTGGGCTTGATATCATATGTGTGCACCATAAGCTCGAACATCTTGTAACCTTCGTCTAGTAAACCAGAACGGCTGCAAGCTAATAAAACGCTAACGAAAGTCACTTCGTTGGGTTTAAAACCATCGGTTACTAATTCATAGAATGTTTCTACCGCTCGTTCTCCATAGCCATGGAGGGCGAATCCGGTAATCATTGAATTCCATGTACTAATATCTTTGTTTGAAGTTTTACTAAAAATTACCAACGCCTTCTCGATACACCCACATTTTGCGAACATGTCCACAAGAGCAGTGGCTAAGAACCCACCGAAATCTTGTTTCTATTAATTTAACTATAAATCCATTCACCTTGGCTCAAACCGCCCACGCGCGCACAACACGACAACACGTTAACCAGCGTGTAATCATCAGGAACCATCCCTACCTTCTGCATATCTTCAAAAAGCCGAAACACCTCATCAAACTGTCCATCACGAGCATACCCCGTAATAATCCCGTTCCAAGAAACGACATCTTTCACATCCATACCATCAAACACACGTCTCGCTTCTCAAACCAACCCATCGTTAACATACCCCGAAATCATAAAATTCCCAGACTCCACATTCCTCTCTGGCATTTCATCAAACACCCTACGCGCAAACTCCATCATACCCGCATCCACATACGCACTCAAAACCGTATTCCACGATATCACATCTCTCTCAGGCATTTCATCGAGCACCTTACGCGCAACCTCAAAACACCCGCTTTTCGCATACATATGGATCAAAGTGTTACAAACAAACACATCATCCACAACCCCAACTTTAATCACATACCCATGAACCTGTTCGCCAACACTAACACTTCTAGCAACCGAGCAAGCTTTCAACACAAACGTGAAAGTATACTTATCCGGTTCAACATCATCATCAAATAACATGTAGAAAAAGAGATTGAGTGATGTTTCAGGGGTGTGGGTATTGGCGTATGCTCGAATTAACGAGTTGTAAGAGTATGAATTGGGGTTTTGTAAGTGGGTAAAAATGGAGTGAGCGTATGAGAGGGTGTGTGGAGAAGATGCGGCTGAAGAAATGAGTTTACTGGCGGAAAAAGGGTCGTGAATGAGACCGGTTTTCAGCATGTGGAGATGGTGGTGGCTTTTTCTGTGAATTGAAGGATTGATGGTGGTGAAGACAAGAAGGTTGATGACATTTTTGTGTTTGATTGTACTGTTGGGACTCAAAGGTTGTTGACATTGTGCTTTTTATTAAGGTTTTTTTTAGTATCGGACAGGACAAATCGAGATTAATTGGTGACTAGTCGTGATTAATTGCTAGGTTGGTCACTAATTAATTTTTAGGTAATCGGTAAATGAATCGCAAGTCGGCTCTAGTGGGCTGAAATCGGCCCTAGTAGGCCGGAAATAGGCAATTCCGGCAGCATTCCGATCAGACTTCGTCCAAATTCTGACTAAAACCTGTAAATTCTGGCAACTAATCTCGATACTTAAAAAAAATAGGTAGAGGAGGGGTTAAAACATATTTACTTAAATAGTAACATATAAATGTGTGTGTGTGTGTGTATGTATAAAATTAAAAATCACTTATAAAAATCTCAATTTGATTATTCACGACTAATCCCGATTAATCGCTAGTCGGTACCTCACCGGTCGACTAGCGCCTAGCGATTCTTACAACCATGGGTTTTTAATGTTAAAAGCTAACCGTACCATCATGAGAGATAGATCTTAGTTTTTAATGGTGGTGGGGTGTTTAATTGGTAGTGGGTTAGACAAGTTGGGTTGGGTACACCGTTGCAACCCATGCGAGAATGATATGCGTGTTGTTCAACTCAAGGACGAATAACAACTTTTCAAGGGATGCTTTGGATGGTGATGTGGGCAGTGCGTTCAACTAGGAGTGTGTCCCTTTAATTTGGGGTTGAATTGGATGTGATGAGTTTAAATGAGGTGATACAATATTATTAGAGATGTACGTTTAGCAGCACTTGTTTTTGACCCGATGATATTAGTATCGATTAATTTATTTAAAATGCACACAAAAAAGTTAAACAAACTTGTAATGAATTGGTTACTAGTAAATACTATTGTTGCATTTATTGTAGGTGATTCTTTTATTGACATTGTTTATGTTATGCACACTCTTTTTCTTGGTTAGTGTCAAGTAATACGAACAAAAAAAAAGTTAACCAAGATTGGTAGGGTAATCGGGTATTGTATCTACGAATAGTGTTTGGTTAGTGTTACATGGTTTTTTTATTGTGAAAGGTAAAATTAAAGAAGTTGATTGAATTGAATTAAGCTAACTAAAACTAATTTGCAGTTAAATTTGGAAACAAGAAACACACAATAAACAAATAAACAAACATACGAAACACTGAAACAGATATAACATCATGCGACAACATAATATAGACGTAAATACATGTAGACAATCACATGCAAAGTCTAACTAAAGTATTGGACATCTAATCCCCTTGATAAAGGTGAGGCTCACTCCCCTAAAAGTATAACTCTTTCGAATTAGTTTTTCTTGCGGGAAAATGTCGGATTCATCATTTTCTTCATTCAATATCGCTTTAAATGAAATTGGATTTAGAATGTTGAGATTGGAGTTTTTTTTAAAAGTAACTTTCATTCACAAAAGCCGACCCAAATAGGGCCGACACCCAACAACAAGTACAAACTTACATATTTACAAAAGAGCACCAATGAGATAATGAATATGATTTATTGTTTTAGTAATTTTGTGCATTTGTTACGTCTTGCTTGTGGTGTGCACATATATGTGGAGGCCCTCAGGGGGCAAAAGTGAAATTGCACTAATTTTAACGTTATTTTACTAATTTCGTGAAAATAACGTTAAAAGTGGGGGACGGTTAATCATGCATTATGTGGTAGCGTTGATAGTCGAAAGACAAGGGGGTTATATTGCCTTATGTCCAAGGCTTGATGCAAAACTACTATCGAGTCAGAGGTCTCACTGGAAGGTCTCTCTATTACTACGGGTAGAGGTAAGGTTGTCTACATCTTACCTTACTTTAGCTTTGCTATTAGTAGAATTTATGATGATGATGAATTTTGTGTATTCATCATGAAGCATTTGAATATTATTTTGGGTTTATAGGTTGGTACAAGTAAAAAAACATGAAGATAAAAGCACCTCCAATTGGTGGAGGACATGAAAACTCATAGAAAAGATAGGAGGGGGAAGGGGTGTATTCGTTCACACCACACCAACGCCATTTGTAAGGAATATGAGAGGGAGAGAAGAGAGAGGGTGTTCACCCATCGATGTTCATGGAAATTGGGAGAAATCCAAGCTAGTAGCGGACGCAGTCTAGGGGTGTAAACGAGCCGAGGCGTGCCCGACTAGGCTCGAGCTATGCTCATCATGCTTTTATGAAACTCGGCTCGGTTTAAGCCTACTATTTTGGGATCGAGCTCGGCTCGAAAGTAAAATCAAAAGCTCGAGTTTGCCTCGGCTCAGTTCGAGGTAATTTGAAAACAATTTTAAATGAGCTAAAAGCTCGGCTCGAGCTTGTTTTGATAGCTTAGACGAGCCAAAACTCGGCTCGACATTGTCATATAGTAGGTATATTATATATATAAAAAATAATATAGAATTTGTTTGTGCTCGTTTTGGCTCGCTAGCCTAAACGAGGTTGTATGTAAAGCTCGAGCTCAGGTTCGATAACTAAATGAGTCATATTTCAGGCTCGCGCTCAGGCTCAGCTCGTACAAGCTTTTGACCAATCTGATCTCGAGTAATTCTTGAACCGCTCCGCCTCATTTATATCCGCAAAACCAACCTACTGAAGCATCCCAATGGAAATGCATTTATGGCATTAAGACCTAGTGAAGCACCCAATGGAAATGCATTTATGGCATTAAGAAGCTTTAATTGTGGTGTGTCAATGAGTTATTGATTGAGGTGTGTCAATGAGTTATTGGTCGTGTCAATGAGTTATTGATTGAGGTGTGTCAATGAGTTATTGGTTTGTAAGTGTTCTTGACCAACACCAAGAATTTGAGGTTGACTTTGGAACTCTATTACAAATTTACAAGTAAATAAACGTGTTAACAAATATTGGTAGTTTAGATATTTCCTGAGAAGTTGGTCTAGTGGTAAATTAGTGTGTTCTTCCTAGTGGAGATGAAGGTTTGATTTTTGCTTGGGCCACTTTCAAGGGACATCTGGGTGAAGAGACGAATCGGGGCTTTAATCCCGGATTCGAATCTGACGGAGGGCGAGGGTTACGGATTCCATCCGGTTCCCGCGCATCGGGGGGGGGGGGGGGGGGGGGGCACGGTTTCATGACGGTCGAGGAGTCGACCTAGGATATAGCCCCAGGCAGGGTGGATTTACACGTGAGATCATTGGCGCAGCTTCTAGTGGGCGCGAGGGGGCGGCCGACCCCCGAACTTTTCGCTCAGTAATGGAGAGTATGTAGTTTTCGTATATAAATTCTTTGGTATATACGTTTTCCGATCCCCCAATTTTATAGAAAATTTTGGGTATATACATTTTCGACTTCCGGTCAGAAATCTCAAATTTCGCCTTGTGTGTGATTCTTTTGCCGTTCAAAAAAAATATTGGTTTAGATATATGTTAGTAGATTCCTCTTTGATCCACTTTTCGGTCTTTCATTTATGAGTTTTTCCTTACTATCAACGTTTGTTTAAGCTGCAAGATACCATTGCCACAATGTAACGCCCTAAATCGTTTTAACCAAATTTCGACGCAGCGGAAAATACATACTAAAAACTTCTTTATAAGTTATTCTTTCTTTCACTTAAATACATTAATCCCTTTTTATAAATTAATTAAAAAGTAACATACGTATCGAATTAAGTAACCACATACACACCCACGTACAATCCATGTCTTGACTCGATCTTCAACCACGTACACAGCTTGAGCAAAACATTCATAAACCTGTACAACCTGCATTCACCATAACCAATTACTTCATTAGCAACCGATGACATAATATATATACTTTAAAACGTGCATAATCAAGCATCAACATCTCTTATTCTCGTTCATATAAGTCCATTCGTCTATCCATTCGGACACTCTCGTCTGACTTCCATACTTAACCTTCATTTCCCATTATTAGTATACCTGCACTTCCATTTCATTCTTAACAGAAAACAATTAGCATCATTATACTTTCCTATCCACTTTCGACTCCTTTTCCCGTGAACTTACCTATTTACTTCCATTGTTTAATACTTTCTCACATGTATCACAATAATCATCATACTACAATATATTTTACATCTAAAGTGTAAGTCCGGGATTTACTTACCTTGTGCGTCCGTAATTGCGTTCGCTTACTTGAGTCTCCTTAGTCCGTTAGCCTTCCATGCTCTCAACCATCTTAACATGATTCCTATACATTCATGTCATTACATTCACATTCTTATTAGCATATATGCTTATACATATGAACAACCATATCCAATTCACATCTCATATATGACCTTCGTTAATCCATTCAAACAAGCATAAAACATACTCAACATTATCCCTACACAATCTTCACATGAACTATATATGGTTACCCATCACTAGCATACAATTTCACTTATTATTGTCTTTTAGACATTTCATCAAACACTTGGTGTGCGTACTACTTTCTAAGCATGATGTACAAGTATTTCATGATTTTCTTCCTAATTATCACTTCCATTCATCAATACAAGTAACCATCATACAAAGTCTATACCATACTCAATCCATGTACAAGTACACATCACATACTACACATATTCATAATCAAGTTCATACCATTTCATAGATTAAACACAAACCCACCTAGCTAAGTGTAGTAATTCATCCACACACCCAAATTATAGCAATTTACTAAGAATCTTCACATAGGGTTTGTTCCTAAATGAGCATACATCACTAATTTAGCCATAGCTTCTCTAATCCATACATAATCCACGATTATGATGATTATTCAAACTTTACAACTTCACGAATCATCAAAATTTTACATACCTTATGATCCCCTAGCTTGGGTGATCATTAATTCACGTTCGGTTATGAATTTAGACTTCATTTGGCCCTTCAATTTGATGATATTGTTGAACTAGGGTTTTGGCTCCATGGGAGCCTCTTCTTGAACGATCCAGAACACACACACGAGGTGTGTGTGTGTGTGTGTTTTCATTTAATAAAACAACTTTCAAGTTGTCCCACTTTGGTCCCTCATGTTTCGTTTTAATTAAATAAGGCCACAACCCTTCGTTTAATACCAACGATACTAATATTCAACTAGGTTAGTCATTCCTAGTTAATATTCATTTACGGGTTCAATTTTACCCCTAACGGTATTTTTACCCGTTCCTTTATATTAACCGTGTTTAAATTACCAAACCCATTTTTGGGGTGTTACACACAACATCTCACTAAAAAATCAATGAGATTAACTTATAATTCCCAAATTTAATTTATAGATTGAGGTTCAAAACATAAAATATCAACTGCAGAAATCACCTAAAATACTATAAATAAAACATACAAAATTAAAAAAAAAATCTAGAGTCTAATTTCTTAATATTTACATACACGCAAATAATTAAAAAAACTAAAATACTATAAATAAAACATACATAATTAAAAAATAATAATCTAAAGTCTAATTTCCTAATATTTACATACACACAAATAATTTAAGAACTAAATGTCTACCAAACATAAAGATTTCAAGTTGTTTCTGCAACACTATTTACAGAACTCATGTTCCACCAAAACTTCCTGTATTGATCAAACCCTCGGCTATCATTATCAGCCATCGAACCGGGTTCCTCATTCGTCGAACCACCAGGATTCTCAGTCATGAACTGTTCCCAAAACCCATCGTTCCCACCCGTGATTCCCCTATTCCCACTTTCTTGTTCTTCATTTGCGATAGCAACAGGCCTGTATGGTTCACAATTTGTGACAATATCACATTCTTTAAAACCTGTTTCGAAATTTATTAACGACTCGTGATCCAACTCGGGTGACCATTTTTCACGAAATTCGGCCAATATATCCTCCCAAAAAATAATAGAAGACTCCAGTTGCTCAACCAATTCTGAATCGAAAGCCAAAAGGGCATCTACAGTCATCTTTTCATCAATAGGGACATCAAAAGAGGAAACCTGATCATTAAATTCGGTCAAAAACCGTCTCTTTCGATCATACGTGTCGAATATTTGAGCTGGTTTATGCAAAGTACTAACCACCGCGCTCAATAATTCTTTCTGGTGTTCTCCCACAATCTTTAAGCGTTCTGTTAACGCGTGTGCTGCCATTTCAATATCTTCTTGTTCTTGCCTGTGTGTTTGAAGCTCGAAAGATAGTGATTCTTTCTCGTAGCGCAGCCTGTATATCTCGGTTCTGTATTGAACTCTTTCGGATTCGGTCATGGGAGAAGATGATATACCTCCATGGATATGGAGGTTCTGAATTGAGTGACTGTGAACTGGCTTTTTTCTTTGAATGTTTCTTAGAAGATGTGGTTTTCCTCTAATGAAGTCTTCATTCATAAATTCCCATTGTTCTGGATCGCTTTTTTTAAAACCCTGAAAGAACACATAGGGTCAGGTTCATTACAAAACACTAAATCATCGCGACAACAAACCTAAACCATTTAATATTTTTTTATGGGATATTGGATTTAAATAACCCAAACTTTTACCAATTGGCCGATAACACTCCCAACTTTCGATTTGTACACCAGCACTCCCAACTTTCAACATATTGGCTGATAACACTCCGCTCACTCCCTAACTAACTGAACCCTAACCCAATTACTTTTTGCTGATGTGGTCATTTTTTGCTGACGTGGCAGCTGACGTAGCATTTTTGATGACATGGCAGCTGACATTAGCTAACTGGGTTAGGGTTCTGTTAGTCAGGGAGTGTTATCGGCCAATAAGTTGAAAGTTGGGAGTGGTGGTATACAAATCGAAAGTTGGGAGTGTCATCAACCGATTGATGAAAGTTGATGTTTATTTAAATCCAATATCTTTTTTTTACAAGTGTTCATTTTTTTCAAAACTTTTACTTCTTACGTACAAATACGCATGTTATGTATTAAAAAAAACATTTAACTAATTTGTTCATGTATATATTTTTTAATCTTTAACGTTTTACACATGTGTAGGTAATATAAGCTACACGCGCATTAGTTCCATAAAAAACGAAATTTGTTCCCTTTTTTTGAATTTCAGTATAGATGAATAAACATTGTATTTCAATCGTTTCTTCATGTTCTAACATTTTTAAGATTAAGAAAACAAATAATTTATTTTGTTCTTCATGTTCTCGCAAAAACTGTGTTCTGCTTAAACGTTATCCTAAACCCGAATTAACTGAAGATTAAAAAGTAATATGAGACATTACTCACATATGTATTGAGTTGTCTAATAAAGCTTGAGAAATTGTTGTGCTTGAAGTATCTTGGAAGCAAATCGCCCGAAAACTCAGGCGGGTTCCAGACAACGAAGCTCCGATTATTATGGCTCCACGACACGATATGATCGGTCAAAGGATCATTGACCATTTCATATGTCTTCACAATGAAAGGAGGGAGACCATTGGCATTACTTTGAGCATCACTCATTATCAAGATTCAAGATCAATCACACCTTACCCTCCAAAACTGATCAAAATTCAAGATTATTAAACATAACTATAATAAAAATGTCACTTGAATTCATACAAACATTCATTGATCACAATTTGTACCGAAAAAAAGTGCCCAAAATCCAACCTTACTCTGTTTTACTCTGTTTTGCTCTGTTTTGTTCTGTTTCCCAAATCAAGTACAAAAGCATGAAATTCAACCAAAAGTTGATATAAAACTCTTTGTTCCCACCAAAAAGCAAACCCCACTTTATCAAATCATTGTTTCCTACCAAAAAAAACACAAAGAAGACAAATCAAATCAGAACTAAGAACTGCTTATTTGAGTCATGAACTCATGATTGCTATGCAAAAAATAATAATAATAACATCAAAGTCGTACAAACATAAAAGCAGCAACCTATTAACGAAATCTTAAAGCAAAAGAAACCCAAATTAGTACCATCTTAATATACCTGAAGATAATTCAAACAATTGCACACCAGGTGTTCGATGAAATTACTGAGACACAAAACACAGCAAAAATACAAAATTAGATTTTGGGTTGATCAATTATGGTATTGTCGAAGAGAAAGGTGTGCTGGAATGCAGGAATCACGTTGGAGATTTGATGATCTTTGGGTCTTATATTGCAATTTTTTTATACTATCATGGGTTATTTTATATTAAAGATTCTGTAGAAATATTTAATGACTTAATGAGTGACGCATGGGCTTCGGTGGGCTGTTGACCAGTTTCTCGAAGTTTTTTGGGTGACAATGAAAATTGTTTGCACTAATACCCTTGTGGATGTGCTTAAATTACAAAATTTACCCCCAATTTTTGAAGACATTTTCTTTACAAGCGAGATATGTTTACTTCTATTGACCGTTTACCGTTGACGAATTATGAGTTTATGACTTGGTGGCTTAGATATTATACCATATCTTACACATACATATTCAATAATAGCTTCTTTTTTTTTAAGTTAACTATTATTCACAAAGGCTCACCCTCAAAAACAAGGGCAGCCATCAAACACTACAAAGCCGATTACATAACAGAAAACGAAATCCAATCTTCCCAAGTAACGTCTTTATATTTTGATATATTTCTATACCACAAAAAACCTAGCGATTTGATGTCTTGAACAATACTAGCGGCTGAACACAACTTATTAGAGAATCTTCTATTATTTTCTAGCTAACCATATATATGCACCACCACCCAACCATAATGATACCTTTAAGGATGATCTTAGCTTTGGCACCCAACCCGGAGAATTCATGGACTTCAAGCAAATCATTTAGCGAGAAGGCGAAGATAGGGCTGATGTTACACCATTTGCTTAGGATCATATATAAATATGTATCTTTGTATAAGATGTAACAACCAAAAATTTAATGACAAGTGTTCTCAATTAAAAAATTATTTTAAGATTATTTTAGACTTTTATGCCCTTTTATTTGCATCTAATTAAAAACAATAATTAAATTATCTCTAAATTCATGCAAGATTAATTCAAATGATAATCTCTAAAATCACTAAAAAGACAATTGATCGATAAGTTTCCGAATGAATCCGGCCCCCAACCGATTATCTCTAAATTCATGCAAGATTAATTCAAATGATAATCTCATAAGTTTCCGAATGAATCCGGCCCCCAACCGATTTAATGCAAACACAATCACTAAAAAGACTTGATCGATACTAGCTAATTGCTAATTTAATACAGTAAATGAACATGTGAGTTATGACTCACCATATAAGGTAGTGTAAGAAAAGTCTATATGAGTTATGATTCAATGAATAAGGTAATCTAACGGGAGTCCTATGTTATTGAAGAGTTGAGATAAAGAGTGCTAACTGTAAGTATCGTAAGAACAGATTTGAGCCATTGATAGTTTAAATTAAAGTTTAATATCGATTACAAATAAAACCCCTATAATTAGTAATTAATACTATCAAGTGGATTTGGTTGGGGGCCGAGAATGGGAAGGAGGAACAGTTTAGCGTTAAATCGGTTAGACACATTATTGATCGATGCCGGATTCATTCGGAAACTTATGTCCCTGAGTGGTGTAAATGGATCCCAAAGAAGTGCAATATCTTCATTTGGAGAGCGGAAATGAATAAGATCGCTACCGTCGATGCGCTTAATAGACGTAACATTGGAGTAGGTAGTTCGGCCTGCGGTCTATGCGAGGAAGATGAAGAGAATGTTGAGCACTTGTTTACATCGTGTTATTTTGCAAACATGCTTTGGACGTTAATTAGCAATTGGTGCAAGTGTCTTCTGATGGCGGTATTTACTTTTAGGGATCTTATTGAGATTCATAATCACGTTGGATTGGACGGGAAGAAGAAAGAGGTTCTCAAAGGGCTTGTTAGAATTGGGTGTTGGTCGATTTGGAAAATGAGAAATAATGCGAGGTTTGAGAATAAAGAGGTTAAATTGGAGTATATTTTCGGGGAGGTCAAGAAGACGGGTTTCTTATGGTTTAAGTCTAGGAATAAAAATGTGGAGACAACTTGGTCGGATTGGTGTAAGTTTGTAAATTTGTAATGCAGTCTTGTTAGGTTGTTCGGCTGCTTCGGTTTGAGGCAGTTTGTTTCGTTTAATAAAGTTCACTTTTAAAAAAAAAAAAAAAGTGATTGTGTTTGCATAGTTATTGCTCTCCAACTTCTAGAATCATGGTTGTGACCGAAGAATCATTTTGATTTTCACAAGACTTGATACGCTCTTAGTGTATATATGATACTTTGGAAAATTATTTTTTTCAAACACATCGTGTGTTTTCATCTATATTTAACGATTAAAAAGTCAAGTACATAAAATTATTTTTGCGTATTTAGAAATATCACTGATCAAATTTGATTTTGATTTTTATCTTGATACAACGTGGTTCACATAATAGTAATAATAGTAATAATAATAATAATAATAATAATAATAATAATAATAATAATAATAATAATAATAATAATACAACTAGAAGAATGATTGCTTTGCTATATAGATTTAGAACTCTTGGAAAGACTTTGGGTACATGAGAACTACACAAAAATAATGATTAAATTAGTGCTTAAACAAGATATAAAAAGTTAAACCGTATAAAATGAAAATTATAATCATATGATAATAGTATCATATATTTCTATCTCTTGTCTTATTATTCTTTAACTAACGACAGAAAGACAAAACAATACTCTTTTGTGTATTGCGTGAGCAAACTACACAACTTTGTTTTTCTCTTAAAACTATTAGAAAGTTACATCACTGGATTCATGATATTTTAGCTATTAAACTTTCATTACTTTTCAATACTTTTTATAGTAGTTATAACTTTTTTGAGTAATGGTTAACTCTATACCATGTTTTAACGTATTTTTTAAACCCTTATTTTGTTGTTAAGGGCTTCTACTAAATACTCGTATTTAATATTGTTTATATACAAATATAAAAATTACTTTACATTTTATGTCTTTTTAAATAAATCTTTGGTCATCATAGGACGTTTATTTTTTAATTATTAGTTTTTATCTTATTGCAAAGTTGTTTTGTTACTTATGATTTGGTTTTGTTTAAGTTTAGATTTTCTTATTTGAAAATCAACTTAGGGTTTTGTTAGATCTACTCTTCTTTTGTTCATGTTAAATTTAAGATATTTGTTTCTTGCTACATTTTTCAAGTTATCACAATATATAAGAGTTCTGAAATGATCTTTCTCATATATATGTATATATACACATCAAACATACCGCATACATACAAAGAGAGATAAGTATTAAAAATTAAAAAGGCAGTAATGATGTAGCAATATTTTTTATTGTTTTGGATCTTGTTTTGATGTTTTGAAGGACAATTTTTTTCTAATATGAGTTTTTAGGTTTCCTTATTGTAGATGCACTTACGCATGCTTCCTCTCACTTAGCGCCTCGTGTTTTAGGCTTCTGTTACAAGCTTTCATCTTCATATATCCCAAACTTTCATTTCACGCTTTCAACAGCAAGAGCAACATTAGAGAAATACAACGCGTGAGACATTTTGTGATGAAAATGAATTACACTTTTCGCGTTTCTACCTCAAACCATGTCATATTTGATCTTTTAAGTCCCGTGTCATATTTGATCTTTCGAGTCCGTTTCTACGCTAATGTCGACTTTACAGCCTGGACCATGTTGTCAATGTCGGTTTATAAGTCAACACGACGTTTCTGGATTATAATTTCGTGGATGATATTTGTAACAACTCAATGGCTATAATTTTGAAGTCAAATAGCGATTTAACTTTTATAAAAGGTCAGTGAAAATGACCTATCTTATCATTTTGCATTTTATAAAACCCACGTAAACAATCAATTTAAGGTCAGAGTGGTACTCACATATTCTACATTTCAAGTAGTTAGGTTTTGATGTCACTTTTTGACTTGTTATGATAGCATCTTCTAGAATCCAATATACTTCCAATTGCAATGCTCCAAAATGTTTTGGATGTATATGATCAAAATAAAGTTGTGTGTAATTATATGGTCGAGATTGATCGTAATTCCTTTTAACATAAAGTTTTAGCAATTCTCAATCTAACTTGATATCTAATTACTATATAATAGATTACCATATAGATGTTAGAAAATTAGAAACAACTAGATGATCTTAGAAAGACGACTCACAATAAAATCAAAATATGTGTTTGAATATGTAAACACAAGTGAAGGTGTAAGGTGTTAACCGATAATCATGAAAAGAAGTTATTCCCACATGAAGTCCACGATAGAGATGGAATAAGTTGGGTCTAGGATGAGTTTTTCAATAATCACGGGATCATACATGATTATAAAACTCTAGCCTAAACCCGGTTTCATATTCAAGTATTTCACCAGTAAATATAGGATTCGGTTCAATTTATAACCACCATGTGAAAACCATAAAAACTTCTGCTTTTCGCGCGGGTTAAGCCACCATTTTTTGCACAAACGTAGATGAAAATTTATAAACACATTCGTAAAAAAAGAACAAAAAAAAAAAAACAATTGTCGAGTTGGTAGTTACGCCTTATATAAAATTTGTTTACAGCGATGTAAAATTTTTTACATCATCAATAAATTTTTTTATGATGAAATACACTAGTATATTTTACGATTTGTTGATAAAATCCTAACCATACACGTGTGTAAATCAATGGCCAAGATTTGATCACTCAGTTCGCAGATATATTAGTGTTCACTTTAGAACCCCACCCTATAACCATATATACATGTATATATATAGCGTTAGGGTAGGGATAATGTACAAAGTGTCTAAAGTGTGAGAAGTGTAAGAAATGTTTTAAACCATTTGATCTAATGGTTGAGTTCAATAGGGACCAAATTATACATTGTGTTTTAATTATTTGGACTGATTTGAAAATTGTAGGGGTAATAGTGTCTTTGTATATGTTTCAAATTAGGTAACTTCTCCTAAATTCTAGCGATTCACTCCTAAATTCTAGCAATTCAATTTTAAACTTATTCTAAAATCCGGACATTGTAAAAAATCCAGAAATATGTAATTGCTACAAGAAATATATAACACTATACATCCATCATATAATACTATATAACATCATATAACACCGTATAATACTATGTAACACCATATAACACTATGTAACACTATATAACAATATATAACACTATCTATCATAGACATGCTATCAGAAAAATATAATACTATAACGCTATATAACACTACATAACACCATATAACACTATATAACACAAAAAAACACTATATAATAACATATAACACCATATAACACTATGTAACACTATATAACACTATATAAAAATATATAACACTATACAATTCTGAATGGTGGTTGCAGTGTTATATATAATGTTTTAGTGTTATATAGAGTTACAAAATGGTTATATGGTATTATATGATATTCGTAGTGTTTTATAAAGATTTGTAGTGTTATATAAAAACCTTCATTCTGCATCCATCACAACACTCTATAAATTTTCATTTTGCGATCTTCAGAATTAATAATTGATGAACGAAATGACACAAATTCGTAGATTAATTATTAATTCGTATTCCTATAATTAAGGGTGACGGTTATGGAAGGTTATCAATTAATTTAATCAATAAGAAAATTACTTGTTTACCCTTTTGAAATGGGGTGCTTGGTCGGGCCGCACCTTCAAATCATATAAATGGGGTGCTTGGTCGGGCCGCACCTTCCCGGAATCGACTCTGACCACCCACCCTTAAGTTCAAAAATTTCTACCTTCCCCAAACAATTCCATTAATATTAATATATGTATATATGATTAAAAAAAATAGTTTACCATAACAAGTTACAAAAAAAGGTATCTGTATCGAGTTCATATAATACACATGCTTGTATTTTCTATAGAAGATACATATGATGTGCATCAATATTCAATATTAAGTTGTACACTAATTCCTTATTTATTTTAAAGACTTTTACATATTTCCCTTTTTTTATAAAATTACCCAGTTACCCTTTTAAATTCTTTTACTCAAAATCAATATGTTTTATCAAAACCAAGGCAACATCAAACAATCATTCGCAACTGGTTCCACAACAACCTTTTTCCATATTCCAATTCGTATAGGATTTGGATTTTAGCTAACATTTCTCAATTAATTTGTTATTCCTAACATATAATTTAGATTTTCGCTAACATTCTTCTTCGTTCTCTCAATAACTTGCCAATATAAGATTTATATTCCCTCTATTTAATATTAAGGAGATTTTACATAATTTCACTGCTTCAAGCTATTTTCAAGGTTTTTTAGTCACAAACTTGTCGTCTAATCACAAACCCCCTTTTTCTCCTCTGAATCAAACATTAGTTTCGTATTATATACCCAATTGTTCAATTTTGAATTTCAAAGTCAACTCCTTTAAGGTGTCCTTGTGATAATAACTAGCGGGATTCAACCCGCGTGTTGATGCGAAGACGCGTCAAGAGTTCGATCGATATTGGTTCGGTTTGTTGGAAAAAAATTGTAACATAAACAAAATAAGAGTTTCAGGTGTCAGTTCGTTGGAGAATAAAATAAAGTCATAACATACCCAATAAATATTTATGTGTTAGAAAAGAGGAAATATGTAATTCATGACAATATTAGAAATGAGAAATATGTAAATAATTATTCAATAAATTTATTAAAGGTAAAATAGTCATTCATTAAGAATAATTTTAATAAAATAGATAAATACATAATATATATATGGTTTAGAAAGACGAAATATATAATTGATTTTAAGGGTTAGATGAATATATATAACAAAGGCTCTTAAGACTATGGGGTGTGGTGTGGAGGGGTTTGGGTTGGAGGGCATTGTTTGGCACGTGGCGAGGGTGTGATCCACAAGCTAATACTCAAAACCTAGGGGTGTGGTGCGGTGTGCTTAGCTTGGCGTGGCCAGCCATGTGAATTTTTTTTTTGGTTTGGCAACGGCTACCCCCAACGACTAGATCGAACCAACCAACCAAAGTCAGTCATGTCACCCAGCCCCCCGACCCACGCCAGACTCAATCTACACGCCAAATGAGCAACGCCATGCCCAGCACTTGCCCAGAGTGAAGCAGCCGGAGTTGAACCCAAACCGCCACCACAACCCACGCCACACACCAAATCCTTGTTTTAAATGAAGTGTCAATAATTGATCCATCATTTTCTCTTCTCGCAAAAAGAAGTGCTCTTTTTCTCCTAAAATATATCATAAAATATAATCATTTTAAATAGTTTGAATTGACTTATTTAATATAATTTCGTCTTTATTAAAAGAAAGTCCTTAACATTTAACAATTTTAAGTTTTCTCTTTACAGTTAAGAAAGGGCATACGTGTTGATCTGACCACATAACAAACTTTCTAGAAACGGGAATTTGCATGGCGTATAATCCATTTTCCACGTTTCTTGAGATTCTACACTTTCACAGAAAAGGTCGCACACACTAGAGATTATAGAATTAAAAATGTGTCATATACAGATAATCTTAAAAAAAAACAGTGAGCTTATCATCCTACTTTATTTATCTAGTATATACCATTATAACCCTTAAATTTATGAGTTCAACATTTTGGTATTATTTAGTCTATCATAATGTTAAATTAAGAAAACAAAGTTTAACTGGTTTATTTTATATTACATATATATATATATAGGGTTCATGAGTGAACAATGATTTATTTGTGAACAAAATGAACTTATCCTAACCATTGATTTTGTAGATCTAGATTTTTTCTTTAGTGACAAGATTGTAATTATCTTTTGTAACTTACATGTACTTTAATAGACACAAGGGTATAATTGTATTTTTCTATCTCCATTTAATTAATTGGTTTTTCCCTCTTTTGATTTCTCTTTCCAATTAAAAGAATATTCAATTACGTTCTCTATACTTTTTTTCTCTCACATATTACCTAACTTAATATTTGATAATTTAAAAAAATACAAACATTATCAAATATGTTCCATCTAAAACACCATTAAAAATATTTAATTACACTGTCTATACATATATGTATTTGATCAATGTTTGATGAAAAGATGTATAGTGGAAACAATATGTAGTAATACACAAGTGTATAAGTCTGGTATATATCGACATGTATACACTATGTACTTGAATAATACACAGTTGTATACGTCTGGTATATACGGACCTGTATACACATATGTACTTGAATAATACACAAGTGTATAAATCTGGTTTATACCGACCCGTGGAAACAAGATGTAATAATACACAAGTGTATAAGTCTTGTATATACTAACCTGTATACTCATGTTAAAAAAACATAATTTAATTAGGTTTAATATTTAATTTTAAAAGGAACATAAGAGTTTATTTAAAAAAAAAACATTATCCCTTCAATCTCTTATAATTAAAATAATTAAAAATGATAGAGAGAGAGAGTTAAGAAAGGAGAAAATTAAATGATTTTTAATTAAAAGTATTTGGCTAATGTCAATCTTACCCTTTTAATCTAAAAAATGATCAAGGGTCAAGATTAGTTCACTCAGTTCACTCTCAGAGAAGTTGTTCACTCATGAACCTAATCATATATATATATATATATATATATATATATATAGGATTAGGTTCAAACGTGAACAAAATCCCAAGAGTGAACTGCGTGAACTGATCTGGGCCATTGATTTTTATGATCTTGAGATTTTTAGTGAATGGCAAGATGGTAATTATTTGCTTATTTGTTACTATTTAATTAAGTAAATAAGGGTATATGTGTAATTTACATTTTAACTTGATTGCATAAATCTCGTTTATTTCCATATTTAGGTTTCAAAATCCCACACAAATCTTTCTCTCTCACATAGCAGCGTCGCCGACATCAACGAAAAGAAGAGACCATCGAAGCCAGCAAGTCGCCGGAATTGCACACTTTTTGCTGACCTGGCCGGAAAATCCTAATGCCGATTCACGATTTGAGGTCCAATAACTTTCTCTTTGTGTCATAGATTGTCATGTGAAATTCTTGATTCTATCAATTGTCTAATATTGAGAATGAAGGTGGTCCAATAAGAGAATAGTATATGGTTTGATCATTTGGATTCAATTAAAGATTGACAGATTATCACGTGCAGATTATATATATATATATATAAAGAAAATCAACAATTTTGTTTAATTGTTGATATTGTATATTCGTAAAAATAGACTCCTAATTTTTAATTTTTTAAATTTCGCAAGAACATATTCGAAACATAATTCTTATATTCTTTTTTTTTTTTGAACGGCAATTCTTATCTTCTTATTAAGTTTATTTTCTAGTTTATGTATGTTTTTTAAATTATTATGTGTGTTTTTTAGTTTATGTATGTATAATTCTTTTTTTAAGTTTTTTTTTTATATTAGAAGCATATCGCATACGTGATGCGCTCGTATCACGCATCAGATTTTTTGACCTAACACATTGGAGCGCATCAGGCAATTTAAAAAAAGCCGGAGGAACCAATCGTCGCCGAGCACTTCGTCGGAAACAAGTCAGAGGAACCACTCGTCGCCGGAGTTACACCGGAGCAACCGAGTTCGTCGAAACGTCTCGAGTCGTCCCCACTGTTTCGGTATAATTTTCTCTTGCTTTTGTTTGATTTTTGTTAATCATTCGATACACGGCCATGTTCAAACCAATTGAAATTTGGAGTTTTATACAAACTACATGTTAGTATGTTATTTTTCTAATGAAGAAGAAGGACTAGTTGTTGAGTTAATTAGATGAAGATGATGAATGAGTACTGATCCTTTGTTTTTTAAGGAAAATGATCAACTAATATGTTTAAAATTGATAACAACTGAAAGTTTGGAAGAAAAAGAATATATGCACAAAACAGTATGTTCGATTGTTTTGTTTTTATAATAAAGGAGATGACATACAACGTGTGTTTAAAAGAATTTAAAATATAGTTATTATCTCAAACAGATGAGATAGAGGAGTGGTTTTGGTTTGTGGACGAAACACAAGGGGTCGCAGGTTTTCTATGTTGTAGAGATATTTAGATTGAAGTTGATACGATGTACACATGTGTATTCTGATTTTGCTCTGTGTTTTAATGCGATGTACACATGTGTATTCTGATTTTAACGCAATGTACACATGTGTATAACGTCTGTTTTGTGTTATCTCAGAATTTTTTGTGTATTGAATGTGTAAGGTTGTTGATGTACACTTGTGAATTATGCAAAGTATTAGTTGCTGAGTTTTTTTGTGCTAATATAGGAGATGCCGTTAATGAGAAAAGTGGAGATGGAAGATCGATAAGGATGATTCACGTATGAGGTCGATAAGGATGATTCACATATGTTTGTTTACTTGGTCGATAAGGATGATTCAGCATACAACGTGGCGAATAGTTGTAAAAGATTATGTTTTTTGTTTTTTCGATTGTGTTGGGTTTATTGTTTTTACGAAACTGGAACTCGTAATTATATGTTTTTTTGTTTGGTTTGGAAAACATTATGGAACTTGTAATTTGTTAAATATAAAATAGTTTTACAGGTATTGTTTCTATGTATGTATTATGTAGCTAATTACACATATGAACAATGCTGAGTACACATGTGTACTGTTCTATTTATATCCAAGTACACATGTGTACTGTTCTATTTATATCCAAGTACACATGTGTATACCGTTGAAA
Organism: Helianthus tuberosus; assembly: GCA_030545235.1. Lineage (NCBI taxonomy): Eukaryota > Viridiplantae > Streptophyta > Magnoliopsida > Asterales > Asteraceae > Helianthus > Helianthus tuberosus. The sequence continues at coordinate 32,379,354 of CM060435.1, forward strand.
TATGAAGGTTACGTGGATCTTAAAAATCAAAATTTGAATTCAGGTGATGAAATTTGAAATAAAAATAAAAATTGAAATCTGGTGATTTGTTGTTTGTTTTGATAATTATCTTATTAATAAATAAAACATAATGTGGATAATGAATTTAAAATAGGAAAGATGTAACTTAATTCAATTATTAAAATAATGATTTAAATCTAATTTTTATATAATTACAATCTTACCCTTAACAACTAAAAAGGAAATCAAGGGTCCAGATCTGTTCACGCAGTTCACTCTTGGGAGGTTGTTCACGCTCGAACCCTACCCTATATATATATATATATATATAGCATCTGGATTTGATTTAAACTCAATGTAAGTTCATATGTGAATTCATATATTTGATACACTAAATCACATGTAAATTGGTGTCGTCGGTTCATGTGTGAACTAATGATAGTCTGATTAAAACAAAAGAAGAATTTGAAAACCAACTTTTGTTTGTTTGCGAATAATCAAAAGTTAAAATTAATGCATGTAAAAATCAGCATCAGAATCCCAAAAAAATGAAGCAGTATCAACACATGAAGTTCATAAAATTGATTTTAAAGAATTTTTTAACCATCTTATGCCAATAGTTTTGTACAAAGGATTTTCGATCATCATTTACATTATTGTCCATACATCACAAACAGGGCCGGCTCAACCGTTTTGATGGCCCAAAACAAAATATATATTCGGGGCCCTACAACCTCTCTAAATAAAGAATATTATAAATCAATAATTTCAAGGTTTTGTAACGCATTTTGTTACAGATCACTCCCATTTAACAAATTATTCAATAAACCAAGAATAGTAGGTTTCTTGTTTGATGTAACCTAAGACGGGGAATTTCACCATTAATGAAACTATAGCTGAACTTCTTTGTGATTTCAATCGTGAAGAAAAGAAAAAGACAAAACACTTGGTACCTAAAAGAAAGAGCTTGTAACAAGCCTCAAACCTTGATATTTTAAATACTCACATGGGAGTTTACCACCGGAAAATGGACAATTTTTATTTTAAAAGCAACATTTACATATATCTATACTATATAATAAAAGAAACCACTTTGGGGACACTTGTCATCATATTAGGGCATCTCTTATAGATAATTATTATTTTAATTTAATATTTTCTAATTAATTATAGATAACCCTCCTATTAAATATTATTTAGTTTAATATCTTATGGATAATTATTATTTAGTTTAATCTTCTTCTCATTTATAATATTATTTAGAGAAAATTACAATTTTGGCTCATGTGTTTATATCACTTTTACCCTTTTAGCCCAAAAAAGAATTTTTTAACATCTGAGCTCCCAACGTTTTTTTTTTAACATTTTTGGCCCATAACGATAATTATTATTTAGTTTAATCTTCTTCTCATTTATAATATTATTTAGAGAAAATTACAATTTTGGCTCATGTGGTTATATCACTTTTACCCTTTTAGCCAAAAAAAGAATTTTTTAACATCTGAGCCTCCAACGTTTTCTTTTCTAACCCTTTTGGCCCCTAATGTCTTTTTTAACCCTTTTGACCCCTAACATTTAATGGATGGATATAAGATAAGTATGAAAAGGCAAGAAATTACAAATGACAAAACCCATAAAATTAGTAACCATTTAATCAATTTCGTAGGTTTTACTTTCCCTTCTAGAATCAAATTAGATTTTTGTGATAATTAAAGTTTTGTCAAGAATATAAAAAATCATTATTTAATATCCAATATATTACATCAAATATTTAGAATTAAACTCCACTTCATTCTAAATACTAGGTATGTTTTTTTACTCTTCATATAAAATTACATTTATTCAACCCGTACACTACCATAGAAAACTTTTATTACTTTTATCATAATAATAATATTTAGTATATTTGGTTGTAGCATTATAACTTTCAATATACGGCACTAAATAAATTTCAGGCATTCCTTTTTGACATTCATATTTTTTTTCTATGTCTTTATATAATTTTTACTCGAAATCGACCTATGATTAGTAATTTACAAGTAATTAAAGCACAAAAAGACATGTCATCAAAGCTACCTCGCCATTTTGTTTTTGTCATATGGCATGTGTACTTTTTGTTACTATAATAATCTATACTATATAATAAAAGAAACCAATGAGATAACACATGCCATTCATTGAAGCCATTATCAATTAATTAAATAATCAATTAATATTAAATCTTATCTTACTTTGAATATCAGATAGAATCATCTCATTTAAAACAAAAACTTCACTCATCTATCGTATTATTCAAAACCCTAATCTTCTCTACCTCCACCACGAATCTTCTCTACCGACCCGGAATATCTCAGGCCATCCTTGCGATTAGATTTCATCTTCCCCTTTCCATCTTTCCTTCACAAAACCCTAATCTGAGCCACCAATCGTTCAAGATTCCGATTAAACTTCATCAAATTTTGTCTGCAATTAAGGTAAATTTATATATGATATTCTTCTTTTAACTTATTTTCCCCTCTATTTCATGGTTTAATCATTCGTCTGTTGGCGATTAGGTTTTTGGTTATCTGATTCTCACTGTAGTTTCAATCAAGAGGTTAGATAAGTTTACCACTTTGGGGACACTTGTCATGTTTTTTAGATAAGTTTACCATGTCAAATAAATAATATGCATATATTAGAAAACATCATGTTTTTTAGATAAGTTTACCATGTCAAATAAGTAATATGCATATTATCTATGTCATATAGAAAACATCATCTATACTATATAACAAAAGAAACCACTTTGGAGACACTTGTCATCATATTAGGGCATCTCTTATAGATAATTATTATTTTAATTTAATATTTTCTAATTAATTATAGATAACCCTCCTATTAAATATTCTTTAGTTTAATATCTTATGGATAATTATTATTTAGTTTAATCTTCTTCTCATTTATAATATTATTTAGAGAAAATTACAATTTGGCTCTTGTGGTTATATCACTTTTACCCTTTTAGCCCAAAAAATAATTTTTTAACATCTGAGCCCCCAACGTCTTCTTTTCTAACCCTTTTGGCCCCTAACACTAACCTCATCCATTAAATGTTAGGGGCCAAAAGGGTTAAAAAAAGAAGTTAGGGGCCAAAAAGGTTAAAAAAAAGATGTTGGGGGACTCAGATGTTAAAAAAATCTTTTTTGGGCTAAAAGGGTAAACGTGATATAACCACAGGGGCCAAAATCATAATTTTATTATTTAATGTATAAAATTAGATTTATTCAATTCGTACAATACACGAGGTTTTTTAAGGATATATATTTTTTATTATTTAGTGCATAAAATTACACTTATTCAAACCGTGTAAAACGCATATTTTTAAAGATGTAATTTTTTTTATTATTTAGTATATAAAATTACATTTATTCAACCCATGTAATAAATGAGGTTTTTTAAACATGTATTATTTTATTATTTGGTAAACAATATTACATTTATTCAACTCGTGTAATACACGTGGTTTTAAAGATATAACTTTTTTATTTGGTATATAAAATTAAATTTATTCAACCTGTACAATATTGTTCTTATAGATATAACTTTTTATTATTTAATATATAAAATTATATTTATTCAACTCGTGCAATAAAGAAGGTTTTTAAAGATATATATTGTTTTATTATTTAGTATATAAAATTTATTTATTCAACCCGTGTAATACACGGGGTTATAACCTAGTATACTTACATATAACACTTGTTTCTTAAATTGGGGGCCTTATCCAAATGGAGGCCTAAAGCCCTAGCTTTAGTTTAATGTCCCTTTAGCCGGCCCTGATCACAAACGTACTAGGTCATCTTCATAGTAATAAAACACATCAAGAGGCACCTTAGACTACATGTTGTGGCCACGCAAGCAGCCTGCCGCAAGCCACGTAAACATCGAATCACTCGCGAACACCGCAACGCGGCTAGCTAGCGCCAGCACAAAGGGGTTCACGCGAGTATGGTAGCGGGTGTGATTGTTTGGATTGTTTGACCGTTGGCTTGGGAGGCTAAATATAGCCGTTGGAGTTTAACAAAAAAAATCGAATTTAACATAAATGAACGAACACGAGATGCGTTCATGTTCGTTCATTTAATTAAACGAACAAAATTTTTTATTTGTGTTTATTCGTTTATTAAATAAACGAACATAAACGAATTTTACGTCGAACGAGTTCATGAACGTTCGGTTCGTTTACAGTCCTATAAGAATGAAAAAAAAACAATTAAGAAAACCTGCTGAAGAAAATAAGAAACTAATTGAAAAAGAACATAATGGAGAAAGAGAAAGCAAGAAAGAAATCAAAGACAAAAGAGAAATTAGTGAAAAAAGAGAAAGCAAGAAACAAATCAAAGGCAAAAGGGAACCACGTGAGAAAAAGGCAAAAGAGAATGTAGGAAAAAAGAAGACGAGAAGCGAGAGCACAAAGGAATCAAAGGGTTAGAATGGAAAGAAAAAAAATTAATGTTTTACAACTGTACAATTTGTTCTTTTTTTTTCTCAATTAAATTTTCTTCTCAGATAGTTATCCCTATTATATATCGCAAAAAGTGACGAAGGTACATGTAAGGGTGGGGGGCGGGCGTCCCCTTAAAAAATTAGCGTATTTTGTTAGCAAAAATCCCAATCACCTTCATAAAAGTTTGGTTAAACCCCAATCCCCCCTTAGAAAATAAATTATGGATCCGCCACTGTCCGCAAACCAAACCAATCTAAAGCACATACTAGGCATAACCTATCTCACAACTCTCTCTCTCTCATCCGCATTAGCGACACACCACATTTTATAATTTCATTTTTTCCATTGTATGTATTTTTATCTCATCCATGTCAACGACCCATCACATTTTATTATTCCTTCTTTTCAATTGTATGTATTTATATTATATATAATATGACGTATCTATACATAGGGAAGGATCCACTAAAAAGTGGATTTTGCCTAAGTAGCCTAAGAAGGATTGTGATGATGACATGTGGCACTCCTAATAAGTAGGAATGAAGGGCATTTTGGTCTTTATAAATAAGAGTGAAAATGACATGTGGCAACCCTTTTGTTTTTTAAAAATACAAAAAAAATCTAGTACAAAAAAATCTAGCACAAAAAATATAGTACAAAAAAATCTAGCACACAAAAATCTAGTACAAAAAAATATAGCACAAAAAAATCTAGTACAAAAAAAATATAGCACGAAAAAATTTAGCAAAAAAATGTAGTACAAAAAAATACAGCACAAAAATTTGAGGGAAAAAAATTTAAGACAAAAATTCAGCACAAAAAATTTAGCACAAAAATATAGTACAAAAATCCAGCACAAAAAAAATGTTATACAACATAGAAATACAACACATTTTAGTGGGTTTTTTTAGTCTTCATATTTTATATAGCAATATGGTACTCAAATTAAAGATAAAAAGATGCTTGATTTTATGGTGAAATTTTTATGAAAAAATAATGTCGTATATAAAAGTTATGAACGTTTAAAAAATGGGGGTGAAATATGCATGTGCCATGCATGTGGAGAGAGAAAGTCCATAAATAGTATTTTCCCAAGATACCCTTGCACTCCTCCTTTTTCCAAAACTTTAATCTTAACCATTGATTTGAAAAATGAATAGTTAAGATTCATTCTCATCATACTTAGGCAAAATAAACTTTTTATTTGATCTTACCCCTCTATACATATAATAAAAGAAACTTGATTGAGGACCTAAATCATAATCATCCTTATTGTTATTTTATTCCTAAAAATATGTCATATTCCTAGATATTTAAATAACCGAAATTATATGTTGTCAATCAATAATTAAGTAGAAAAATCATTAAGCTGACTCCAAATTATTTCTTTACGTATCATTCAATATTATTCTTTCCGTTAAAAAAATTGATAATACTATCGCACAGGACCTTATGACTAGAGGGCATAATTGAATTTAGGTTTTTTTACTTATAGTTTAGTTAGTTTATTTTAAGAAATTGTATATATAGTTAGGTTCTTAATTTTTTTTATCATTTTGTTGAATATTATGTTTATAGTCTTGTGTATTATATGGATTCAATAATGAAAACTGTTTAGTTACATTTTTTTTAAATAAAAACAAATAATCATGTTTAAATAGTCATGGTCTGAATTTAAATAAATTTCCCTAATTAAAGGCTTAAAATTAGATTATATATGAAATAATGGTCATCATTATAAATTTAATATAAAAACACTTTCGTAAAATCTATTTTTGGTAAGGTTTAAACAAAAAAACATATCATTATTATAAGTTATAAATAAAAATATGTTTGAGGTAAGGGTTGATTTTGTACGAAGGTTTAGGATACCTAATATAACAAAAAAAATATTGATTAGTTTAACATATATATTTAAAAGTCGATATTAAGGTAAAAATTTAAAATAAGAAATGTTGATAGTAACTAAATGAAATTATTTTCGCTTATTGTTTCTTAGCTATTTATTACTTTTCTTTATTAATATTTACTTTATGAATATTTCATTTATTTATTATTTCTTTTTTCAATATTTCTGTTTTTTTCTTATTTAATAATTTAATATTTTATTAACTTAACCCCATGTAATACATGGGGTTCTAACCTAGTGTAGCTTTATAGTAGACTACAAATGGTTTGTTATTCAACGCATCATTTAATATAGAGTAAATTGCCAAAATCGTCCCTGAAGTTTGGGCATGTTTCTCATTTTCATTCAAAACAATTTTTTTGTACAATATAATCCTTTGCTTTTGGGATTTTTTTTGTCATTTTCATTCAAACGTCTAATTTGCTTTATTTTTTCTATCAAACATTTGGATGAAAATGACAAAAAATCACAAATCTCAGGGACGATTTTGGCATAAAAGTCAGACGTTTGGATGAAAATGGCAAAAAATCTCAAAAGTAAAGAACTATATGATACAAAAATGTTGTTTTGAATAAAAATGACAAATATCTCCAAACCTCATGGACAATTAACTCTTTAATAAAAGTAGAAAGGCATGTTTAGTGATAGACAACTCTAAAAGACATAGACCCAAATATGGTACACAATCTGGTACACGTATTATTGAATATGAGTAGACCAAAATATAATTTTAAAGATATGTGGATCTAAAAGATGGGCTTATCAGTTGAACTTTTAGAAATATGTAAATCTGAATATCAAAAATTAGAATTTGATTCACGTTATCACGTAATAGTTATTCTATGGATAAATTCATTTTTATTTAACTGGGAGTGAAAGTTGTTTTCTCTATTTTTGATAGTAAAAAACAAAATCATGAAATTTAAGGCAATCGGTCTGTTTTCACCATGTCAACTTTAAGCCATGATTGAATAATATCTATTAAAGTAACTATCTTGACTAAAAGATAATTTGTTTCGGTCCCAGCTTGGCCTCTAGACTTAGTGCATGCGTTTACTTTTCTAATAATAAAATATCATGAAATTTACGCACTCGGTAATTTTATATTCAATTTAATAAATAATCGACTAGTTTAAATTCGTACAAGTAACTTTTTTTTTTAGAAAATATGCATGTAAACTTTTTTTATTTGCTATGTGATGAACTTAGAGCATGTCTCGTTAAAGATTCGATAATAAGACATTTAAAATGCTTGTAGATTTAATCAACGAGTTTGTGTATCCTTACAAGTTACATAGAATATTGGTATGTGAAAGCCGAATTCAAGTTGGTTTAAGTTTAAGCTTAAGTTGTTTTATCTAAAAGAGTTGTTTTGGGGGGAGCATGCTGTTCATTGTAAGGAGCTCCCTGGTTTCAAATATCGGCATGACTGGGTGAGAGATGTTTTGGGGGACATCTTGAGGAGAGCGGAGATTTCTGCGAAGAAGGAAGCCCCTGTGAATTTCCTTACAGACCCCATGGAAGGGAGATCTACACTGAGACCAGCGGATCTGCTCGTCTTTGGGTGGGCAGGAGGGAAACATGCTTGTGTGGATCTCACAGGAGTCTCCCCCTTAGCTGGTTTAAGGGAAAGCGGGTTTGTAGCAGGGCAAGCTATAAGGAAAGCAGAATCAAAAAAGGTGGATAAACACGCTAAAGCATGTGCTGATAACCAACATGCATTTGTCCCCTTCGCCTTCGATACCTTTGGCTCCCTAGCTCCAGAAGCTATCCGTTTGTTGACTAGGGTCCAAAAGGTTGGCCATAACGGTTGCTCATCAACAGGGGGGCAGGGGTTTGTCTTTAATAGGCTAGGGTTTGCTATTCAGAAAGGGGTAGCGGCGCAGCTTGTTGCTCGCTTACCTGTGATATTGATGTAAAGTGCACTTATTATTAATGACATCATATTTAAACAAAAAAAAAAAAAAAGAGTTTAACTTGAGCTTAATTTGTTAATTTTTTTAAATATTGGTTTAAGTTTAAGCTTAAGTTGTTTTATCTAAAATAGTTTAACTTGAGCTTAATTTGTTAATTTTTTTAAATATATACATATCAGAAAAATATATAACTATTTTTATATTTGGTTATAATTTTAATTATACATACTAGAACAATATATAGTATTAAGATCTTTTTTATACTTTTACAAATAACAAGATTTATCATATAAAATATCATTATGTGTATATAAATTGTGAGTTCGTTTAGACTCTCCTGTATAATCAACTTCGGACTTCGATGTGCGTATACGAGCTAAAATTTATATTTATCTTTATATTTATAATTTATAAATATTAAAGTTGACGGACCCTGAATAGTAGAAATATTTTTATTTGTTATTATATCTTTTCAATCTTTTTTTTTTTTTGGTTAAATTCTCTTCTTATAAATAAAGTCCAGAAAACTTGTTAAGTTACATCAAAACAGAAGGTAGACGGGCAACAAGTTGCGCCGCCAATCCTTTCTGAATTGCAAACCCCAATCTTTTAATTTATTTTTAAATTAATAATTATTATGTTAACATATTTTGTTTATATATATATATAATATGTAATAACCCTGAATAGTAGAAATATTTTTATTTGTTATTATATCTTTTCAATCTTTTATTTTATTTTTAAATTAATAATTATTATGTTAACATATTTTGTTTATATATATATATATTACATATTTATATATATATATCAATTGATGGACCATGAATAGTAGAAATATTTTTATTTATTATGATATCTTTTCAATCTTTTATTTTTAAATTAATAATTATTATGTTAGTCAGCTTTAAACATATTTTGTTTTTGAGATATGATTTTAATAAAATTTTGAGTATGTCATTTCAACGTGTCTTCTTAATCAACATCTTATAAGCGGAAATGTAAAAGTAATCAAAGTACAAATCTATATTTTATCAAAGTTATCTCATATTTTTTTTTTCCTAAGCCAACGTCGTTTACCTTATTTTCGTTATTCTAGTAATATAATGTAATGCTTTAAAAAAATCTAAATGGACCATTGCGACATGCTTTTTTTTATTTACGTTTCACTAAAAGTTTTGTTCAAATTGAACGTGTCAAATATAATTAATTCTGTTGTTCTTTACTGTGACGAACCGAACTAATACCGTCCGAACAACTTTGGTAGCAACATAAATATATTCTATATATTGCAAGTTATAGTGAGTGTGGGTCTTGTAGCAGTATCGTGATGAACCAAAATGATACCGTCCTAGCAACATCGATGTCCTGATAGTTTCGACCGAACAACATCAACACTAGTATTGGTACTATCAGAACCGTTACTAATATTCGTTTTTTTTATTATTGATGTAAAATAAGGGTTAATATCAATTTAGTCATATCATGACTTTATTTTCCAGGTTTTATCTTTCGATTGTTATACCGAGTCATGATACCGTAATGAATCGAACTAATACCGACCGAATATCTGTAGCAATGCGCGGGAGAAATTTACTATGTATATTAAAACTGATTTACAACGAATAGTAAAAAACTATTTATTTATAATTATAACTTTTCTAGATTTTATATTTTTAATTATTTTATTACATTAGTTAATTATATATATATTACTAGAAAAAGCAATAGCCGCGTTGCGGCCGGGTACACAGTATTTTTTACATAAGTTTTTTTTTTCCTACAGTTATATCTACAAATCACATTACAAAATGGTGACCCTAAAATTGACATATGAGCATTTAATCTCCGCTTCATTCGTGATTCAAAGTTCTTTACACATCAATCCATCCAAAACCACATTAAGCTTTTCATACACACCATGAAATCTACACATCACTGCATGAGGCTCCTATGCCTGAAACAGAATCAACAATATTTTTATACTGAAATAACAAAAATACCCTTTCAAGATCTTACAGTAAAACTAATAACCAACTACTCAAACATGAAACAACTTACCAGAAAGATCTCGCCTCCAAGTGATTAGAAACAAAACTAATAGTTGGTTTACCACCCGCGCGTTGCAGCGTGGATCTACATGTGCAAGACACGCGACGACAACGATAGTTGATGGATTAAATTAATTAGGATTGAGATGAGCCTGCACTTATGTAGATTAAAAAACACCGAACTAAAATAAGCAAATTGATGTTACTTTTTGCAACAAAGCCTATGTCCCACTCAGATCATCTTCCTCATCGCCACTCCGTTGTTATGCGTCGTGTCTTTGCGCCTATGTCGAGTCCTCGCTTACGCCCTTCACTGTTAAACAAAACCTGATAGTATGCAAAATTAAATCAACTCAGCTAGTGATCTTATTAAAATAAAAAAATATATAAAGTGCTAATATTGTATACCCCTCTCAGCTCGAATCTTGTCAATCCGTCATAGACTAAAAAGTGTAGATATTGTATAACCTCTTCATCATTCTGGTCCATTTTACATGACATCCAAAAAATCTCTTTAATAGTGCAGAGCTTGCTTTGTTGTTATCAACGAATACTCCATTACTTTGTTCAAACTACTTTTCAGACTCCACTTTCTTAAGCCCTTTAATTTCCACCTTATTTTCATCTACCCATTTTACCCCAAGTAAGCCGTGTAGTTACTTCAAACCCACAGTAAACCCATCAATGTACATTTAAACATTAAACGACATACCATCACTTTTACGTTATATCAGTGTATTGTGTTAGATGTCACAATGTTAACCAACATCGCATTCACATTACCCCCTTTATATTTTCTAGACTTATTATTTTCCATTCCCAATACAAAGACCTTCTCTTTCAAACATAACACACAAATCTTTGTTTATGTAAAAAAAAAAAGCTTAGAATCCTAATCATTTTTTCAATACAGACACAAATAAATGTAAAAAATGTCGAGGCTCAAATACGTAATTGAGGTCATAGCAACTTACTAAGATAGCTAGAAATGGCTGGAAAGCCTCTGGCAACGGCATGGCCATACCATGATCTGTTTCTCTCTCTAGGATCCCCGTAGATTGCCCACTCTCTACAAAATGAGTCGGTGCATGTCCAGTGATGTCATTCAAACGACGACTCGTCGTCATACTGTAATGGACACCGCCGCCATTCAAACGACCACTCGTCGCCGGTGGAACCACGAATATCACCGGAAAAAAGAGTAGAGAAGACAGAATCGTATTAGAGAGAGAAAGTAGCGATATCAAGGAAAGAAAAGTGAAGGATACTTGTAAAAAACAACGAGTTTTATAACAAAACTATGACTTTTGTGACAAAACCATCAAATAGGTTTTTAAATACCACTTGTAAACAACACAATATGCAAAGGGTACAACAATGAAATGCATAAAAAACCAATTTAGCACAACTTACAACACCTTATAGCCAAAACATGTTACTAATTATACTATTATATAATATAATATATAATATATAATTTCAATTTAAGTATTGGTTTCTAATTTTTACTATTTAATTTTTTATTTAGTGATAAAAAGAAATAGATAATGCTTAAGTATTTGTTTTTTTATTTGTTATAAGTAGTATTTTATTTATTAGTCAATTTGATTTTGTAATGTTATTTTTTAACAAAACTTCTAAATCTATATATATATATATATATATATATATATATATATATATTACATGTTATTTGTCTGTGCGTTGTGATAGTACGTTACCGCAGGCAATAGCTCGGTATCGGTTCCATTCACACAGTACCGATACGATACATGCGATGTTTATAAAAATCAACACGTGTATTACATCGATCAAATTCCAACCATAAAGCGCGGTAGAATCTCATTTGAAAAACTTCGGGACTTCAGTAACAATAGGGAGTATATTATGTATACTGTAAACTATAACAAGTGTCGCTATCGTACTAGTACCATAAAGAACCAAATGATACTATCCTAGCAACACGATGCCATGCCCATTTTGACCAAATAACATCGGTACCAGTATTAGTACTATCGGAACCGTTACTAATATTAGTTTTTTTTTGTTTTCAACATGTCCATATCATTTTGGTCGTATCATGACTTTAGTATTTAGGTTTTATCTTTTGGTTGATATACTGGGTGTTGATACTGAAGAAACACCAAGTTTGGTGACCTTCGATGTTGGTGTTTATCAGTACGCTCAGATGGCGCGTATGATGGTGCACGTTCATGATGGGGAGAGTTGTAATCTAGCTGCCTTGGCGCCGGTGTTGCCACCGGGGTTTGTTGAGCTTGAACTTGAGTTGTGCCTTGTTGTGCACACATCTAGTTTGCCTCGTACAATAGGCTCAAAATTAGAGACCATACCCCTTCAGATACCGTAATGAATCAAAGTGACATCGACTGAATACCTGCTGCAACGCACGAATAAATTTTACTTGTCGTCGTCGTCATTTGAGTAAACTGCCAAAATGGTCCCTGAGGTTTGGTCACTTTTGCTACTTTAGTCCATCATCATCATCATCATTTGAGTAAACTGCCAAAATGGTCACTGAGGTTTGGTCACTTTTGCTACTTTAGTCCAAAACTCAAACCTTTTGAATTTGGGTCCATGTGGTTTCAATTTTATTACAATTTTTATCCAAAATCAAAATCCGGTTAGATTTTTCAGTTAACATCCCGTTTTTTTTTGTTTTTTTTTTTGTCTTTTTCCTCCCTTTAATGAAGTGTAAAATGGTCTTTTAACGTTTTATTGTAACAAATTAATAAAATCTGACCATTTTGCTCTTCATTAAAAGGGAGAAAAAAGACAAAAAAACTGGATGTTAACTGAAATATTTGACCAGATTTTGTTTTTGGATGAAAATGGCAACAAAACTGAAACCACGGGGACCCAGATTCAAAATGTTTGAGTTTTGAACTAAAGAGACAAAAGTGACCAAACCTCAGGGACCATTTTCGGAGTTTACTCTTACTATTTTGTTATTGTACCTTTTAATTTATCAATGGTATAATAGTTAAAAAAAAGGTTAACACTATATAATAAAACAAACATATTTTTTTAATTGTTCATAAAAAGTTCACTCAGCCAAATTTTGATATACGGAAGTCCATAAAAATGTATAAAAACACAAAAAAACAATCGCATAACATTATAACATGAAATCAAACTCTAGTAACATTAGGCTAGAGGGTATGGGGTTCGTCCCCACCCCCGTCGAGGACCGGCGACGCCGGCTTACCATCCCGCCCCCTCGTCCCCGTCCTTACCGTCGAGTTATTGACGTTGGTGACGGGCAGTAAATGACAAAAATTGTGGGGACCATTCGTAACTTTATCACTGTTTAATAAAAAAAATGATGGAAATTGAGTTTACCATTTTCGGAGTCGTTGTGCAGGCGCCGGAAGAAAGGTTGTGCGGTACTTGTTAGGGGAGGATTTTCCAATCCTAAGGATCAAGGATCCTCAAGTACTGCCAGGATCACGGATCCTTAATTCTGTTTGAATTTAGGATCCTCAGAATGTGTTGTAGGACCAGGATTCAGGATCCTCATTGTTATCCTTACACTAACGGCTGTCTACCTTGTATGTGAGCTCGTTTTGTAGGAGTGTGTGCAAGGACTTGGTCTTGCCGATATTCGTGGAGCATATTCCCTCAATATTCTGCACGTGCTTGGCCCTTGTGAACGTTATGGAGATCGTGGGAGACTTGCACAATTAGCGGACAGTTAGTTAGTTTAGTTATTTCTAATTTTAAAAAGGGGATAACAAGCTTGAGTTAGAACACTTAGCGAAATTTAGCAAACACACACTCTCGAACAGCTCTCGGCAGTTTACTTGACGATTTCATACATTTTTTACACATTGCACACTAGTGATCCTTGTAACAAGCTTGTTATCATCCCGAGTTGTAACATTTTTCTGTTTAATCTTAGTTGGTGATCGGTAGTTTCCATCACCGGAGGTTTTTTGTGCCGGAGATCAACTCTTGATCAATGGTTTTTTCCTCGTATAAATCCTTGTGTCACCTCTTTATTTGATTTGCAAGTTGTTCAAACAATCGTTCATAGATTCAAGCATCACACCTCACAACAAAAGATTTGGTTGCATTATTCTTGCTTGATTTTTGACCAAAACAGTTTGGCGCCCACCGTGGGGCAATTGGTGCTTCATTTCTGAGAAATTCTGTTCATTTCGGTCATTTCGGTTCGTTACAACCAAGCAGATGGCTTCTTCAGCAAAGAACACTTCAAGTTCAATGCCGGCAATCAGTTCTTCACAGGGCGTTCCACCTTTGCCTCCACCACCTTTTGGATCCCAGCAGAATGCTGAAAATGCTGCAAAGAGACCAAGCCCCATTTTTTCAAAACCACCAACTTCTTCTGTTTCTTCTAATCCTACTACTAGTGATCTTTTTACTTTGATTTTGCAGATGAAGAATCACATACAAGAGCAGGACAAGACTAACGAAAGGATCCTCCGGGAGATTGGTGACATCAAGAAACAGAAGAGATCAGGGGAGAATCACTCTCCTTTTATACCGAGGTCACTGGATTTCGACACTCCAGCTATAACTGCCCAGCAATCTGCAGCTCCGGATATCCAGTACCAGAGTGAACCATTGGGAAGGCGCTATGGAACAACAACCATGAGTCAGGCGTTAGGGTCTCACTTCCAGCCTTCAGGATCCTATTTTCAACCTTCGGGATCCTCTTTCCAGCATCAGGGATCCTTCGTCAGCTCAGGAGGATATATGGGGATGCATACAGTTCAAGGATCCTCTCAGGTTCAAGGATCCTCTCAGGTTCATGGATCCTCTCAGGTTCATGGACCTTCTTAGGTTCAAGGATCCTCTCAGGTTCAAGGATCCTCTCAAGTTCAAGGATCCTCATTCCAGGTTCAAGGATCCAACATCTTTCAGGATCAAGGACTCTTAAGAAGTGTACAACCCCCAAGCACAGATGTTCATCAAGGAGACTTCATTCCAATGCAGACCATTGCCTCTTCTGGTCCTTCAATCATACCAGAATCCCATCAATATGGATTCAGATCTGCAATTCCAAACTTGAATCCTCTGGGATGTAACACTTTCAATAATTCTTATAACACTAACCATGGCTCTATGCAGGATACATGTATCAATCAAGCTATGGCTAGGGAATTACAGAAGCTGAAGGATATGATATCCAGCGTTCCAGGAGTGGTTAAGCCCATCCCTGAAATTGCAGATGGCAGCCATAGGATATCTCGTTTTGCACCACCTATTTGTGATGCTGAGATACCCAAAAGGTTCCAGATACCAACTATGAAGCTGTATGATGGTTCAACGGATCCAGAAGAATATATAGCTCAATATAGAGAAAGGATGGAGATCAACCCATCCCAGAGAGGTTAAAAGAAGCATGTCTATGCAAGGGTTTCGGATCCACACTCATAGGATCTGCTCTTAAATGGCTGCTAAGTCTTCCCCCTTACTCTATTACTTCATTTGCTAATCTAGTTAATCTGTTTAATAGTCAATTCTCATGTAGCAGAAAATTTGAACGTTTAACTAGTGATCTATATAGGATAACACAAGGTCAAAATGAATCACTTAGAGATTACATCACTAAGTTTAGTAAAGAATCCTTAGACATTCCTAATCTGGATATAGCTACGGCTGTGGAAGCCTTTAAAATGGGTTTGCTTAGGGATTCATTATTCTATGATGATCTTGTTATGACCCCATGCAGGAATCTTGACGAAGTGAGAACCAGGGCCCTTAGATTCATCCGATTAGAGGATGATAAAAGGATCCAGGAGAGATTGGCAGGATCCTCGAAACAGGAAAAGCAAGGATCCTACTTCAAGAATAACAAGTTCAAGTCCTACAACAAGTCTGATAACCAGAATGTGCATGCAGTAGAACAAGAAGAGGATGATGAGGATTATCCTCCAATTTCTAAGTACTGTTTTTCTGTTGATAACAATGAACTAATTCTTGCAATGCAGAATTTAGGTGAGAAGGCCAGGTGGCCAAGGAAAAGTGATAAACCAGCCGTAACAAAAGACAAGTCCAAATGGTGTGCATATCATGAGGATTTCGGACATCTCACTGAAGAGTGTATTGCACTTAGAAAAGAAATTGGTTACTTGTTAAGCAAGGGGCACTTAAAGGAACTTTTGGGAAGGAAGAAGTCAAGGATCCAGGATCCTGAGAAGATCCCAGAAAGAGCTCCTGCTCCTCCAGCAGATGCACAAGTTATAAACTTCATATCCAGTGATCAGACATTTGTGGCACTTCCTTTTCAGCAGCCAAAAGACATGCCAAGGAGACCAAGATGGATAATGGAGATAGACCCATCCGGACCTCTACTGTTACGCAGGAGAAAGTTATAACTTTTGATGAGGATGATCGCGTTGATGTTCAGGATCCTCATCATGATGGTCTTGTTATTACTCTGTTTATTTCTAACCATTTTGTTCGCAGGATCCTAATCGATGGAGGAAGCTCGGTGAACATCATTCAGCTTGATGTCCTCAAGAAAATGAACATTCCTGAATCAGACATTGTCCCAAGATCCTCAGTTCTTGTGGGATTCAGTGGAGAAACCAAGAACACATTGGGGGATATCAAACTCCCCATCTATATTGAAGGACTTCATTCTTATCAAAAATTATGTGTTATAGATTGCTTATCCTGTTGTAATGTTATCCTTGGCAGGCCATGGATACATGACATGAAGGCAGCCCCATCTACCTATCATCAATGCGTGAAGCTTCCTAGTCCATGGGGAGTGGGGAAAATTGAGAGTGATCAACAAGAAGCTAAGAATTGCTACACGTCGTCAATGAAGCCAGCTTCAACACCAAATGAGCAATAGCAATTAAAGTATCCTTCAAGAGATGTCTTGGAGGCAAGAGAGCAGGATGTGAAAGATATCCTTATGGATCCTCAGGATCCTGAATCCAAGATCTTCATAGGATCAGGGATCCTCAACAATATCGAACAGGAGCTAATATCCTTCCTAAAGAAGACAAAAACTACCTTTGCCTGGAAGCATGAAGACATGACAAGTATATCTAAAGATATAATTACTCATAAACTTGGCATTGACAGGTCATTCAAACCAATACACCAAAAGAGGAGGAAGTTTGCACCTGAGAGAAATGCCATTATCCAGGAGGAAGTAGATAAACTACTCCGGGCATGTATGATAAGAGAGGTTAAGTATCCAAGGTGGTTAGCCAATGTGGTTGTTGTTCAAAAGAAAAATGGAAAGTGGAGGGTATGTGTTGATTTTACTGATTTAAACAAGGCATGTCCCAATGATCCTTTCCCATTACCCCACATTGACTCCATGGTGGATGCCACCGCGGGTCATGAATTGTTGATTTTTATGGATGCTTCATCTGGATTTCAACAGATTCAGATGGAACCGTCTGATCAAGAGGATACAGCTTTTATGACCCCAACTGCTATATATTGTTATATTGTTATGCCATTTGGACTAAGAAATGCAGGTGCTACTTATCAAAGGCTAGTCAATATGATGTTCAAGGAACAAATTGGACACACTATGGAAGTCTATATAGTTGACATGGTGGTTAAGTCTAAGAAAGCTGAGGATCACCTTAGAGACTTGGAGGAAGCATTCAATATCCTTTATAAGTTTAATATGAAACTAAATCCTTCCAAGTGTCACTTTGGTGTTAAAGCAGGTAAATTCCTAGGCTATATGGTGACAAAAAGAGGCATTGAAGCAAGTCCAGAGCAAATTAAGGCTATTGTGAATATCAAATCTCCTGCCAATGCCAAGGATGTGCAAAGATTGACAGGCAGGATCGCAGCCTTGAACAGGTTCATATCCAAGTCATCAGAAAAGTGCAAGGAATTCTATGACATTTTGAGAAAGAACAAGAAATTTGAGTGGACTGAAAAGCATGAAAATGCTCTCAAAGCCCTTAAGGATTACCTATCCTCAGCTCCTGCCTTGATGAAACCAGAAAAAGGGGATATATTATCCTTGTACCTAGCGGTATCCTCTAAAGCAGTAAGTGCGGTCCTTGTTAAGGATCACGAAGGTACACAACATCCTGTCTATTATGTAAGTAAGAGTTTGCTTGATGCTGAATCCAGGTATTCACATTTAGAGAAACTTATTCTTGCTTTAATTATGGCATCTACTAAGTTAAGACATTATTTTGAAACTCATACCATTATTGTTAAGACTAACTTTCCAATTAAGAATGTTCTCAGGAAACCTGAAATGTCAGGAAGGATGGCTAAGTGGGCAGTGAAACTCAGTGCTTATGATATAAGATATAAGCCTAGAACTGCCATTAAATCCCAAGCCTTAGCTGACTTTGTGGCAGATTTCAGTAGTGACTTGCAAAGAGAAGCCGAGTTAGAAGTTCAGCAGCTTGAAGAGACTAAGGATCCTTGGATACTCTTCACTGATGGAGCATCTAATGTCAAAGGAACAGGACTTGGAATACTACTAAAATCACCACAGGGGGACATAATACCCCACTCCATAGCTTGTGAGTTTCAAACTACTAATAATGAGGCTGAATATGAGGCCTTGATAGCTGGTTTGCAAATTGCCAAGCATATGAGGATCAGGTATCTTGAGGTACATGTAGATTCATTGTTAATTACTAATCACTTTAATGGATCCTATGCTGTTAAAGGTGAAAAGCTAATCAAATACCTAGAGATAGTCAAGGAATTGGCACTCTCTTTTGTTTCTTTTAGTTTAACACATGTACCAAGGGAAGAGAATGCAGAGGCTGATGCATTGGCCAATCTAGGATCATCCTTGAAGATTCCAGAGGATACCAAGATCCCTATTATCCATATCCTAACCCCTGCTATTGAGGATCATGTAGCTATGGAGATAGGAGAGGATTCTGCAATCATCCCTAGTGATGATACACAATCTCATTCAGGATCATGGATCCTTCCAATCATGAGATATATCCAACATGGAGAGATTCCTACAGGAGAAAACCCCAGGGCTTTCAAATTTAAGGTATCTCAGTTTACAATATTGAATAACATGTTATATAAACGATCTCTTGCAGGACCATATCTAAGATGCATTGAGGATCCTGAAATCCAAGAAGTCCTAAAGGATTTTCATGAAGGAGATTGTGGCAACCACACTAGGGGCAGGGCATTATTCTCAAGGATCCTGAGGACAGGATACTATTGGCCTACTATGAAGAAGGATGCTGTGGATTATGCCAGAAAGTGTGATCCTTGTCAGAGACATAGTAATATCCTTCACCAACCAGCAGAGCTCTTACATCCTATATCCTCTTCTTGGCCATTTATGAGATGGGGAATGGATATAGTTGGTAAACTTCCTAAGGCACCTGGTGGAAAAGTATTCATGCTTGCTATGACTGATTACTTCTCCAAGTGGATAGAGGCTGAAGCCTTTGCTCAAGTCAGAGAAAAGGAAGTGATATCCTTTATTAAAAGAAATATTATTACTAGATTTGGTATTCCTTCTGAAATTTTTTGTGATAATGGATCCCAATTTATTGGGAGTAGAATTACTAACTTTTGTGACAGCTGGGGGATTAGGATGATAACATCAACACCAGTCCACCCACAAGCTAATGGTCAAGCAGAATCATCCAACAAGATCATCATCAACAACTTGAAGAAGAAGCTTGGATCCAAGAAAGGAAAGTGGGCAGAAGAACTACCGTATGTATTATGGGCTGACAGGACAACTCCCAAGAATGCTACTGGTCAAACTCCATTTTCTTTGGTATTTGGAGCAGAATCAGTGATCCCTACAGAAATGGTGGTTCCTACTGCAAGAACAAGCATCCGTGATCCTGAAGAGAATGCTGAAAACTTGGCTCAAGACTTGGATACTATAGAAGAACTCAGGGATTTGGCAAGGATAAGGACAGCTAGTTATCAACAAAGGATGGCTGGAGCTTATAACAAGAATGTCAGGATCAGGAAGTTTCAAGTTGGCGATATGGTGTTAAGGAAAGCATTCCAAAATACCACCAATCCTGCTGATGGCAAGTTAGCACCTAAGTGGGAAGGTCCCTATCTTATTGAAGTTGAAGCAGGAAAGGGGGCATATCGATTGCTAACAATGGAAGGTGATTTGCTACCAAGAGCTTGGAATGCTGTTCACCTGAAGAAATATTTCATGTAGAAAGGATCCAGGATCCTCAACTATTCCCATGATCGATATCCTCGAAGGATCCTTACAGGACTGAGGATCCTCATTTTTGGTAATGATCTAATCTCAAACTATTTCATTTTTTAATTATCCTATATACAAGGAGAAGGATCCTGGATCCTTTATCCTCCTTTCACTTGATTATGAGTTTTGCAGAAGGTTCATGTATCCTTAACGAAGGATTGAGTATCCACTGAAGTCTCCAGTTTTTTGGGCTTGACCCCAGTTATTTGGGCTTGACCCCAGATTTTTGGGCCTGTCCCCAGTATCGCCAGCAGCGCACAATGATCCTGGTACAGTTCATGGCAATAGGACCAGTACCCGCTTTAGGGGCTGACAATTTCATTGTACTGGCTGTATCCGGGATCCTACGTATAATGGTAGACGTACCATACATCTGTTCCTAAGGTTCTAACGTTTTCACATTAGCTAAGGTTTTGGCATTTTCATGTCACTAAGTTTGGATAGTCGCCAGTGAGGGCCATACTCCAGTTTACACAAGATCCTTTGGGCTTGTCCCCAGTTTTTTGGGCTTGTCCCCAGTTTTTGGGCTTGTCCCCAGAATTGTTGGGCTTGTCCCCAGTTGCTAACTCTTCTCTTATATTGGCTTAGTCTCAAGTTATGTTCCATTTCAGGTTTTTGAAGTCAAACAGTTAGGGATCCTTGATCCTTACCTTCTACTAAGGTTTGTCTTTTGGTTATCCTGATTGTAAATGTTAAAGGTTTAGGATCCTAACTTGGATTCTCAGGTATGATCCTTAATTACTTTAATTTTATTCATTATTTATATAAGCGACCCTTATCCTTTGACAACAGGATTTATGATCCTTAAGCAATACTACTTTTTTGAATTTATCGATTATAGGATATTTGATCCTTGATCATATCCTAAAACTTGTTGATATGATCTATTAAACTTTTCTTCTTTACTTAATAAATTCAAACAAAGTGCATAATAGCAACTGAAAGGTAAAGTGTATACAAATGTGACAACACATGATAAGCCAAAAGATTAAAGTTTTATTTATTCACAAAAAGTTAACCCTTAAAGGTTGTCAAAATTGCCAACCCAAGTTTCTACCAGCAATACGTGGCCCGTCCACTTGGGTTGGCAAATGGTGTCCATTGTTAACAGGTCTTGAAAGTGCAGGAAATAACAGATGGCAGGATAACAAGTGGTTTCATCCCCCAAACAGAGGATCCCTCCACCACCTATTATCCTACCTATTGTTCAAAGGATCCATGATCCTCAACCCTAATAGCTATTGTTTAGTTATTACAGACCATCATTGTTTGAAATAAAAACATCGTAACTAAAAAACCACTACCAAATCCTAAAAAATGGGCTCCGACCGCGTCTAGAAATGTCCATCATCGCCCATTTCTGCAGCTCACACCTTGGCTGCATCACCACCAGCATCAGCACCACCAGCTTGATCATTCCCGCTGCCACTCGCCTCAATCGCCAAGACCTCGGTAGCCTCCTCCTCATCGTCTAGCTCAGCCAGCTTCGCCTTCCAGCCCTCTTTGTCCCAAATGGTCCTGTCGAAGTCAGGATCCTCAGCCTCCTGGGCCATTTGCAGCTTGATCTTGTACATGGTGATGGCAGCAGAGACTTTAGCATCCTCCAGCACTTCATGCTTCTCATGATCAGCGTTTATTTGGGCCATGACCACTTGCTGCTTTGCCAGAGCGAGATCTTTCTCGAGGGAGGAGATGGTTTGATCCTTGGCCAGGAAGATCTTTTGGAACTCCAGATGCTTCTGCTTAGCCTCTTCAACATATGCATCAAACAGCATTTCGATCTCAGCGAATTTCTGCAAAAAAGACAAGGTAAAGTTCAGGATCCGTGATCCTCAAGTGGGCAGGATAATCAAGCAGAATCAGTGATCCTCACATCGGCAAAGTATTCCTGAAACTGGTGGCGGATAAGAGGCAAGCCATCCAGGTCATCAGCCTCGGTAGCCTTCCTTTTCTTTCCTCATTTACCCTTGGAGGTAGTGGGCTTTGGCACTGGAACGATGGGGCTGGCAGCAGTTTTCTTCTTCCCGGAGCGGGCAGTGACAGTGTCAAGATCACTGACACTGAAGCGAGTGGCTGACCTTGAGGATTTTCCAGCGCCTACCAATCCAAAACAACATATAAGTATTCTTGTTTTATTTTCATTTAAAAATTAATTATATACAAACTCGGATACTTACTTGACATTGTGACTGAGCCTGAGGATACTTCTTGAGAATCCTTGGTGTTTGCTTGAAATGATCTTGCTGCAGGATCAAGATTCCAGAAAGCGGTGATCCTCTCTTTCGTTGCGGGTGATGGAATGATATGGGAAACAGAGATAGCTGCAAAATAGAAACAAAAGGGGTCAGTTATCCTCACAAGAACTGGGTTATCCTATGATCCTTCTATAAGGATCCTCTATCCTACCATGAGTGGTCCACTTTAAGGGGAAATCATTCCCATCCGGGATAGAATCCCTCCTAACGAAGAAAAAACGCTTCTTCCAGTTGGTGTCATTTTTGGTGGTCTTGAGGATTGGGTGTTCTTCACCGGGTTTGTGTTTGAATAAAAAGCGGTGTGAACCATGGCTCACAAGGTTATATAGTTCGGCCAATTCCAACATTCCCAATTCTATATCCTCCTGCTCAATTATTCTCTCAAGGGTATACAAAACCCTCTACATCATAGGCATTGCCTGAACATAGCACATGCCGGTGAGAGAAAAGAAGGATTCGGTGAAAGCAGGGAAAGGATAGGAGTATCCTATCAGAAATGGGATGGCCGGAAAAGCAACCCAAGTTGCAGAAACGAAGTCACTTAAGGCGGTAGGGTCGAAAGGTTTAAAGACAGTGTTCGCCGGAAAGCAATGACGAATCCTGTCGATCTCAGGATCAGTAAAGCAGCGGCGTTCCTTCGGAGAATCTTTGATGATTCCTTGGCTCTTTAGAGGGCTATCCTTTTGGTGATCCTTAGCCGGTGAAGATCTTAACATCATCTTGGTCATGGATGATGGTAAAGAAAGAAGGAACAGAGTAAGAAGGTGAAAAGAGAAAGGAGAGAGAAGTACATGTTTGATCTTCGAATGAGGATTTAAAGGGAGTATTGCTCGAATTTAAATGCACATTCGTCCTTATCTCTAACCTATATATAATGATGATTCTGCAGGGACGTCGCTTCAATGACGTATAATATGCAACGGCTAGTTAGATTGTAACGACTATATATCCGTTAGTTAGTTGCAGATAAGATTAAAAATATAACTCGCTAATTTACACTTTACTCCTTATATTTTGGGGGCAATTGTTAGGGGAGGATTTTCCAATCCTAAGGATCAAGGATCCTCAAGTACTGCCAGGATCACGGATCCTTAATTCTGTTTGAATTTAAGATCCTCAGAATGTGTTGCAGGACCAGGATTCAGGATCCTCATTGTTATCCTTACACTAACGGTTGTCTACCTTGTATGTGAGCTCGTTTTGCAGGAGTATGTGCATGGACTTGGTCTTGCCGATATTCGTGGAGCATATTCCCTCAATATTCCGCACGTGCTTGGCCCTTGTGAACGTTATGGAGATCGTGGGAGACTTGCATAATTAGCGGACAGTTAGTTAGTTTAGTTATTTCTAATTTTAAAAAGGGGATAACAAGCTTGAGTGAGAACACTTAGCGAAATTTAGCAAACACACACTCTCGAACAGCTCTCGGCAGTTTACTTGGCGATTTCATACATTTTTTACACATTGCACACTAATGATCCTTGTAACAAGCTTGTTATCATCCCGAGTTGTAACATTTTTCTGTTTAATCTTAGTTGGTGATCGGTAGTTTCCATCACCTGAGGTTTTTTTGTGCCGGAGATCAACTCTTGATCAATGGTTTTTTCCTCGTATAAATCCTTGTGTCACCTCTTTATTTGATTTGCAAGTTGTTCAAACAGTCGTTCATAGATTCAAGCATCACACCTCACAACAAAAGATTTGGTTGCATTATCCTTGCTTGATTTTTGACCAAAACAGTACTGATGAAGATAGTGAAAGGGTTTGCAATAAGGGGATTTTTTGTAGTAGGCTCAGTTGGGCTTTTGCTTTGGACTTCAGTATGGGCCTATCTCCAAAAGAATAACGGGCTGTTTGTTAATATTTTTATTAATGTGCATAAGCTATAAAAAAAAGTTTTGTTATTATATTAAACATATGGAAATTTAAAGTCAAAGATATGAAATTGCAAAAATGTTTGAGAAATACAACTATGTATAAATTAATTCACAAACAAAACGTCAAACATACAATTATGTAATGTGGTTTTAATATTAATGAAAATATTTTGTTAGTTTATTTGTTAAATGTTTAAAAAAAAAAGTAGAAGATTAAAAAAATAAAAAACATAAAAGTGGTGGGGTAGGATCATCTAGGACCATCCTCCATACCCTCTACTTTTGTGGGAAGGACCATCATTGGGAGGACTATGATGTGGCGCCTACGTGGCTGATCATCCTCCCTTGGAGGACCATCACCATACCCTCTAGCCTTAGAGATTTAGAGACACAAAAAACCAATAAAGATTGAGGAGTAAATTACTCTTTAAGTTATTGTGTTTTAGTGGTTTTAATCAGCTGAGTTCAAAATAAAAAAGTTTAACGTCCTGAGTCCTTAACCGCTCATTTTATAACTTTTTGAGTTCCTGTGTTTTAGTGCTTTTAACAAATTGAGTCCAAAATAAAAAGTACAGTGTTATAAATTAGACTCAAAACGTTATACAATGAGTAGTTAGGGACGCATAACGTTAAACTTTTTGATTTTGAACTTAAGTAGTTAAAATCATTAAAACACAGAGACTCAAAAAGTAATTTATTCGTAATTGAGTGACTTTGATGAAAGAGAGAGAAAAGTTAGTTACTATTCTCTTTTGTGAAGAATTCCTTAACAAGTACTTTAATATGGTAAGATTGAGTTAATAATTTTTTTTTTCATTTTTTACATATTTGGATACTTTAATGTACGAAAACTAAGTTGATGAAAAATTTCCCCGAAAACAAAACAATATATTAGTTTTTGAGTTAAATGCTTGGTTGGTCCCTGTGGTTTTCAAAAATTGCAGACTTGGTCCTAGTGGTTTACTAATTACACGCGTGGTCCCAAAACTTGTCAAAAATGCACTCGGTTGGTCCCCAGCCCTAACATCAGTTAAATTTCTTAGTTAACTATGTGTGAAATGACTATATTACCCCTTAAAGCCTAATCATCTTCTTCAACCTCTTACCCCTGAAAGCCCTAATCATCTCCTTCAACCCTGAAACATCTGCATCATCTTCATCACCATCATCATCTTCATCACTGTCATCTTCAGCATCCATCCACCGATACACACCCACAATTACACATAACAACAACCCATACATACATACATACACCATATGTATACACACATGTGTCAGAGAAAACGAACGAAGAACAACAATAGATCCAGTGGGTAACCGTCTCATTAGATAAGCACAATTCTCTCTGTATTCAATCTCCATAATCCCTACAAACATTTTCCCCAATTTCACTAAGACCCACTTCAATTTCAGCTTCAGTTCTATAATCATGTGCTCTATATCACCATACAAGACCCACTTCGATCTCTCCTTCTTTTGCCGACAGAACATCATCAGCAGTTGCAAACCATCTATACCGGTGAAATTCGTCGGAGAATAAACCACCACCTTCATCATTCATCTTCACTATTCACGTCACCATCACCGGACAAACGAGAGGGGAAGGGGCGACGTTTAAATCCACCACACGGCGGCGCTGCCGTCGTCGATCTGCACATCATCTTCATCATCGGCACCTCACCGTCATCTTCATCCATCATTCTCGTCCCCACCGTCGTTCTGTGTCATCATCAGAAAGAAGAGTTTGTCGGAGCACGTCGACCGGAGTGGTCGTCGGAGAGGCTCGCCGGCTCCTCCATGTGGTCCACCAGACTTGAAAATGAGAGGATAAGAGAGGGTGTCGGCTGTGGTGGTTGTGTGTAACTATGATCTTGTGAGTACGGATTGTGAAGGAGGGTGTCAGATTGTGTTATCTGTGTTGTGTATATAGTTTAGAGAGTTAGGGTTTCAAGAGAATGAAGATAGAAAGTGAGTAGATGATGGTGATGAAGATGATGCAGTGAGTTTTGTTAATAAGTAAGGGTATTTTGGTCATTTAATATGGACTTAACTGAGAAATTTAACTGATGTTAGGGCTGGGGACCAACCGAGTGCATTTTTGACAAGTTTTGGGACAACGCGTGTAATTAGTAAACCACTAGGACCAAGTCTGCAATTTTTGGAAATCACAGGGACCAACCAAGCATTTAACTCTTAGTTTTTTAATTATTAAGTTGATGAAACTTTTCCCGGAAAACAAAACAATATATTACTTTTTTAAATTATTATAATTATAATCATTTTAAAAGATATTAAAAAATAAGTTTCTATTATTAGCTGATGGTTTAAAAGTTTTAATTAGGCAAGTAAACACGCATTCCATTGCCACACGTCCACGGGTATTTAAGTTCCACCTATGATGGCCCGAGTGAGTTTTCTCTTCAGGTCTCAAGTTTGAGTCTGGGTGATAGGGGTTTCTCATTGAGGGGTTTAAATTGGGGATCTATTGTGCAACTGGGCTCTCTAGCGCGGATCTAGTTAAGACAACATATGCTAGACCTTCCGACATTCGCGAATAATTCACACCTTAAAAAAAACATAGACAATACAGGCCCAATTATAGATATTGGGCTGAGATTAAAGGTTGAGATCTCACTGAAACAGTGAAACAAAGGCCTTAAAGATTAACGTCCTAAAACCATTTTGGTTGTCAAATAAGCCCATTGGGCTCTTGAAATTTTACATTTTTACCAATAGGCACATACCAATTTCCAATCATACACACCGTTGATGTTTGAAGGAGACTGCATAGACAAAACAAAAGAAAGTTGTTCAAACTTTGACACACAATATTATAACCTTCCGGTTCAATTATATTATATTATGTATAACTACAAAAATCAACTTGAGTCATGTCCGTTCTTTTAAAAGCCGTGTCCGTTCGAAAATTATAGCATATGTTGTATATTGTTAAGTCATGTCCTTTGGTTTAAAGTCGCGTCCTTTAGACGTGTCTTTTCATCATCCTTCTAATGAACTACCATGATTGTCGAGACACACCTCTTCATCTGTTAATTAAAAAACCACATTTTTATAATCATGTCAGGCACCGCTTCATTTAAAGTTACCCTTTTAACATTTGATATAGAAGATATTTAAAGATTCTGAAGAGTCACATGTTTCTATACAATAAAAATACAATGAAAAGTTGCGTTTAACAGCTGTAACCGTCATAAGGCACACCCACCACCAACGCACTCACCACCGCCATTCGTTCCCCTAACAGTATCACTTCCGATCATCCTTCACGCTAAACAATAGGACGGTACATACAACCCGACGGGGTCAACATGCTAAACAATCGGGCTTTTACATCCAAAACGACGCGCCAGACAAAAACATTAAAAAACACTAGAATAAAAAAAAACCGTCACAACTTTACGGTTGCCAAGTGCCAACCAAAGCAATGCACCCTTTCGGAAAAAAAAAACCAACGCGTCTCCTCCAACAATTGTTTCCCAGTCGTTTGCTGCCATTTCACACCCTATATAACCCCCCACCACCACCAGACATCTCCGACCGGAATAATTTAGACGGCCGGTTACGGAGGGGAGTCACAAAAATCCAACGTTTTTGGTACGACGGTAGCGTGGTGGTGGGGCAGCGGTAGGGACGATGAAGGAGAAGTAGAAAAGAGATCGGTGGGTTAGAGGATGGTTGTGGTGATGGGTAATGAACAGTATAATGTTTATAGAGAGAGATGAAACAAGAAATGTGGTTACAAAAATAAACTAATGGCGGTGGTGGCGGTTTGGTAGTTTATGTTTGTTTGATTGGTTGATGTTTATTTTTTTTTTAATTTTTTATTCTCTTCCACGTCACTTTTCCACCCCGTGCCTTTTTCTCCACATCACCATGCTGACGTGGTTACCACGTCACTCCATAAAATAAAATGAATTTGATTTATCGTTACAGGTTCTTTAAGGGTTTGTTTATTGGAAACGTCAAACATCTTTCTTTACAATTGTTTTTACATACCGGTGGTATTTCTATTTTAGGCCTTATATATCAAATTGTTAATTTAGGCAGTTCGTAAAATTCAAAGAAACGGTGGGCTGATTGATATATTAACAACACTATATGTGTTAGATCTCTTACAAAAAAGATGATGAAATTGAAAATTTCTTTTTTGTTAAATTAGGTATAGCTGGACAATTTGTTGATAATCTAAACATCCCGTCGTAACACGCGGGTAAGCGTCAATTCGTTTATTATATGTATTAATTCATAAAAGTGAATAAAAGAAAATTTTCGTTCAAAAAAAATAATTTATAAATGTCGGTGGAAGAGTGAGTGGGTAGTTTAGTAATTTTCAAATGTCCAGCGATTCAGCCTCTGCGCTCTTGCACCAAACTTGTTTTGTTGTTTTTTATGTAAAGGTTTTTTTATATATATTAGAATATGAATTTATTGGTGATTTTATTTATTTTATGTAAAAGTTTTTCTTTATATGTATATGAACTAGTAAGATTACACGCACTATGTTGCGGGTTTCGGTCGATTTGTATTTTGATTCAATATATCAGTCGAAAGAAATATATTCAAAAGAATATTTACACATATTTTATATCTACTGAAAACCATAAATTTTTTTAATTGGACAGAGGTACGGGCTGCTATTAAATTAATTATAAATAGAAATGTAAACACTGTCTTTAATATAAGTTTAATGAAAATTTACGTCTAAATGTAAACTAACTTGAATTTATACCAAAACGTGCAAAAAAATAAGCACGTAAGAAAATATTGTTTTTGCTGTGTCAAAATGTAAAGTGACTCGAATTTATACAGTCTAATGAAAACATATTATATTTGATCTGAGTCGTTTCCGAACAAAATTTAAGTCAAAACGTAAACCAACTGAAAACGTACATAAAAATAAGCACGAAAACGTATTATATTTGACCTAATTCATTTTCGGAAAAATAATATAAAATAAAATTTACGCCGAAACGTAGATCAATTGAAAACGTACACAATAATAAGCATAATAAAATATTATATTCAACCCAACTCATTTTCGTGAAAAAAATTACGTTGAGACGTTAATTAACTTTAACTAGTGTTGAGCCCCCGCGTTGCGGGGCGGGGGCGTAAACCGTGCTAAGTAGCAACTGAATGACGACCAAAACCATGGAAAAAGCGTAAAACAAAAAAACGAACTTTGTACACTTAGTGACACATGTAACGTAAAAATAAGCACGTAAAACTCGAGGAAGTAAAAATGATATTTTACAAAAGTTTTAGATAAGTGTTAATGTTGAAAGTTAAACACAAAAACATAAAATAAAAAAAAATAAAAAAAGAAGCAAAGATCTACTCAAAATAATTACCATTATGTTAAAAGGAAAGAATGAAAACAAAAATATAAGCATTAAAAAAAACAGAAAGTTACTATAGCAGCCGCAAAAAAAAAAAAAAAAAAAAAACACAAAAGACAAAACACTATTCATCACTGTTCATTAGCATGTTGTGAATTAATACATATATATGAATTTATACCATTACCATCATCCTTCACCACCACCACCAGTTTATTTTAGAATTCTACATACGTTAGAAAAACAAACAACCTTCTTCTTACAAACTGTAGAGGTTTGGTCCACCTCTTCTTTTATAGATGTCTACAAATGAGTTCCGTAGACTAGAGACATTTTACCTCTTAAAAAAACAAACTAGAACCTAATTCACCGACTCAATTCATGATCCAATGATCGCTTTTCTGTAATGTAAACCAACCAAAATGTAAATATTAGTTTTATTTTTCTATTTAAACTAAAAACTATTTACTCAAAACTCATATATGAAAATTGGCAACTGGTTCGATCGTTAATCATTAATATATATTTAACTTTTATTTACTTCATTACATCTTTCAACATACATGATATAAAAATTTTTAATAACATGTACCTAAAATGTAACCCACACCTAAACTTTTTTTTTTTTTGTCGTTTGACCAAACATCGGCCATACGGGCTACGGCTTATTAGCCCATACGTAAACATTGACTAAAGTACTTGGGTAAATTACACTTTTCGTCCTTTATGTTTGTATTGGATTGCAATGGATACCCTTTAACTTTAATAATTACAGTCACAGTCCTTTCTTTGTTAAAACCGTTACACTTTAGGTCCTTTGACACTAACCTGGTTAAAATTTTCAGTTAAATCCTATCACATAAGGGTAGGTTAGTCTTTTTACCAGTTTAAATAAAAAAAGTATAATAAAAAATTAAAATATATATATATTTATAACCCGATCTTTCTCTTAACACACACTCTCACTAGACCCTTTCTTCCCCAACCAAATCCACATCTCTGTTCTTGTTCTGCCATTTGAAACCCCAACCAAAGCCTGCAAGTTTTAAACAAAACAGAGATATACCCAATTGTTGACCATAAACAGAAGCAGTCAACCACCGTACCTGGATTTCCAGGAACAAAAAGGATATGAAATCTGGGATTTGTGGCGTGAATCTCAACCCAGAAACGTTGGACAATCTGAAATTGGGAACATCTGATTTGGGGCGAATTAGTTGTGATTTCTCATGAATGTTAGAAATGGGAGATATCCACAAGTCCGGTTGAAAGTCAAACGAAGACTCAACTGCATACTCAGATGAACACCAAGGTTTGTCTATACCATAAGGCACATCAATATTTATAAACTAATGGCTCCTAAGTTACATTATTACACATACCATGGCCGACTTTGTTAATGGAGAGTTGCTTCGGCTGCTTCCACTTTCCATCATCATCAAATGCTTTCTCTGTCCAAGAATATAATATATCTTTCAATCAAATCAACAATATTCAATATTCCTCTTATTTGATTAATAGTTCAAAAGTTAAACCTAAAAATCAATCATATTTAACATATAAATCACTATTTACAAATCAACAATATTCAATATTCCTCTTATTTGATTAAAACTTGCAGATCTGCTTTGGTTGGGGTTTCAAATAGCAGAACAGAACAGAGATCGGCGGTGAGCCGGTGAATAGGCGGAGTTCGGCGGTGAGCTGGTGAGTAGGCGGAGTTCGGCGGTGAGCCGGTGAGTAGACGGAGTTCGGCGGTGAGCTGGTGAGTAGACGGAGTTCGGCGGTGAGCTGGTGAGTAGGCGGAGTTCGGCGGTGAGCCGGTGAGTAGGCGGAGTTCGGCGGTGAGCTGGTGAGTAGGCGGAGTTCGGCGGTGAGCCGGTGAGTTTTTGTACGACGTCACGGAGTTTTTGTTGGTTGTGGTGGAGATTGGACGGTTGAGATTCATCGGATATCAACGGCGGATGATGGATTTGTTGATGGAGGTGATGATTGAATTCAAAGGGGGTTGTTGTTTTCTAATTGGGGGTTTTGAAATCTTGTGAGATAATATGTGAATTTGCTTGAAGTACTGGATCTTTACTGGATTCAAGATTAGGGTTTGTAGCAGAAGATTCTTCCCCAGATGAATCACAGCTTTTATCCATCTCTCTTGAGTTTTTCTTTTTCTAAATATATATTTTATTAAGTAAATACGTAAAATTACAAAATTACCCTTAAATGAATAGACTTAACAAAAAAAAGTAACCTAGTTAGTGGTAAAGGACGAAAGGTGTAATGACTTTTCCAAATAAAGGATTGTGACTGTAATTATTAAAGTTAAAGGCTATCCATTGCAATCTGATACAAACATAAAGGACGAAAAGTGTAATTTATCCAAAGTACTTTGTGTAACAAGTTTGGTTGTCAAATAAGCCCATTGGACTCTTGAAATCTATACTATCTATTAAAGGAGCTTAGAGGATGACCTCAATTTGCCTACGTGTCATGATATTAGCTATGTCACATAGACTCCGCTGATATCATAAATCCGATTTTTTTTAATCTGAATATATATACAAATCAGTTTTTTAAATTAAAAAATTATGGGCGGTTACTTTGATTAGTTTTGATTTTGAAATTTGAATTACTCTACATAAATGTCTGAACCATAATTTCCACCTCCTCTTCTCTTTTTCTCTCTCAAATTCCATCAGGTTTACATAAGGATCTGCCATCTAGATCTGCATCTGCCCCTTCTCTCGACTCAACTTAAATCAAAGAAGAAAAATCATGCCATGGATTGAAGAGCTTATCAACTATCAACTCTCTCTCTAAAACTCAGAGCTAGGGTTTCGAAGTCAGAACCACAAGGTGAAAAACGAATAATCAAGTTGATTTAATCCATAAAAGATTTCAGATCTCGATTGATTCAGGTATAATCTCGATTGATTCAGGTGAAAAACATAACCTAACTCGAAATCAGCCTTATTCAGCCATATAATCTCGGTTGATTCAGGTATAATCTCGATTCTATTAGGTTTAGGATATCTTCTTATTTATGATATTTGATAACCATATCAAAAGGAAATCAGGTAATTTTGTATTCTATG
This sequence comes from Helianthus tuberosus, assembly GCA_030545235.1. NCBI lineage: Eukaryota > Viridiplantae > Streptophyta > Magnoliopsida > Asterales > Asteraceae > Helianthus > Helianthus tuberosus. The sequence goes on from CM060435.1 coordinate 32,412,510, forward strand.
TAAATCCCTTCTCCTTGCTTATTCTAATAAAAAAAATAATCTTGTAGATTTAGTCCTGATGAAGAAACATCAATGGGATTAGTTCAGCATGAAGGTGGGCCGTGTGGTGTATTAGCAGCTATACAAGTAAACATCTTGAGTTCTCAGTTTACCTCTTTATTTGTGAATTAATGTTGTGTAGAATACATATTTGGATTGCCTTAATTTGAATGATATAAACCTAAAAATACCATAGTTACAAGTTAGAAAAAAACAATTCAGGTTTGGTTTTAAATCCTTATCTTTTAAGGAACAGTTTTTGGTTCATTAAGCAATTATTTTTTTGGTACATTAAAAGTTGATTGATAAAAACTGACATTTTGTATAAAGCACTGAAAAAAAAGCAGGAGTGAGAAGAAGAGTCGAAAGACAGTGTTGCGGTGTCGATAATATGAGCCGAGAACATAATTCAAGTTCTGAGAAATTTACTAATGTCTTACTGGAATTGTAGGTGATTGATCTATTGAAGAAATTTACTAATGTTTTACTGGAATTGTATTTAAGTTCTGAGAATTAGATTAAATTCTACAATAACTTTCTAAGAGGAAGTTTTTTGTTTCAACACATTTATTAGTTTTTTGGTTTTAAGTTTTAACATTGTGGAGGTTTATTGTCATTATTTGTTATACGCAATTCTTAGAGGGATTTCTGACGGGTTAGCTAGAGGAAAGAAACCCGATGAATGGAGAAATTGGTTAGTGATAGCTTTTTTATTATATATATATATATTTTTTATTTTTATGGTTTTTACTTTTTTTTGGCTCTTTAATATATGGTGTTTATTTTTTTAAACCAAGTAGGTGATTGATCTATTGAAGGCTCATATGAGACATCCACAGGCATCAGAGGTTAACAACAAAGATCGTAAGCGCGAGGTGCTCATTTTGTTTTCCAAAAGTCAAAGAAAAAGAAACTAAAGTTATATCAGTATGCTTTCTAATTAATTTGAATTATCTCTCTCTCTCTCTCTCTCTCTCGTTATTCGATAATAATATATATCTATATTGATGTTAACAAACGTATAACAGGTTCGGATAATGAAAGGCAAAGACTCGAGTGAGAATAAAGGCTATGCTTTTGTGACCTTCAGGACTAAGGAGTTGGCTTCTACTGCCATCAAGGAGCTTAATAACCGAGAGTTGAAGATATTGCAATAGTCTTAAAACTTTTTATAAACACTATTAGGCTGTTTATAAGTGGTTTAAAGTGCTATCATAGCATTTAATGATGCTGCATTCGATTAAAATTTTTGCATTTCTCAGGTATTTGATGACACATTTTTGGTTTTTATGTAATTTCAGGGTAGGAGGATCAAGTGTTCAATGTCCCAAGGGAAACATAAATTATTTATCGGTAATGTTCCTAAAAACTGGACACTGGAAGACATGGAGAAGGTTGCCAGAAGAGTTGGTCCAGGCATTGAATCCGTAGAGCTATTAAAGGTTTGAATAGGATTAATTCGATTGTACGTGTATACCTGCGTGTAATGTGTGAGCATCTAATATTTTTATTTTGTCTATTTTATTACAGGATCCACAAAACTCTAGACGAAACTGTGGTTTTGCTTTTGTCGAGTATTATAACCATGCCTGTGCAGAATATTCAAGACAAAAGATGTCAAACCCTAAATTTAAGCTTGACGATAACCCTCCAACCGTTAGCTGGGCTGACCCAAAAAAATGCCGAGTCCTCAGCTTATTTTCAGGTGCTTATAACTTGAAGAATATTGAATACTTTCCCCGTTTTCAGCTTTTTTTGCACTACCATTATTAGAACTAATGACTACTAGCATGAGGTTTACCAATGGTTTTAAAATGCAACTCATATGGACTGGCCATGGTTTACCACTGGTCTTTGACCCAGTTGCAACCTGTGGATGTAGGACAGATTAGACTAAACCATGTTAAAATTCCAGTTATCTTTTCTTTTTATTTTAGTGTTCGTGTTTGTGTGTGTTTCTCTTAAAGTAGTGCTGTGAACAGTAACCAATGGATAGTAACGATGGTCAACTCTGGTCAACGTTGACCAGCCAACAAAAGTCAAATGGTCAAACAACAGCAGTTTCGCCGTTGCTGCGTTTTTCTGTTTTTTTTTCATCTAGACAGCCGTGATACCCTAACACTTGCCGGTGTTAGAGGATAATCGAGACATGTTTAGCCAGTTTATGGAGACGATCACCATCTTTAGCTTAAATGGTAGTGTTAGTTAGCAATTTTACTGAGATGATGTTCAGCTTTGGTCCAGTTGGTAGTGTTTGAGTTCAATCAAGATATCATTAGCCATTTTGCTGAAATGATCATTGTGTTTAGCTCAGCTGATAGGTGTTTGATGATAATCAAGACATGATTAAGCCAATTTACTAAGATAATCATCGTCTTTAACCCAATTGGTAGTGTTTAAGAATAATCCAGACATTATTGGCCATGTTACCGAGATGATCATTGTTATATTATACTGGATAAGATGTAGAAACTAATGGTAGTCGTTGCATATGATAAGGCTACTAATTTTATACAAGGCAACATAACTGGCATATCAAACCTTACAGGAACCTTTGTTGCGTACATCATGAAATAAAACACACACGCTGTAACATCCCGAAAATATAAGTTCATAAAATTTACAATTTATTTGTAAATAAATTAGTAAAATAAACTAACTAGGGGTGACACTAACCTAGTTAGATAATGACTAGTGAGTAGTTAAAGGACAAAAAGGGGACTAAAGGAAATTAGAGGGACCAAAAGTGATTAAACTAAAATTTAGTTTAATAAAACATGAAAAATAGAAATCTCAAACACACATACGTGTGTGAGATCGACCAGACAAGAGCAGGGGGCGACCAAGTTCATCAAAACCCTAGTTCAGCATAAAATCTCTAAATTGAAGGATCAAACTCAGTCCAAATCAAAATCCGAACATAGATTAGTGGTCCTCATCACAAGGGGGTTACAAGGTATGTAAAATTTGGTGTTAATTCTCTGTTTGAAATTCTCATGAAATTGGGAAATCTGAAATTAGATGATGCATGTTTGTGATTTGGTTAGCTTAGTGATGAGATGGTGTCTAGAAGTAAAACCTAGACAACTACATGTGAAATCATGTCCAAATTTAGGAAATTCCATGAGCACATTGAAGGTGGGTTATGGGTTTTACAAGATAATGATGAACACTAGGGTTTAGAATGATTAGTCTAGTGTAATTTGATCATAGAAAGTGATTTCAGAAAAAGTATGATGTTTAGAGATAAACCCTAGATGATTTCTTGTCAAAATCTTGCATGATACTTGTAGGGTTCATAATCACCATTGTAGGTGATTAATAAGTTGTAGAAACTTGGTAAACACTAAGATCATGATTCTTGTTCTAGTGTAATCTGAGTTTTATGAGGTACTTTCTGAAATTTGGAAGTTAAAACATGTGTAAATGTGACTAATTGAAGTTGATTTAGATGATTATTACAAGTCATGAACTTGGTTTTGATGATGTAAAAATCTGACTCGCTAGGTGTTTGTTAAAATGCCTAAGTGGGGATTAAAATGTTAAAAATCAGATGAAAACGCAGATTTGATTATTATAGAGAATTATGCGTTAATGATTATGAAAAGAGTTCTAAGTTGATTGTGAATTGAACTCTTTAGGCAAAGAATCCGGATCGTCAAGCGGACAAGCCGGAGCGATACATGTTTAAAGGGTGTGCTCTAAAGGTACGCGACTTGTCGTCTCGTTACATTTACGTAGATAAGCCTAGTCGTAAATATGTCTAATGTTGTTATAGCGAAAATAGTTGCGTTTGGTAAGTCTAAGAAGTGATGGAATTCACTCGACAAACCAAACGGGTCAAAAGAAATAGTTGAAATAGGTATGATGTCGAAATAGTGAAATTGAAACCCTTTGGTAAGTCTAAGAAGTGATGGAATTCACTCGACAAACCAAGCGGGTCAAAATAAATAGTTGGTTAAATATGTTTATTGATAATACCGCTTAATTAGTCATAATGGGATGTAAGTAAAGTGATGTAATTCACTAGATGAAGAATGTGTTAAAATAATGGTCGAAATGGTAATGTTTGGAGTGACTCGAACGTCACTCGTTAAATTGAGTTATAAAAGCAGAAACCGAGGATTAGAAGGGATACGCTAAGGTCGACAAGCCCGGGAATGGGTAATTATGATTAGAAAGCAATGTCGACAAATTATGAAGGTATGTAACTTGATTCGTTACATTTGGGTAAATTTTGATATTTAGCATATATGTAGTTGGATTGTGTATTAAAAGTTGAGTTGGATTAAAGCGATGATATTCGCTATGTCGAATAATAGGCCAAGAATCTGGTTAGACCTCGTTGGTAGTCATCAAAATGGAGAATTCCTTAGATGAGCCAAACGGGTCGAATAACCAAATAAGGCATGGTAATACATTGTAGTATGGTTACTCGGTCTCTTGTTATTATTGACAAATGACATATTAGAATACGAGGGTTAAACATGTTGAATTGTAGGATTGAAATCCGAGAACTTGATTCAAGTAAACAAACAAATCAAACCAAACATAACATTCCAGCGTCTACTGTAAATTACGGTATATACCGTAATTTACGGTAGAGACCAAAAGGTTACGGTGGGTTTCCCCTGTCTTACGGTGGAACCAGAATTTCCCAGAAGCTACCGTAACTTACGGTATCTACCGTAAGTGACGGTAGAGCTTTAGAACTTATGATAAATTTTGTATTTCATTGTTAATTCGAATCCGTATTAGACGTAGTTTCGAATATGTATTATTTCTAAGTATTCTAATACTAATGTTTAATGTAAACATTTCAGTTTTTAGGTATCCAAGGATTACGGATGACGGTCAAGCTAGCTTTTGAAGAACCGAACACAAATTTTTGAAACTTCCGCGTAAATTAACTCTGCGTAAACAATGTTATGATGTAAACCGTTTGATTAAATAACTCATGGATGTTTTAATTAGTCGGTAGATAACTAATGTTTGTTAACTTAGAACTTGGTTGTTGAAACTAAGGTATTAATTTAGACATCTTTTGTATAAAATATTATGAATTATTATTAAATTCAAGTAAATTTGGACGGGTGTTACAAATTGGTAATCAGAGCTTAAGGTTGTCAACAAAGTGTTCGGTTCAAGCTTGATCGATCGTTCGGTAAGAATTAATTGCTTTAGTAGACTTACTAGAATACTAGAAAAAAAAAAGGAAATTTGAATTGATATGCACGGGAAGTGCATGTTTACACACTCAAACCCGGAAAAGTGCACTAAGCATAAATGGTTTAAGCAAGTGGTGAACTTGGCTAGGTCAAAATGAATGACGCGTATGTCATAAATGAAATGTTTAACAATTAGTGTAAACATTTCAATTTCAAGATGACGGAAAGATGGGAGGAGTGTATGAATACGCTCGAACCCGGGAAAATACACTAAGTAAGAAAGGTAAGGCAAGATATATACTTGACCAAACCGAAAAAGAATAACACGTTATTTATGATTAAATGAGAGTGATATAAATTTCCATATAATAAGATGGAAATGAATTAAATAATTATTGATAAATCGTGATAGATGTTTCAGTTAAAGAAATGTCTGGAGTAACCGGAGATGATTCGAGATCTCAATTGACTGAACAAATGAAAGCTAAGATTTCCGAGGAGGTCGGAAAAGTTCTAGAAAATAGTCTATCACAGTATATTGATAGATTACAAACCACAATCGTGCCAGTGGTAAACGATATGATGACTGAATTAAAAGATAGCATACTACAAGAAATAGAAGAAAGGAGGGTGTTGGATATGAATCCAAGATCCGCAAAGAAGTCCAAGTCTAATAAAGCTCTCAAGAAGGGAGTTACAAAAAGTGTGTTACATAAGTGTAGATTTTGTGGAAAAATTCACAAGGGCACATGTGGTAAGCCAAGACATAAAAAGTCTAAATGTCCAGAGAGGTTTGGAACCAAGGACACAACCGACACAAAATCTGATGCCCAGAAATCAAGGACAAAGTTGTTTTATATAACAGCCACGGAGGCTAAAGCTGAACCTGAAGTCGTTTCAGGTATACTCTTGTAAATTAAATTTCAGCATGAATTTTTAATTATTACGAGTGCAAATAAATCGTTTGCTTTATATCGATTTATTAAACATTCTACATTAGTGTTAACAAAATTACCAAGGCTTTGAAAAATAAAAATAGGTAATAATAAAAGTTCTATTGTTTATAAGAGGTGCTATTGCATTTTTATGTTTTTTCAAAAGACTAATTAATTATTCTTTTTCTAAGCTATCTAATTTAGACGAAATAATTACAGGTAAATTACCATCTTTGTCCAGAAAAGCATATTCCAAACCTTTTGGAAGTGTGGTGGGTCTTTAGGAGACTCCTTATTTGGTTGCTCATTTCGATCAAGAACTTTAAAAGTTTGTTCTATGGCGACCTCTTCTTCAACAAAGTGGTCAATCTCTTCACTTGTATCGGGTGGTTCATCTTCATCTTCAATTAGGGGGTCATTATTGCCGAATGGATATTTCATTGATCGTTCGAGATCGACACTTCTTTTAAATGGCCCTAATTGAAGAGGTAGATTGTTGAAGTTTCGGTTTTTCAAAGCTTCGTGAGTTTTTACAAATGGTCGTCCCAACATTAGAGGAGCGTCATCAAGGATGACAAAGTCGGTCGGGATTACCATTTGATTTGTTTGAACCAATACATCCTCAACTATACCGATTGATTTTATTACTTTCCGATTGGATAGAAAAATGGGTATTTGAAGTGGAGAAAAATCACTAATACTTAATTTTTCGAAAATGTAGTTAGGCATTATGTTAACACAAAGATCTTTATCGATTGTTACATTACTAATAAACGAATTTTGAAAGAAACATGGAACCGGTGTAATGTTAATTTCAAATGGGTCTTCTTTTATTAGCGAAGTTTGATCACTAGTTAACTTAACTCTTACCGTTTCGTCAATTTTAGTGTTAGTGTTTAACTCTTTTAAAAACTTAGCATGAGTAGGTACTAAACAATGATTTTCAAAAGAAGGTGACAAGAGATTAATTTCTTCAAAATTAGACTCTTCTTGAATTTTACCTTTGTCGGACTCACCTTTTTCGTTGTTTAACTCATGTGTCGGTTTTTTACTTATTTGTTCTTCCATTTTTACATTTTCAGTTATCTCTTCCTTTTTTAATTCTTCTCTTGCGCGGGACTCCTCTTCCCTTGCGATAGATTCTCTTATACAGCGATCGATAACTCTTATGTGTTCTAATATCCTATCGGTTACTTTGGTTATAGAAAAAGAATCGGGATTTTCTAAGCTTGAATCCGGTTGTTTGACCCTTTATTCCTCATAATACTCATGTGAAGTAGATGGTTCACACCATTGTTCTTCATTGTAAGTATATGAAAAACTGTAAATGCAAATCTTCTGTTACTGGTTGTTTTTATGAAAATGTGCAGCACGGCCCCGTGTTCAGTGAACACGGCCCCGTGTACAGGTTACTGTAAATGCAAATCTAAACTAAAATGCAGAAAAAAAATTGCGCGCGTTAAAAAGGTTTTTGAAAAACTGATTAGGCCGTCGATTTTAAACTTTCTTAAAATCCTTGTGTCCCCGGCAACGACGCCAAAAACTTGATGCGTGTGAAGTGTTATATATATTAGGTGTATATTTTAAGCCCCTTTAACACTTATTTTTAGCCAAGTTTTAAATTTATAAAACACGATATTTTACTAACACTAAACACACATATGGGCAAGTGCACCCATCGTGAGCGTAGTATAATGTTGGTAAGATACCGAGGTCGTCCAAGGACACCAGAGCTTTTAGTACCGGTTTATCCTCAACGTCTAATCAAATAAAAAAGTTTAGAAAAAATGTTTTAAACTAAGAAAAATAAAAACTAACTAAAATGCTGAAAATAAAAATAAAAAGAAAAAACAGATAGACAAGATGAATCACTTGGTTCCGACTCGTATCTAGTGTAACCTTTGATTATTTCCGCACTTTTGCACTATTTTAAGAGATTATCTTAGTTATTGTAGTAGGCCCCTCTTTTGAAGGTGACGTTACCCTCACCCCAGTAGTTTGAGTCAGCAAGGATACAATCCTAAAAGGGTGGATTATTGGAAGATAATTAATTAAGTTATTAATGCAAATTATGGTAGGCCCCTCTTTTGGAGGTGACGTTACCCTCGACTAAGTAGTCTGAGTCAGCAGGGATACAGTCCTAAATAGCCGTGTTATAGTATTAATAGTAGTTAACTTATGAGGGGATCAAAGAGTTTGGACCCCCGCCATCCAATACCGTTAAGTATTGAAGGAGTACCTACTAAATTTGACCCAGGTCCATTGCAGGACCTCTAAACGCTGAACAATGGCAAGACCTTTACCAAACCGTTCCCTTAACCCCCGACCAGGTAGCCAACATACCTCCATATAGACCGTGGAGATATGAATGGTGAAAATCTTTTATTTTATATAGACAGTAAAATAATGCCAAGACACCACGGACAAACGATAAGGAAAGATCACCTTCAACATAAGCAACTAGTTATTAAAGTCATTAATACAAAACCAAGTAAAAAGTGCAAAAGATTAGAAATAAAAAGTATTACACTAGACACTTTGTCTTCACCAAGTGATGTAAGAGACTTAGGCAAACATGGCCTTGATTTTCAAGAACTCTTACGATCAATCTTGGATCCCTAGACGACTCACACACTCTACGATGGACAATGGATGATGGTGGTGGATGATGGTGTTATGGTGGTGGTGGGTGGTGGGTGAAGTGTGAGAGAGGTGGTGTGCCAAGGGATGGTTTGAACTTGAGCCAAGCACTTTTATTTATAGGCTGAACAGAAGCTCGGGCACGGCCCCGTGTCCACATCCTCTCTTTCTTCATTTAATGCAGCTTTGTCTTATTAGTTGACCACGCCCCCGTGTCCGCTGAGCACGACCCCGTGGTGCAGAAGAATCTTTGTACTATGCAGATTTGCTGGATTGTGCTAATCTTATAGTTGACCACGGCCCTGTGTCCGCTGAGCACGGCCCTGTGGTGGGCAATAGAAGCTTCTACCACTTTGTCTTTTCTGCTGACACTTGGGCACGCCCCCGTGCTGGCTGAGCACGGGGCGTGTTCAGGCTTCTGATCTCTTGTTTTGCTTGGGAAGATGCTGTCGTGGGGTCGGGCATATCACGTCTTGTCCCTTTTCTTGTATTTATGTTAGATTTTGATGTCTTTTTGCTTCTTTTGTTAATTTGAACTCATTTAATCCTGAAAATACAAAAGGAAGACAAAAGTACACTTTTTTCCAACATTAGTACTAAAAAAAGGGTTAGTTTTATGCCTCATTTGATGAAATTTATATGTTGCATTTTTAACACATCAAATACCCCCACACTTGAATCTTTGCTTGTCCTCAAGCAAAACTCTTTAATATGTGGCTATTACACTCCCAAATGGAATGGGTAGAGAAGAAGGTTTTTGGGCTTGTCGTAGAGTGTCGGGATTTCCAAGATTCTTTATTTAATTTAATTTTTATTTATTTACAATCCTATTCGTCATGATTTATTTAAAACTTTTCATAAGATAAATTACTTATTAGGGCATAACATGCCTCTTTAAAATTCTATTTATATACAAGTTCACATAACTCACGGGGATCACTCAACACTCGGCCGAAAATGTATTTTTGTGGATCACTCGAGAGCGGCATGGAACTTACTCCTACCATAGGCTTGCCAAGCAATCAATCCTCCTCCTTTTTAACTTATATACCTTTGTAAATATCAAGAGGACTTTGTGGGTGAAGGGTTAGGCTTGGGTTAAAGGTAGGTGGTTGGGTTGGTGGTTAGTAGAAAAAAAAAGGCGAAAAGCGTAACAAGTGTCGGTTTTCGTATGACTTTCTATTTTTGTAACTTTTATTTTGATGAAGCTATTTATTCAAACAAAGTTATTTTTGATGAACTTGTTTGTTTATTTTCTTTTGCTTCATCATCAACACATTTTTTTTTTTAAAGTCATACGAAAAATCGAACTTGTTACTAAAACAAAGAGGTAAAAATGAAAAAAGGTTTTGGTGGGTAAAAAGGGTGTTTGGTTTGGGTTATGAAATGAAAAGGTTTAGGCTCAAAGGGGCTAACTAGGGGGATTTTTGGCTAGGTGGTAAAAAAAAGAAAAATGATGGTGTAGAAATAAAAAGGGTTAGTCCTAATGCCTCCATCATTTACTTACTCGGGTTTAAGTTGGTAAGGACCGGGAATGTATCGTCATGGCAAGTTTTAGAGTCATAAGAACCAAGCGGCTATTCACACAAGAAACGAAAAATGAGCATTTAGTTCTAATGATATGTAATTGTATGCTCAATAAAGGCTCAAAACTCACTTTTGTGGGAATGGGTTTTTATGTGATCAAGTATATATAATCAAATTTTAACTAAGCTTGTCATGCCTTTTCATAATTTTCTTATGTTGGTTTTTTTTATCACGATGCTATCGGTTGTAAATTCATAAAAATATAACCTTTTTAGAACTTGAAATTCCCGAGTTAAACCTAGACAAGAAAAAAAATGAAAATTTTTGAAAAAAAAAATTTGGGGTGATTAGCGATTCCAATAGAGTTTTGTGTAAGGCTTGTATTTAGGACTTGTAAGATTCAAGGTTTTAGCATCCCCCCCACACTTAAATTACACATTGTCCTCAATGTGTCCCAAAAATATATTTTTAGGTTGATTGAATGTGTAAAAAGGGTGTAAAAAGCAAAAATTTTGTGTTACTGGTGACCTGGACACGACCCCGTGTTGGGTGGACACGACCACGTGCTCAGGTGCCAGTAATGAAAACTTACAGAAGGTGAACACGGGGGCGTGTTGGTTGGGTACGACCCCGTGTCTGTCAAGGTCTGCAGAATAAATACAAACAGCAGGTTCAGGGGTGTTGGGCACGGGGGCGTGTCGGCTGGACACGACCCCGTGTGGACTGTCTGCAAAGTTGAAAAACAGGTTTCTTTCTTCGGTTTTCCTGCTCCGGCTTTAGTAGTACTAATGTTTAGCACTCTAAGCCTCGTATGTACCTGCTTAATCAATAAACATCCTACCATACCATAGCAAACATCCTACTTTTACCAAAGTTAACATCCATGTCAAAGTTAAAAGAAAAATAAATGCAGAAAATAAAAGAAGTTAGGGAAAGTAAATTGTTCAACACTTGGCACGCATGCCATCAATTGTTCAAGAGTGAAAAAGGGTTAACATGGGGAACCATCAAACAACCTCCTCTTCCTCCGCTCCTCCCGCCTATTCCATGGCATCGTCATCGTCATCATCATCATCATCATCATCCCCTCCATGGCGTGCAATGTGGTCTCGAATATATCCAACATCATCTTGGACATCGGATATGTTTCTTTCGATAGCTCCGACCCGGTGGTACGTGTTGCTCGCCATGTTATAGGTGTTCCTGGTGCACATAAGGTTTTCCTGCAACAAATCATGCAAACTTTGAAAGTTAGGAAAACTGCCTCCCGAGGAGGATGATTGGCCCGGATCACCATGGGGTTGGTATTGGTACTGATGATGTTGCGGAGCTTGGAGGACAAGCGCTTCTTGCGGGTTCCATGCATGACCTTGCATCCTTTGAAAGCTTACCGTCCCGTCTTCCGCCTCATAAATCAGGTTCATTGAGCGGCATATGTGTATATCCACCATACCCGACCATGGGCTCCTCTCAAATGACCTAGGTATGTGGACGAAGTGCCTAAAGAGACGGTACACCCATCCCCCAAAGAAGATAGGAGTCGGTGCACTAGCAAGGCGGTTATGATGCATGTTTCAGAGCATGAGGAACGGAACATAGAGCGGCATGCGGTTGTGGATGCAGTGGAGGACAACCAAATCTCTTAACCCAACGACGCCACTACTATCATGCCTTTGGCTAAGAGAGTAGCCGAGGAGCCTATGGATGTATCTGCAGAGCGGATCCCTCAGCTTTGTACTCTTAGTGCTGCTCGGATTGTAGTACCCTTCACCAATCTGAGCCCAAATGGCTTGGCGTTCGTTTTCACCTATCTCTCTCATTCCTCCAGTATTTTCTTCGTTTCCCGCATCCTCTTCCGCATATAACCCGACAATCGAACCAAATTGTGCCATAGAGATCGAATACCTCGTTCCGCCACATCGGAATGATACCCCGTCATTGTCGAACGGGTCGCACCTCGAGTTGAATGTGAAGGTGCTATAGAACTCCAAAGTGCATTCGTGGATGGAACGGAGTCGAGTTGTTAGGGCGACTCTGAGTGGTCCCGTGACAATGTTGTTGAAACGGTCGATTTGATTCACCACAGTTAACAATTCCGTGCATGCTTGCCTCGGGTATTCCTCCGGCCTTGTTTGAAGTATCTCGTATCGAGCCCTAGCATCGAGCTCATTGGCGTTAAATCTTGTGAACTTCCTAGCCATCTGAAAGAATGCACCAAAAGTTAGCACGAAACAGAAGTATTTTCGGACAAAACTGCAAACAGTGGGCTGAACACGACCCCGTGTTCAGCGGACACGGCCCCGTGTCCAGGAGTCTGTTACTAAAAAATTTAATTTTTCGACCCGGTTTCGAAAACTTGAAAATTTTTGGTCCAATAGGTGCGGTTTCCCCCGAAAATGAAACCCTAAGTGCCGTTTTTCCCAAAATATCCCGTTTACCCCTTCAATTTTATCTTTTTCGGGTCAAGAACAAGGGTTTGGGGTTTTTGTGCAAAATCGGACGAATCTATGAACAATGCAAGTGTATTTACTTCCCATAACACTAATCTAACTAAATGCAAACAGATCTAAACAAAAATTTGAGGTTCGATCCGGATGAACTTCAAGAACCCTAGATTTTTCCCAAAATTTTTGGAGTTTTAACTACATGCAAGTAACTAATCTAACTACTAAAAGTGATAGAATCATACCTTGATGTTGTTAGATTGATAGGAGACGTCGAAAATCTGCGAAAAATCGTCTGGAACCAGAGCTTTTTCGGGGAAACGGGGCGTGTGGAATGAAGTAACCGTTTTGAAAAAGGGGATATATCCCGACTGCAGCGCGGACACGGCCCCGTGTCCAGCGGACACGGCCTCGTGCCGAGCAAAGTATTTTTTTTTTTTAGTGCTTGTGTGAGTGCCCTTGTTTCCCATAAGCTTTGGTTAGAAAACTTACCGCTTTATTTGTTGTCTCAATCGTTCGTAACTTACCAGGTATGATGTTGGTTTCATTCTTCCACCGTTTGAAACGAAATCTCTTCCTCTTCATCCTCAATGAATCCTTGATAAAGTTTCAGCCGTTGGCCATTGACTTTGAATGAGGCCCATTTCGAGATTTAATTTCTACTGCACCGTGTAGGAAAATATGGGTGACGGAAAAAGGTCCTGACCCCCTAGACTTTAATTTACCAGGAAATAATCGAAGTCGTGAATTAAACAAAAGAACTAGATCTCCTACCCGAAATTCATTAGGTTTAATGTGTTTGTGATGCAAAATTTTCATTCTTTCCTTATAAATTTCAGAGTTTGAGTATGCATAATTCCTAAGCTCGTCTAATTCATTTATTTGACAAAAACGATTTTTACCAGCAAATTCTAAATCTAAGTTTACATTTTTGATTGCCCAGTAGGCTTTGTGTGCAATTTCTACTAGCAAGTGACAACTTTTTCCATAGACTAGCTTATATGGGGTTGTGCCTATTGTTGTTTTATAAGCAGTTCGAAAAGCCCATAAAGCATCATCTAATTTATCTGCCCATTCCTTTTTATTTAGCCCTACGGTTTTTTCGAGTATTCGTTTTAAACCTCTATTAGTCACTTCGGCTTGTCCGTTTGTTTGAGGGTGATATGCTGTTGAGACCCGGTGATAGACCCCATATCTTGTTAAAAAAAATTCGAGTTGATGGTTGCAAAAATGGGTACCTCTATCACTTATTAATGCTTTAGGTGTGCCAAAACGAGAGAATAATTTTTTTCAGAAATCTTACCACGACTCTTCCATCATTTGTTGGAAGTGCCTCGGCCTTGGCCCATTTAGACAAGTAGTCTACTGCCACAAGTATATATTTGTTTCCTTTCGATGGTGGGAAAGGTCCCATAAAGTCGAGTCCCCACACATCAAAAATTTCACAAACAAGAATGCCATTTTGTGGCATCTCGTTTTTGGAAGAAATATTACCTGTTCTTTGGCAAGCATCACATGTTTTGACAAGACTTTGGGCGTCTTTGTAAATGGTTGGCCAATAAAATCCTGAATCGAATACCTTTCGTGCGGTACTAGCGGCACCATGATGCCCTCCGTATGGACCTTCATGACAATGGCGGAGAATTCTTCGTGCTTCGCTACCATGTACGCATCGTCGGACGAGTTGGTCGGCACACATTTTGAAAAGATATGGATCTTCCCAAAAATAGTGTCTCATATTGGCAAAGAATTTTTTTCTTTGATGATGTGGCCACCCTTTTGCGACTATACCGCTAGCTAGGTAGTTAGCATAGTCGGCGTACCATGGTTCCTCCTTATATTCCACCATTTCCAGGGGCTCAGTTGGAAATTTTTCGTTGATTTGCTCGTCCCTGGTCGCCTCCAAAGCTGGGTCTTCTAAGCGCGAAAGATGATCTGCTGCGGTATTTTCTGCTCTTCTTTTGTCTCTGATTTCAATGTCAAATTCTTGGAGGAGTAGAATCCACCGAATCAAACGTGGTTTTGCGTCCTGCTTCTTTAAGAGATATCGAATGGCTGCATGATCTGTATAGACTATAGTTTTAGAAAGAACAAGATAAGAACGAAATTTATCAAAAGCAAATACCACAGCTAGTAATTCTTTTTCAGTTGTTGTGTAATTTTCTTGTGCATCATTAAGTGTTTTACTAGCATAATAAATTGGGTGGAAATGCTTTTCTTTTCTTTGTCCCAAGACAGCTCCAACTGCAAAGTCACTAGCATCACACATGATTTCGAAAGAAAATTTCCAATCAGGCGCTATCATGATAGGTGCATTGACTAACATTTCCTTTAAGGTTAGAAATGCTTGGTTGCAGTCCTTGTCAAAGATAAAAGGAGCATCTTTTTCAAGTAATTTCGTTAGAGGCCTCGAGATTTTAGAAAAGTCTTTGATAAACCGTCTATAAAATCCGGCATGCCCTAGGAAACTTCTGATAGCTCTTACGGAGGATGGAGGTGGTAATCTAGAAATGGTGTCTATTTTGGCTCGATCCACCTCCATTCCTTCGCTTGAGATCTTGTGACCGAGTACTATTCCCTCTGTTACCATGAAATGGCATTTTTCCCAATTAAGGGCGAGGTTAGTTTCCTCACATCGGGATAGCATTCGTTCAAGGTTATCGAGGCATTGGTCGTATGAATCCCCAAAGATAGAAAAGTCGTCCATGAAGACTTCCATTGTCTTTTCTATCATATCATGGAAAATGGCTACCATGCAACGTTGGAATGTTGCGGGGGCATTACATAGACCAAACGGCATGCGTCGATAAGCAAAAGTTCCATAGGGACATGTGAAAGTTGTCTTTTCTTGGTCTTCGGGTGCTATCGGGATTTGAAAGTAACCTGAAAAACCATCCAAGAAACAATAAAATTTATGACCGGATAATCTTTCTAACATTTGATCAATGAAGGGCAAAGGAAAGTGATCTTTTCTTGTTGCTTCATTTAATCGTCTATAATCTATACATACTCTCCATCCTGTGACGGTTCTCGTTGGTATTAATTCATTCTTTTCGTTGGTTATTACCGTCATACCTCCTTTCTTTGGAACTACTTGGACGGGACTTACCCAAGGACTATCGGAGATAGGGTAGATAAGTTCGGCGTCAAGTAATTTGATGACCTCGTTTTTAACCACTTCTTGAACATTTGGATTTACTCGACGTTGTGGTTGTATGACCGATTTGTAGTCATCATTCATCAAAATTTTGTGTGTGCACATAGAAGGACTAATTCCTTTTATGTCTACAAGTTTCCAAGCTATTGCATTTTTATGTTTTTTCAAAAGACTAATTAATTTTTTTTCTAAGCTATCTAATTTAGACGAAATAATTACAGGTAAATTACCATCTTTGTCTAGAAAAGCATATTCCAAACCTTTTGGAAGTTCTTTGAGCTCAAGTGGTGGGTCTTTAGGAGACTCCTTATTTGGTTGCTCATTTCGATCAAGAACTTTAAAAGTTTGTTCTATGGCGACCTCTTCTTCAACAAAGTGGTCAATCTCTTCACTTGTATCGGGTGGTTCATCTTCATTTTCAATTAGGGGGTCATTATTGCCGAATGGATATTTCATTGATCGTTCGAGATCGACACTTCTTTTAAATACCCCTAATTGAAGAGGTAGATTGTTGAACTTCCGGTTTTTCAAAGCTTCGTGAGTTTTTACAAATGGTCGTCCCAACATTAGAGGAGCGTCATCGAGGATGACAAAGTCGGTCGGGATTACCATTTGATTTGTTTGAACCAATACATCCTCAACTATACCGATTGATTTTATTACTTTCCGATTGGATAGAAAAATGGGTATTTGAAGTGGAGAAAAATCACTAATACTTAATTTTTCGAAAATGTAGTTAGGCATTATGTTAACACAAAGATCTTTATCGATTGTTACATTACTAATAAACGAATTTTGAAAGAAACATGGAACCGGTGTAATGTTAATTTCAAATGGGTCTTCTTTTATTAGCGAAGTTTGATCACTAGTTAACTTAACTCTTACCGTTTCGTCAATTTTAGTGTTAGTGTTTAACTCTTTTAAAAACTTAGCATGAGTAGGTACTAAACAATGATTTTCAAAAGAAGGTGACAAGAGATTAATTTCTTCAAAATTAGACTCTTCTTGAATTTTACCTTTGTCGGACTCACCTTTTTCGTTGTTTAACTCATGTGTCGGTTTTTTACTTATTTGTTCTTCCATTTTTACATTTTCAGTTATCTCTTCCTTTTTTAATTCTTCTCTTGCGCGGGACTCCTCTTCCCTTGCGATAGATTCTCTTATACAGCGATCGATAACTCTTATGTGTTCTAATATCCTATCGGTTACTTTGGTTATAGAAAAAGAATCGGGATTTTCTAAGCTTGAATCCGGTTGTTTGACCCTTTATTCCTCATAATACTCATGTGAAGTAGATGGTTCACACCATTGTTCTTCATTGTAAGTATATGAAAAACTGTAAATGCAAATCTTCTGTTACTGGTTGTTTTTATGAAAATGTGCAGCACGGCCCCGTGTTCAGTGAACACGGCCCCGTGTACAGGTTACTGTAAATGCAAATCTAAACTAAAATGCAGAAAAAAAAATTGCGCGCGTTAAAAAGGTTTTGAAAAACTGATTAGGCCGTCGATTTTAAACTTTCTTAAAATCCTTGTGTCCCCGGCAACGGCGCCAAAAACTTGATGCGTGTGAAGTGTTATATATATTAGGTGTATATTTTAAGCCCCTTTAACTCTTAGTTTTAGCCAAGTTTTAAATTTATAAAACACGATATTTTACTAACACTAAACACACATATGGGCAAGTGCACCCATCGTGAGCGTAGTATAGTGTTGGTAAGATACCGTGGTCGTCCAAGGACACAAGAGCTTTTAGTACCGGTTTATCCTCAACGTCTAATCAAATCAAAAAGTTTAGAAAAAAAAATTTAAACTAAGAAAAATAAAAACTAACTAAAATGCTGAAAATAAAAATAAAAAGAAAAAACAGATAGACAAGATGAATCACTTGGTTCCGACTCGTATCTAGTGTAACCTTTGATTATTTCCGCACTTTTGCACTATTTTAAGAGATTATCTTAGTTATTGTAGTAGGCCCCTCTTTTGAAGGTGACGTTACCCTCACCCCAGTAGTTTGAGTCAGCAAGGATACAATCCTAAAAGGGTGGATTATTGGAAGATAATTAATTAAGTTATTAATGCAAATTATGGTAGGCCCCTCTTTTGGAGGTGACGTTACCCTCGACTAAGTAGTCTGAGTCAGCAGGGATACAGTCCTAAATAGCCGGGTTATAGTATTAATAGTAGTTAACTTATGAGGGGATCAAAGAGTTTGGACCCCCGCCATCCAATACCGTTAAGTATTGAAGGAGTACCTACTAAATTTGACCCACGTCCATTGCAGGACCTCTAAACGCTGAACAATGGCAAGACCTTTACCAAACCGTTCCCTTAACCCTCGGCCAGGTAGCCAACATACCTCCATATAGACCGTGGAGATATGAATGGTGAAAATCTTTTATTTTATATAGACAGTAAAATAATGCCAAGACACCACAGACAAACGATAAGGAAAGATCACCTTCAACATAAGCAACTAGTTATTAAAGTCATTAATACAAAACCAAGTAAAAAGTGCAAAAGATTAGAAATAAAAAGTATTACACTAGACACTTTGTCTTCACCAAGTGATGTAAGAGACTTAGGCAAACATGGCCTTGATTGTCAAGAACTCTTACGATCAATCTTGGATCCCGAGACGACTCACACACTCTACGATGGACAATGGATGATGGTGGTGGATGATGGTGTTATGGTGGTGGTGGGTGAAGTGTGAGAGAGGTGGTGTGCCAAGGGATGGTTTGAGCTTGAGCCAAGCACTTCTATTTATAGGCTGAACAGAAGCTCGGGCACGGCCCCGTGTCCACATCCTCTCTTTCTTCATTTAATGCAGCTTTGTCTTATTAGTTGACCACGCCCCCGTGTCCGCTGAGCACGACCCCGTGGTGCAGAAGAATCTTTGTACTATGCAGATTTGCTGGATTGTGCGAATCTTATAGTTGACCACGGCCCCGTGTCCGCTGAGCACGGCCCCGTGGTGGGCAATAGAAGCTTCTACCACTTTGTCTTTTCTGCTGACACTTGGGCACGCCCCCGTGCTGGCTGAGCACGGGGCGTGTTCAGGCTTCTGATATCTTGTTTTGCTTGGGAAGATGCCTGTCACACCCCTATTTTCCACGTGTCACCGGTGGGCCCGGTGGGGAGTATCGTGACGTAGTTGATATCATCATAGTCAAACAACACAATATTTAAATGCACAGCGGAAGCAAAAGATAAATTATATTACAATCCGAATATAACGTAATATCAGAGTATTACAACGGAAAGTAAAGGATCCACAGGCGGATCTTAAAACATAAACATTGTTCAACAGACTTTAGACGCCTAGAACTTGCAAGATTCCTTATTAACGCCCTGAGCTTCCAGCCAATTACGTTCAGTACCTGTCACTTAACCTTTTTGGAAAATACGTCAGTTTACACTGGTAAATACACTCAACCGACTCATTTTGAAAAGGTTTAATAAAAATTGATTTGAATGCACGTAGCACAAATAATATTTTATAACTTGGGACAATTATATTTATAATCTTGTATACAGATTTACATGTTCGTTATACGTTCAGGGCCCGACGTAGAAACCGAGTCAGATTAACAGACACGCCACAAGTATAGGCCCACAAGAGAGTGAGATACCGTTTTTCCTTAAACAACTGTCAGGTGTATGCCTACACCCCGTGTATAAGGCGTGGCCATTTTATAACATAATGATGTTAAGGATATCCGGGACATGGTCATTAACCCCTAAAGGTCTTTATTTCAAACAATACAGATTAAACCGGGTTACCTCAATAATTTAATCACAATACGACTAAATATTCAATACCCTACCAAGCGGTATTATTATAATACCGTATCCCAAGCCCGTATAGGGAAAATAAGTTAAGAGTATTTACCTGAGCTAGCTCCTGTCTTAAATAGTAAGAATTTAATAACTCAGCCGTATTCACTTAAGTAAGCGTAGGTACCATTTACCGGAAGGCTCTAGTCTGGAATGATGGTATAAATAACCAATTAGAATGCTAACGGGTCTTTAATTAAGCCTAAGCTTAGACCGGTTAGTCTTACAGAAAGATACGGTTCAAACGCATGATAAGGCGAAGACCGGTATAGAATGTGTTTTAGACCCAACAAGTTTGAAGACTTGTATAATATGGGTAATCTAAATACATTCTGTATTTTGAGATGAAAACGATATGGTTTGACCCGTTTCAGCTGATATATGTAAACTAGTTATATAAGCCGATCCGAACGCGAAAAGTGCGTAACAAGTAACCATAAGAGTCATATACAAGTTTCCTAAGTTAACATACATTAAATATGTTGTGATATCAGTAAGGTATCTTCTATTATGCCCAAAACGGATTTAATCATAAATTACGCCC
The DNA here is from genome assembly GCA_030545235.1 of Helianthus tuberosus. NCBI lineage: Eukaryota > Viridiplantae > Streptophyta > Magnoliopsida > Asterales > Asteraceae > Helianthus > Helianthus tuberosus. The sequence goes on from CM060435.1 coordinate 32,432,803, forward strand.
CGTATGGGTATTTTGGTCATTTAAAAGGTTATAAAAGAGTTTAAATATAAATCTGAGTTACAGGTCTGATTTATACAGTAAATACACTTAATTTAATAAGTTATAATAGTAGGGTATGACCTATATGTGAAATTTATCATTTAAAACCAAACTATGCACCTTAGGGGTATTTTGGTAATTTCACAAGGGCTAAAAAGGTCAAAACTGAAAATCTGAGTACAAAAACTTTTACTTACTGTTACTATATAAAAATATACTAAAAAATCAGTAGGTATCAACCTTATATGTTTAATATGGTTATAGTACGTACTATGCGTTAAAAACGCTTAAAAAGGCGATTTGGAGCCATTTCCAGGTTTTTAAAAGAAAGCTGATATTTTTATAATTCCAGAAGGCTCAAAATATTTTATTTAACAAATGAAATTAGTAGAAAAAGGTTTGGGGTCAAAAGGATTTGTAAAACTCATTTTATGGCTTAAAAGGGCAAAATCGGTATTAACCGAATTAAACTTAGAGACCTATGTTATGCTCAGCCAAAAATTAAAAAAAAAAAAAATCTTCAAAAATCCCAATATATTATATTACATCAGTGGGTAAAAAGTTTGATATCAAAAAGTGGGTTAAAATAGGCTATACGCTAATTACGCCAATTAATTAACATAAAGCTTTCAAATTACGCTAATGAGCATAACTCTTAATCTAGACCTCAAACTGATGTCAAATTTTAGGTGCAAGTTTATAAATCAGTAACTAAGGTTTCTACTCTTTTACTTTTTCAAGAATCACGTTTTATAGTCAAAAGGGCATAATAGTCAACATTTAAGCATTAATCGGAAACATGCATATGAATCGGATAACTAATGAACCAAGTTGTATAATCTCAGAGGGTTATACTTATAGGTAACTTGGTCCTATTAAAGCTCTAAGGCATTCCTAAACCATGCTCAAACGGGTCAGAACTGAAAGTCAAAGCATAAGTCAAACTATGCGACTTTCGGTTCCGAACCGAGCCTAAACTGAAAATTGTCGAGTTGAACATGTTTAGATATGTTCTTACATTAATTACCAAGTTATATTAATGATAAAACAGGTTGCATAGCCTTTACATTGCTAATTATGCATTTATTTGAAAATAGGCTTCCTGTTGACTTTTTTTTATAATCATGTTTGACTCGACAATTGACCTAGTTAGAGTGGAAATCAGAGAATACCCTTTTAAGGGTTTATTGTCCACATAATTACCAACTCATAGGTACTTTCAATTTGAATTTTGACTGAAGGGATTAATATTAATGACGAAGTCAAATCTTAATTACGACGGTTTGACTAAACGCTAATAAACTAAGCAAAACTAAATTAAAGGAGGTTAAGCATACTTACAATAGTCCTAAGCACGACTAATGATCACTAGGCAAGGTGCTTGAGCTCCAGGAACCTCCAAGAAGTGAGTTGTGAAGCTTACAAGTGAATGAGCAATGAAGAACCCAAATTCATGGCCCTTTTATAGGTTTGTAGATGCAATTTGATCATGCCAAACATGTCTAGGAATGACTCCAGATGATCACAAGTGTCCCTAGGCCTTAAAATACCATCAAACAAGCTCCAGGTATTGAAAACAACCTTCCTAAGTCGGTTAAAATGGACTGAACTGGCAGCTGTATGTATTCTGTCGCTGCTGCTTTATCGCGGGCCGTGAAAGGCCTCTCGCGGGGCGCGTACAACTGGCGCAACAGGTTAACAACTTTCAATCTTTTACATTTCAGTCCCTGGTCCTTTGAAACGTGGTTTTGCTTGTTTTTCTTGCACATTTGACCCTCAAACCTGACTTTTAAGGACCTTAGGACTTTTACAAACTTGGTTAAGTCCTTGGTTAACTTTGTGCTTACCTGAAAAGTCACAAATTTCAACGTTGACGCTTTTAACCCTTCGTGTACGGATTTGATCATAACTTTCTCATACAATAACGAAACTTTATGAAATTTTTATCACATATTCTAGTGAGTATATTTTATCGTTACAAAGCTTCGGGTTTGCTAAAAGGTCACTCAGAGGTATACTTTCAACATGTTGACACATTTAACCCCTGTAGTTTGTAATTCCTCACTTTCTTTCATTTTCCGCTTCGTATGATCCATGATTTATTCGTTTAAGGTTGTAAACATCATGTAGGGTTATTGTAGGGCATATTTATCCATTGTTGACACTTTGAACCCTTATATTCACATAGTTTCTTTATTTGTCAACTTTAGTCCCTCTAGAGTATTCTTTCACACGTTCAAGCTTATGACACGTGTCAATACATTATAGGACGTGAATTTTTGAGGTGTTACATGTCGTGGGGTCGGGCATATCACGTCTTGTCCCTTTTCTTGTATTTATGTTAGATTTTGATGTCTTTTTGCTTCTTTTGTTAATTTGAGCTCATTTAATCCTGAAAATACAAAAGGAAGACAAAAGCACACTTTTTCCAACATTAGTACTAAAAAAAGGGTTAGTTTTATGCCTCATTTGATGAAATTTATATGTTGCATTTTTAACACATCAACTGTGACCTAGGTAGAGCGCTTGTTAATATAAAACTAGCGTCAAGTAAGTATGACTTACACTAGTCTTATATTTTAGAATATTCTCTATCGTATTAGTTACGAATAATATAAATACATAGTTGAGGTATGATGTTTCGGCGTGTAGACGTACGGAACAAGATAGTTGAGCATGACAAGAAACCATGTGGAGGGTTTAAAAGGAGTTAAATCGGTAATTCGATCATTTTATGACAAATGGAAAATGAACTTTTAAATGATTACCTTAATGGGTAAACCGAATGTTTTAAAAGAGGGTCGGGCGTTTCGAAAAGCATAATGACTTTTCAAACAAGATCATAACTCAAAAGAAGAATTATGGGTCAAACATGCTCTCAAAAGACCTTGTAGTAATTGAAAGACTAAAAAGGACCAAAACGCCCTTGTTAGCTAATTCGAACAAACAACCTTTAAAGGTTGTTTGGAAACGAGTTTTGATGATAGGTAAATACTTAGAATAAGTATAGAAGCTGAAAGAGGTATTATATTAGTCAAATGGCACTATTTGAGTTTTTGCCGTAAAATAATGATTCGAGAGGTAAAATTTGGTTTATATAGATCACCACATTAAACCCACCGTAAATACAGTTGTGGTGGGAGATTATAGGATAAGAAATGTGGTGATAGAATGCTAGAAGCAATTGCGAAACAAACAAATTGATCAAGTCAAGATCAAGTAGGAGCATAGAAAAGGTTCAGACTCTACGTGGGAGTCTGAAGAGGAGATGCGACGTCTCTACCCTACATTATTTGGTACGTACTTCGGTTTCGGGGACGAAACCCTTTTAAGGGGGATGGACTTGTAACATCCCGAAAATATAAGTTCATAAAATTTACAATTTATTTGTAAATAAATTAGTAAAATAAACTAACTAGGGGTGACACTAACCTAGTTAGATAATGACTAGTGAGTAGTTAAAGGACAAAAAGGGGACTAAAGGAAATTAGAGGGACCAAAAGTGATTAAACTAAAATTTAGTTTAATAAAACATGAAAAATAGAAATCTCAAACACACATACGTGTGTGAGATCGACCAGACAAGAGCAGGGGGCGACCAAGTTCATCAAAACCCTAGTTCAGCATAAAATCTCTAAATTGAAGGATCAAACTCAGTCCAAATCAAAATCCGAACATAGAATAGTGATCCTCGTCACAAGGGGGTTACAAGGTATATAAAATTTGGTGTTAATTCTCTGTTTGAAATTCTCATGAAATTAGGAAATCTGAAATTAGATGATGCATGTTTGTGATTTGGTTAGCTTAGTGATGAGATGGTGTCTAGAAGTAAAACCTAGACAACTACATGTGAAATCATGTCCAAATTCAGGAAATTCCATGAACACATTGAAGGTGAGTTATGGGTTTTACAAGATAATGATGAACACTAGGGTTTAGAATGATTATTCTAGTGTAATTTGATCATAGAAAGTGATTTCAGAAAAAAGTATGATGTTTAGGGATAAACCCTAGATGATTTCTTGTCAAAATCTTGCATGATACTTGTAGGGTTCATAATCACCATTGTAGGTGATTAATAAGTTGTAGAAACTTGGTAAACACTAAGATCATGATTCTTGTTCTAGTGTAATCTGAGTTTTATGAGGTACTTTCTGAAATTTGGAAGTTAAAACATGTGTAAATGTGACTAATTGAAGTTGATTTAGATGATTATTACAAGTCATGAACTTGGTTTTGATGATGTAAAAATCTGACCCGCTAGGTGTTTGTTAAAATGCCTAAGTGGGGATTAAAATGTTAAAAATCAGATGAAAACTCAGATTTGATTATTATAGAGAATTATGCGTTAATGATTATGAAAAGAGTTCTAAGTTGATTGTGAATTGAACTCTTTAGGCAAAGAATACGGATCGCCAAGCGGACAAGCCGGAGCGGATACGTGTTTGAAGGGTGTGCTCTAAAGGTACGCGACTTGTCGTCTCCTTACATTTACGTAGATAAGCCTAGTCGTAAATATGTCTAATGTTGTTATAGCGAAAATTGTTGCGTTTGGTAAGTCTAAGAAGTGATGGAATTCACTCGACAAACCAAACGGGTCAAAAGAAATAGTTGAAATAGGTATGATGTCGAAATAGTGAAATTGAAACCCTTTGGTAAGTCTAAGAAGTGATGGAATTCACTCGACAAACCAAGCGGGTCAAAATAAATAGTTGGTTAAATATGTTTATTGATAATACCGCTTAATTAGTCATAAGGGGATGTAAGTAAAGTGATGTAATTCACTAGATGAAGAATGTGTTAAAATAATGGTCGAAATGGTAATGTTTGGAGTGACTCGAACGTCACTCGTTAAATTGAGTTATAAAAGCAGAAACCGAGGATTAGAAGGGATACGCTAAGGTCGACTAGCCCGGGAATGGGTAATTATGATTAGAAAGCAATGTCGACAAATTATGAAGGTATGTAACTTGATTCGTTACATTTGGGTAAATTTTGATATTTAGCATATATGTAGTTGGATTGTGTATTAAAAGTTGAGTTGGATTAAAGCGATGATATTCGCTATGTCGAATAATAGGCCAAGAATTTGGTTAGACCTCGTTGGTAGTCATCAAAATGGAGAATTCCTTAGATGAGCCAAACGAGTCGAATAACCAAATAAGGCATGGTAATACATTGTAGTATGGTTACTCGGTCTCTTGTTATTATTGACAAATGACATATTAGAATACGAGGGTTAAACATGTTGAATTGTAGGATTGAAATCCGAGAATTTGATTCAAGTAAACAAACAAATCAAACCAAACCAAACATAACATTCCAGCGTCTACCGTAAATTACGGTATATACCGTAATTTACGGTAGAGACCAAAAGGTTACGGTGGGTTTCCCCTGTGTTACGGTGGAACCAGAATTTCCCAGAAGCTACCGTAACTTACGGTATCTACCGTAAGTTACGGTAGAGCTTTAGAACTTATGATAAATTTTGTATTTCATTGTTAATTCGAATCCGTATTAGACGTAGTTTCGAATATGTATTATTTCTAAGTATTCTAATACTAATGTTTAATGTAAACATTTCAGTTTTTAGGTATCCAAAGATTACGGATAACGGTCAAGCTAGATTTTGAAGAACCGAACACAAATTTTTGAAACTTCCGCATAAATTAACTATGCGTAAACAATGTTATGATGTAAACAGTTTTATTAAATAACTCATGGATATTTTAATTAGTCGGTAGATAACTAATGTTTGTTAACTTAGAACTTGGTTGTTGAAACTAAGGTATTAATTTAGACATCTTTTGTATAAAATATTATGAATTATTATTAAATTCAAGTAAATTTGGACGGGTGTTACACACGCACACACAAAAGAATCGATTCTTATAAGCACCTGACCCTTGCTAGCACTGCAGCTTTCGAGATCAGTAGTGTTTCAACTCAAACTTAGATCTCCAATCATTCTTCATCTTTCAACTATTCTTAATCAATTGTTAACTTCTACATACTTTTTGTAATATGTTTGATCTTTGGTTAGTACATATTGTCCGTTAATAAAGTTGAATGTTGTGTTCTTATGAATGATGGATGAATCAGGGAGCTTTTGAAGGGAGATAATGATGGACTACTGCAGCTTCCTACTGACAAAGCGTTAGTGGAGGGCCCAAAGTTTCATTACTATGTTGAACTTTATGCAAAGGTATGAAGAAGCATTCATTCTTATAAGTCGACATGAATGACCATTTTGACTAAACATTTGACCTAAATAACCACTTGACAAAATTTTATCAGCTTCGATAATAATCGTAAAAACATCTAATTGCGTTAGTCTGTTAGATTTACGTTCGATTGATTCATTGAATACAGTTTTTGAAGGAGATTTTGTGCAGTTATTAGAGGTAATTAACTGATTATACAGTTTTATCTGCTTCGATTATTTTTTTCTTTTCAAATGTTTTGTTTTTTTTTAAGATTATTGATGATCACTTTAGCAAAAGGCGAAACCATTCATGTTTAGGTTTTCGTAGTTAGTTATCGCTAAATGTATGTCAAAAAGAACATAGAATATACAATAGTGAAATTGATGACCGTCTGAGTCGCTGTTGACTTTGGAGTCGGTTCCGTAGGAGGATGAAGATGAAGAACTGGATCCATACACAGGATTGTTTGATGTTGAGCAGGCTAGAGTTTTGAGAATTAAAGAACAGCTTGAAGATCCACAACAGGTATAATTAATATTAATATTAATAATTATGTAATATTATTAAAGAAATTCAATCGAAAGCAGTTTTTGGTCGCGTGTGGATGACTGTGAGTTCGTTGACGGAAGAATTGAAGGATCAGACGGAAGAAATGTGATTCGAGATATAGGTAAGTTGTTCAATCTTTTGATTGATTTAGATTCATCATGGCTTACTTAGTTTATTCTGTAATTTGTTTTGAGTTAGGGAGATATAGGTCAGTTGTTTGGTGAAATGTGATTCGAGATATAGGTAAGTTGTTCAAAATCACTCATGTGGTTCCGAATAGTGCGAAATTGTTGAAGAAGAGTGATAATATGGCGCGAAAAGGTTTAATGGAGCAGGATTTGAGCAAGCTAGATGTAGCGACGCTGCATCCGCTTTCTCCGGAGATTATATCTCGTCAGGCTACGATTAATATTGGTAAATTGATGTGTTTTAGTTGAATGTTTGTTTGTTTGATCTGCTGCTGTGTATTAATGGTGTTTGTTATGTGTTTTCTCTTTGTTTAAACAGGTACGATTGGTCATGTGGCTCATGGAAAATCAACAGTTGTAAAAGCCTTTACCTGATAAGAGTGAGTGTTAAATTATAGTTCTTGAAGCTAAATTGGGGGTTTCGATTAAACTGACTCCAAGTTGTCTTCTTGTGATGAAAGGGTTATAGAAATGGGAGGCTTCAGCTTCATCAATCCATCACAAATTTCTTCATCCTTCTTCTTCACTGACTTTAATTGTTGAGGTCAGTTACCGATTCATCCATGCTTTTACGAAAACATTAATTAATTTTTATTATGTTTGCAAATTGTTCGATGATTTACGTTTTGTATGTGATTAGTTATCGATTGTAATTCGAGTCTTTTTATCAAATCACCGGTTGTTTTGATTACGTTTTTAAATTGTTTGACGAGTTACTTTTCTATGTGATTAATCATTGATTGATCTGAGTGTGATTCCAAAATCAACTTCAGGTGGATGATGAAAAAAAATCTTGAAATGGTGATTCCAAAGTGGCTGTTGAGATTCAAGATTCCAGAAACATTCCGGACCGTAAGTATAGCATGTATTTCAAAGTGGCTGTTGAGAATCTATCGAAGAAGCTGTTTATGTTTCGGGTATGGTTTTCGTGACCGTAAGTGTAGCATGTATTTGTCTATTGTATATCATGTAAACAACCAATTCAATATGCAATATCCAACTTACGCGTTTAGATCAGTTACGTGTTTTTAGCAAACCTTTTGCATATACTAAACACAGAGAATTTAAATAATATATTATAATATGTTTTTTAGTATTTGATTCCGATCGTTATTAGAACAAACCCGTGTGGGGCACCTAGTTTTACTAATAGGATAAGATGATCCATCAGGCACATACCAACTTCCAATCATCCACACCGTTTTTGAAACCAACACAAAAGAAAGTTGTTCAAACTTTGACACACAAATATTATAACCGCCGAGTGCCATTTGAAATAAAATATTAGTCAAACCATATAAAATAAAATTATTATAAAAGATACGACACCTAATTTCACAAAAGTTGAATGCAAAAATGGAAAATATGATATTAATTATAACATGGCACATGAGTTGTCCTATAATTATTTGGTCACTTTAGGTTATGCCAAATGGGTGATACCACATCTCACCCTACATCCACATTCGGTGTTTAGTTCTCAATTCAAACCACAAACTTCATATACATCCCACTTGAGTGCATATAAAATAGAGTGAGTAAATTGCCATTTTAGTCCCTGAGTTTTGTCCAAATTTGCCATTTTGATCCAAATAGTTTTTTTTTTTTTGCATCTGGGTCCCTGACTTTTCACTTTACTGCCATTTTAGTCCCTGAGTTTTGTCCAAATTGCCATTTTAGTCCCTGAGTTTTGTCCAAATTTGCCATTTTGATCCAAACATTTTTAGTGGTTTGGATCAAAATGGCAATAAAAGTGAAAAGTCAGGGACCCAGATGCAAAAAAAAAACTATTTGGATCAAAATGGCAAATTTGGACAAAACTCAGGGACTAAAATGGCAATTTACTCAAATAGAGTTGAATAATAATTATAAGTAATAATGTATGAGTATCCTAACAGTGGATTTTATAACAAGTCCCCCTCTCATAAGACCGTGGGGTATGGTGGGGCGGAGGTTGGGGCATTTGGTGACACGTGGCTTGGGGGCAGACATGGGGCGGCTCACATTTTAACAGGGTATGGTGGGGCGGAGGGTTTGGGGCGTGGGTTTGGTGGGCTTCGCTGGGCTAACCGGTGGGCTGTTTGTTAAACAACAAATTTAATTATTTTTAATATTTTTAATTAAAGAAAATTACATAAAAACCAATTCCTATTGTTTATATTTGTTTTTTTTTTATCTCTTCTCTCATCTCCAACACTATTTGTAACTCGTCACCCTGTAGGTGATCAATCGGCTGGGATAACAATTTCAAATCATCACGTCTTTGTCTCAGGGCATCTCTAGCGGCATCTCTAGCATCTATAGCGGCATCTCTAGCTTCTTTGCTCTTTCGTTGTTCGGCCCTTTGTTGTTGGAAGACGTTGAATGTATCTAACTTGGCTGAAATGTCATCCAACTGGTCGCTGTATATTCCCCTACGCAAGCCCGAACTCCCAGCTGAAGGCGATGCCGTATCAGATCTTGATTTTTGAGCACGCCTTTTTGAGACATCTCTTCCATACTCAGGCCGGTTTGGGCTTGGCGAATCATCCAAAAGGTCCTCAAACTCTTGATCTCGTGCATCAGATTGGGTTTGGGACGAGGCCCTTGACCTTTTGGAAGACGTGTTCTTCAGGAACGGTCCATTTTACTTGTTTTCGCTTAGCGGTTTCAAGTGTTTTACACCCCTCGGTTTTTTTCTTATGGCTTCTCTTTTTGATGGGTTTCGATGCGGAAGGACCATCGTTGGGTGATTGAGTTTCGGGGACGGTTTCGTTTTGTGAAAGGTCGATGGAGTTTGGTGAAAGGTTGATGGGCGTTTGTGTAAACGGGGTAGGTATCGCATCATCGGTGTGTGGGAAGTTAGTAAACAAACAATTCCCAAGATACGATGCATAACTTGCTTCTTGGGGCATAGAAGAGTGTATCAAAAATGGACGAGGCATTGGACGAATGGGTGGTGGGCTAGGATTATTTTCTTGGAATGTATATGGGTTGGTCGGGTCAAAAGGACGGTTATGAGGATGCATTTTTTCGTTTTGTAGAAGGAGAATTGAAGATGATTATAGAAGATGTGGTTGAATGTGGTAAAAAATGGAAGAAAAATGTGAGTTTTATAGTGGAAAAATAATTTTTTTTTTTAAGATAGCCGTTGGCCAACGGCTAGCCCAACGGTTACTTTGGTTTGTCCAGTGAGAGCCCGCCATGTCAGCTTGGCCAGACCGCCCCACGCCCGGCTTGAAACCCAAGCCCCAAGGGCCACGCCCAAACCCAAGCCCACCCGGGGTGGTGGCTTGGGCGTTTTCCCCCAACCCACGCCCAAACCCCCGCCCCATACCCCACGGTCTAAACCCAAAACCATAAAAAGTAAAAATAAAAAAATGACCCCCCCCCCCCCCAACCCCACACACACACTCGTATAAGCCCGTTTGTGTTAGTTTGTGAGTGCTATCGGCCAATAAATTGAAAGTTGAAAGTGGTGTGGTATAAATCGTGCTATCGACTAATTGGTAAAAATTGGGGTTATTTAAATTAAATTTCCTAAAAAAATCAAACCTTGTTGAAATGAAAGATGGTTGATTGAAAAAGATTGAATGATAACACGTTGAACTAGAACAATAAATATGACAAACATTGAATAACATAACGAATGAGAGCGATATGATAAGATAAAACAAAATAAAACAATACAAACGAATAACAAAGCAGATCATTATTCATATAGTATATTCATCATGGAGCACAGTAAATAAAAATCCTATAATTAATGTCGTAGCAAATGAATTGTAAGTTTATAACAAACTAGAATTGAGACCCGCCGCAATGCGACGAGAATTCTTTAGTTATAACTAAGTCGATCTAGGACCCGCACGTTATATTAAACCTGTCAAACGGGAAAAAAATAGACAATGTAAAAACCTTCACCCACATACGCACGTTGCGTCGTGTTAACTCGCAAAATTTATAACGAAACGTAGAAACGTTAAACCAAAGACGCACGTTGTGATGTGTTAAGTCACAAAATTTAGAACCAAGCGTAAAACGAAAATATGCGGAAAATGAAAACTATAAAGGACCAAAGTTAAAAGTAAAAAAAGTTGTGAGGATATATTGCAAAAGATAAAAAAGTTTTGGGTTAAAACTAAAATAACAAATAGTTTTGGGTTAAAAGTAATTTATGAAATACTTTTGGGTGAAAAGTAAAAAAAAAATCATTTTTTTTTTGGAAAACCCCCAAAGCCAAGGTTACGACAACCATATGCGTAACCATTTTTTTAGAAAACCCCCAAAGCACACCCCGCGTTGCGGCGGGGTATAAAACGGTGTCAAATAGTACTAATGTCACACAACCGTCATCGACCACCAACACTGACTCGACCTAGGATCTGCGTGTTGCGACGAACCTGTAAAACATGAAAAAATTGAGGTAAAAACGTTGAACCACATATGCACGTTGCGCCGTGTTAACTTACAAAATTTGAAACAAAACATAAAAAAAATTGAATCACACTCGTACGTTGCGTTGTATTAACTCGAAAGATTTAGAACTATACGTAAAACGAAAATTTACCAAAATGAAAAGTATAAGTAACAAAATTTGTGAAGTTAAATTGCAAATAATGAAAAGTTTTGGGTTAAAGTTAAAAAAGAATTATGTAGGGTTAAAATTGCAAAAGGTAAAAACATTTGGGTTAAAAGTAAAAAATCAAGATTTTTTTTTGAAAAAATCCCAAAGGACAAGGTACAAGTGGTTATGCACAAAAAACTTGCTTATTTATATATGGAATAATTAACTTTTGTAGGGTAACTGGATTTTATCACTCTAAATCATTAGGTATTAGCTGCTGTCACTCCCAACTATCAATTTGTCTCCCACCACTCACAACTTAACACTTTGTGTGTTGTGTTACTCTGGAGGTGCACATTTCTTAGTGTTTAACTTGTGTTATTGGTGATATTATGCTAACACTTTGTGAATTACTAATGAATGCAGGTGAATCTCCTCCTAAAAGACAAAATGGAAGCCAAAAACCACTTAACCAGAGTGACACAACACACAAAGTGTTAAGTTGGGAGTATTGGGAGTCAAAGTGATGGTTGAAAGTGGCAGCGGCCAATACCCAATAGTTAGGAGTGATAAAATCCAATAGCCTTTTTTAGATAATTTAGCGACAAGTTAACCTTTCTTAGAGCATATGATAACTAGAAGTTTTTAAAAAAATAAACAGAACGATTATTAAGCAAATTATAAAGAATCATATGTTATCATTTTGCTAAGATAAATTAGACAAGCATTTAAGCAAATTATAAAGAATCATATGCTATCATTTGCTAAGATAAACTAGACAAACATTAGATCATCACGCTACTAATATAATACATATTGATTGAAAAATAATAAATATTGTTTGAAAAACAAGGAACTAAACGCGTTATCACAACAGTGACGCACGTGCAGGTTATTGTCTTAATCTCCGTCATCACGTGGGTGGATGATTTTATTCTGTCCCCACCCTCTTCATCCAGAGTATTTTCATGCTTAATTACATGTATACCCTTTCTGGTTTTCTCTATTCATAAGACTGGAGGGTATGGGGGCAGCCTTGGCCCGGTGTGGCCGGCGCCGCACCCCCACACCGCCCCCATAGGCGCGTCCCGGCTTCTCCGGCTCCTCAACGACGTGCTCGACGGGCCTCCTTTTCAAATTATAGCCGTTATTAACGGCTAGTTTCATTAATAAAAAAAAATACCCCCTTTTCTATAAAACACTTTGATTTTATACCATTCCTTCACCATTTTCTTCCCACTTTCAACCAAAAACACTCTTATTTTTATACCATTCTTTTATAAAAAAAATATTTTTCACCCACAATGCAATCGAATTCTTGGCGGTTATCTTCTTTTATGTCTTATTTTTATTTAAATTTTGAATTGTTTTTATAAATTTAAACAAATAAAAAAGTTAAACAATAAAAGATAAACAAATAGATAAATTAAACAATAAATTAAATCATGTGAGGTAGGCCCATTCTCCACCCCCTTCAAAATGCTAGGAGGGCCATCCCATGGAGGATGGTGATGTGGCGTCCTACGTGGCGGCTCATCCTCATGGGGATGACCCTCCCCATACCCTCAAGTCTAACTAGTTGGATTCGTTGCGCTTCGCAACGGGTTTTTATCAGTATTGGTTTCGTTTATTATAGTATCAGCACGATATCGGCACTCGGCATAGCAATTGACAAGTGTTTTATATCGATTGAAAACCATAAAAAACGAATGCCCATACTGATACCAGTGTTGTTCGGTTGGCATCGGTTACATTACCACCTAACCAGTATGGTACTGACACTCAGTATAGCTTAAGATACTGAATAATAATTTATTGCGAATACAAATACGTGTTCAACAAATTTTATATCGCAACTTCGAGAAAAACCATAAAAATGAAAATGGTACTGATACCAATATTTTTTTATTGGTATATGTTCGATTTACGATGATAAAAAAATCAACTAATAAAAATACTAAAAAGACTATACTATTAAAAAATAAACTACCATACATGGAGTGGAAAAACAAAAGCATAAAGTGACAAAATAGAAATTGTTTATGTTCCCAAATAATAATCAACTAACGATCGTTCCGTTAATTCACTCTTACTTACTTATGTCAAATTAATAGTATATAATAGCATATAACTAACTAGAGGTGTGCAAAAAACCGAATTAACCGAACATAACCGAATTAACCAACAAAATCGAACCGAAAAAACCGAACCAAATAAAAAAACCGGTGGGTCGGTTAATGATTTTTTTGAAAACCGAATGTAGCGGGTCGGTTATGGTTATCATTTTTTCCATGCCCACCATAACCGAACCGACATGTAATAAATCTTTGTAGGATTTAGGACTTTTCACAATATTTTTAATATTTGATGTTTTTTTACTGAAGATTTTTAGTACTTATTGGTTTTTCATATCATTTTGTGGTTTTGATTGAATGTTTATTACTTTATTTGAATTTATGGAATATATCATATCACTTTATTTGAATATTCGATAATAACTAGTATTAATATTATAGATTATATGTATTTTTTTAATACTATGTAATACACTAATATATACAAATATGCAATAACAATTTATTCCATGTAAAAAAAAATTAAGCTATTTTTAGCTAAGCTAAATACACGATTAACCACCCATAGCCGACCTGCTATAACCATCAAAACCGAATAACCATAACCACCATAACCGATCGGTTATGGTTATCTAATAACCGACATCGCGGTTATGGTTATGGTTTTTGGTCAAAATCGACCCATGCCACCCCTATAACCAGGGGCGGACCTGTAGTTAAATTAGACATAGCACGGGCTACGGTTCAACTTTGTACCGGTAGTGTAAAATTTATGTATTTTTTCGATTTTTATACAAATGACACCCCTAAACAACTACGAGGGCACCCCTAAAAAATTGTAAGCCCAAATTGCAGTTGTAAATAATAAGCTCATATCAGTTTATTGAAGCCTAGTTAATTAGAGTAAGCATTCAATAATGAAGATTGTATATAATAAACCCAACCAATTGTTATTAAAGCCCAATTATAATGTTATATGTTAGCCCAAACCAGTTATAATGTAAAGATTTATTAGAAGCGGCCAACTTGATAAATGGTATAAAATGAGCATTAAATGCTTTAAGACAAAATGGGTTTGAGCCAATGTTGGAAAAAGTGACTTCCTTTTGTAAAAAATACAACATTACAATGTTGGACATGACGGAAAGTTATGGTAATCGAAGAAACCGAAAGAATGTCATTACAAATCGACATCATTTTGAAGTTGTCATTTTTTATGAGGTTTTGGAAATGCAGATTCAAGAATTAGGAAATCGATTTAGTGAGGTAACAACAAGTTTTATAAAAAATATGTCGGGTTTAAATCCTTGTAGCGGTTTTTATAAGTTTGACCCATCGAAGATATTGGCGTTTGCTAAGATGTACCTGGATGATTTTACTAAACAAGAAATAGGAACTCTTTTGGGTGATATTGAGTCATTTCGTCACACTATAAGCGATGATGATAATTTTGCAAACTTGAATGGAATAAGTGATCTTGCGCATGTTATGGTTGAAACGGGAACACATAGTTGTTGTCCTTCAATTTATCGGGTAGTGAAGCTAGCTAGCTTTGCTTTTACCGGTTGCAACCGCAACCGTTGAAATATGTTTTTCGAAATTGAAGCTTGTCAAGATGGATTTACACAATCGAATGGGCCCGGAATTTTTGAACAATGGTATGGTTTGTGCGTCGAAAAGGATTTTTTTACATGAAGTAAAAGACAACGATGTGATGGAACGATTTCAAGCTATGAAAAAAAGAAGAGGACAAATCTATTAGGTATTTGTTTTACTTTATTTATCTATTGTCATTTTTTTTAATATTGTATGATTGTACGGCGAAAAAATTGTTTTTAGGATACCCCTGAGTTGATGTTCTAGTTCCGTGTAACAACCCTCAATAAAACCGACACTCTCGAATATTTCCGACATCCTAGCATATGTTAAAATATCTTAATATGTCTTTAAATATACCCCGTATGTGAAAACCGAGCCCGAAATATATGAAATAGTATTAAAAATAATTTAAAATAGAAATCTAGAGCTAAGGCGGGCCGCGTAGACCCACCCTAACCATTTACGCGGGCGGTATCAAGGATGGAAACGGACTTCATTGATTTCTTTAGTTCAGGCGGGCCGCGTAAGCTTTAGCTTACATTTACGCGGGCCGCGTAAGATCGAAATAGTGGCGCAGCCCGGTGTTGACACGTGTCGTGCAACGTGTTGAACCTAGTCATGACCCGGATCAGCTACGCCTAGACCCCTAAGCCACGCGGGCCGCGTAAGCCTTCGCTTACCTTTACGCGGGCCGCGAGAGGACGGGATATCAGCACTATATAAGAAGGTCATCGGGTTTCACTTTCCGTCGTTCACAATTCGATTCTCAATCTCAAATTCTGTAGAAGAGTTATAATAGTCGGGTATTATACCCCTAATTAGCGAGGCTCTGCTCCGTTGTAAGTATTATAACCCCAGTTTCGTAATAGATACGTTGCCCGATTGATTTAGGGTTCCGTAACAACTGTCGTGGTTCTGCCCGAGGTAGTTGTTAGAATGCCGTCTCGGGGAGGGTATCATTAATATTTTCAAAGGGTTATGATACTAACCTATGTACATTTGTATAAATTATAGATTATTCCCAGGAAACCCTTACGCGAAGTCTAAGATAGCAATGTGAGTAATCCTTCTTTTTGTGTAAACCTTTTTGTGAGTTTATCCTCTTTTTGTTAACCTTTTTGTAATATTTTACAAAACCTTAATGTTTTACAATGCGATTAAGCAGTGATTGAGTCTTTGTAGCTCTTCAATTACTGCCGGTATGTTGGGGTTTTGTATACAAAATTTACTACCTTGTGAGTAGTAAGTCGGGACGACAATACGTTACCATTGGACAACGAGTTAGCCAATGTGTAATATGACCCACTAGTCAATGTTGACACTACTGAATGAGTAATTGTGTAGAAATAAACAATGTGATCGCTCTCAATACTGTGTTAATTGATAAAATGTTTCTTAATTAAACTGGGATTCACTCACCAGTATTTCCCACTGACAAATGTCTTTAAAACGCGTTTCAGGTAACACATTGTGACAACTAAATTAGTAAAAAGCCAGCTGGAGAGCACTGAAGGCTTGGGAAAAATGTGGCTATAAAAGTTACCTAATAAACGATGTTTTAAATTCAATAAAATAGGGTTTATCCCTATAAATGTATTGTAATAAGAAACTTGGGTTTTACCCATGTGATTATTAATATCAAATGAGGTGGTTTTACTCTGATAAACAATTTCCTAACTACGGTCCTGATGAAATTTCCGCTGCCAAATTAATCAACTGATACCACCAAACTCTGAGTTCGCATCCGCCCGTTCCCGGGACAGATAAGGGAACGGGGGTTGCGACAGGAGGTGGTATCAGAGCCTAGCCACTGGTCTGAGCCAAAGAAGTGTTCTGCTGACACTTAAATTCTAAATTTTATGTTAGGGAAATAAATTATGAAAATACATGCATAACTGTATTTAGTTGTTATGTGTTATTTGACTATTTGTTAGTTTACAGTATGAGTGATCAAGGACCCTCAGACATGAATCGTCAGTTGTCTGGATCACCTAGGAGTGAAGGTACCTCTTCACAGCATGCCCTCTCTGGGTATACTGCTGATCAGGAAGAAGGAATGTTTGCTTTTAAAGCTCAATCGGAAGAGCCATTCCCTCACAAAAGGAGAGGATGGTTCAGTAAGGAAGCTTTTGCTCGTAGGAAAAGAATGCGAAAGTTGCAACAGCAAAGAGTTTTAGCAGCTGCTAAGCGAAAGACAGATGCCCATACACAAGATATGCTTAATAGAAGCCTAGCCAATTTCCATATCCTAGCTACAACTGCTGCTGACCCGAGTCTGGAACAACTAGTAGCCCCACAACCACAATTCCCAAACCAACCCATGGAGATAGAAAACCCGGAAAACCAAGTGGAGATGCATGACTTTAACCCAGAAGAAATCCCTAGGATACCTGCACCAAACCCCCTAGACCCAAATTACGACCCCTGGTGGGACGACAATAGGGATTTTGTGCATCGTTACCCTATTCATGAAGACACACCCATAGGAGCCTATACAGGTATGGACCCTTTAGATCCCTATTACCATGATGAATATATTAGGGAGATTTTAGAAGATCCTTACCGATTTCAGGCACTTTCACCCCCGTATCAGGAACCCGCACCCCAGATTCCAAACCCAGTCCGAGAACCTGCACCCCCAATGAGTGCAGAAAACGTGCAAGAACTTAGGACTTTCGGGGAGGAAATTTTAGAAAGCAGTGAGAGAATGCGTCAGGTGGGAGAGCGTCTCGTATGGAAATACGATGAGCGCAATATGGATTTTTGGATAAATCCATATCCGTGATGTGATGGAGGAAACGGAATAATAATATATTATAATAAAATAAAAATAAAATAATATGTGTGTACGGATGCATATTACTATTAGTGTGATTCTATTTCTGTTGGTATTGTAATTTTTTTCAGTACTAGTGTGTAATAGATGCATAATAGTATATGAATAGAGTAAAAGTAGCAATGATCTACGTTTTTGGCTAGATTGAGTGTCATGTGATTAACTATATTAAGATATTATTTGTGATATTAATATGGGGTAAATGTTTAAAATTCAGATGGCCGACGAAGGAAATCAAGGAAACCTGAATAACGATAACCAGAGTAACATTAACGTGGTTAATGAGAATCCAAGCATCAATAACAATGAAAATCAAATGGATAATAGTGTTGTTCAACATATAGTGGCACAAGGAATTATAGATGCAATGCCATTTATTATTCAAACTATTCAAGAAGCGAATAATAAAAGTAAGCATAGCAGTAAGCGACCCATTGAACCAGAACACATCGTGAACAATGGACCTGTACTTCAAATGCCCATTCCTAAAAGAAGAAGAACCGTGTCTTACGGTTGTTCTTATAAAGAATTCTGGTCTTGTAAACCAATGGAATTCTCGGGCAACGAAGGGGCCATTGCAACCTTACGCTGGATAGAGAAGACTGAGGCAGTTTTAAGAATAAGCAAGTGTGCTGAAGAAGATAAGATATTGTTTGCTTCAAATCTGTTTAAGAATTCAGCGCTAGAATGGTGGAACACTATCCTCCAATCAAGAGGAAGTGATAGAACCTACAATATGGAATGGGAAGAATTTAAGAATAAGGTAGAAAGGAAATTCTGCCCACCCAATGAAAAGGAACAGATAGCAAACAAATTCCTAAACCTTAGGATGACTGGTGTGGATAGTAAGGGATATACTAAAATATTCTTTAAATATGCCAGAATAGTACCAACTCTTGCTTCACCAGAACCAGTGTTGTAACGCCCTGCGTTTTCATACTTTCCATATTTAGAAACCATTGCTTGAAACTCTATTTTTGGAAATCTTGCGTTCATTGTGATCGTTCTTTCTTTGTAACCATTGTAAAATCCGAGACTTGGATTATAAATAAAACTCACATTTTGTTAAATACATGTTACACATACTTTGTACATGCTCCTACATTCGATTTCGTGAAACAATTGATTCTTATTCGTAACTCTTGGAAACTTTGTGCTAAACTTGTAAATACATGAAACTTATGCATAAAACGTATTATGAACGTATACGGAACTTAAATACGACCTTCATACGCTTAATTATGCTTTGATTATGTTCCTCATACTTTATTTGGCCTTAAACTATGCTTTTATGGCAAAACTAGTCCCTAAAACACCCAAAATGCCCTAAATATCAAAGTTGAGGGGCCTAAGTGTAATAAAACCAAACTTCAGCCACAACCCTCATACCAGCCGCGTAAACTTAAGTGTGGGTTTACGCTGGCCGCCTGGCAACCCCCAGATCAGAATCCCAATTCAGCTCGCGACCAGGTTCGTTTTTGAGCGGGATTTTCAAGTTTAAACCAAGTTTTAGCACTAATTATCCCCCCAAACCAACCCTAAACACTTCCCTATAAATACCCAAGGCCTCCCAAGTCTTTTACACTTTAGAAACACCCTCACAACTCTCTCAATCACTCAAAAACGTTGCTGCAAATCAGAGTTCGGACAGATTCATCGAGCTTTACGAAAATGGGCATAACTTCTTCATTTCTTGGTCTTTTTCATTGATTCTTCTTCCTACTTGCTTGGGACAACTTTAGGTATGTTTCCAACAGGATTTCCATGGAAAACCAAGGCTGGAACATCACCAAATAAGGCTCCAAACATTCTGTTTTGATTAAACTTTGTATATACTTGCTTAAACTTGAGTTATCTCTTAAATTCCTATGTCCTCATGCCACTAATCAAGACTATGATTAAGTGTGCTTAAAAACAAGGTTGTAACATACAAATTCAGAGGTTTTAATCCTCTAAACTTTCTGTTTTAAAAGGGTTTTAACCCACAAGTAATGAACAAGCCTAATGCTTGATAGTTGTGTGATTATAGGACTAGCTTGGGCTATCCTACTTGTAAATCCACACATTACTTGATGTTTTCCTTAGATTAGTTGTATTTATTCATTCTTTATTGTATGTTCATGACCCTTCTTGGTTGTTTTTACATCAAGTGTAGTGGTGAACACTTAGAGGTACCTAAATGGAAGCTTGTTCTTCCTACCTCCTACATGATTTCCATGATATTTAGAGGTACCTAAATGAAGATCTTAATCTTCTACCTCATGCTTGAAATATTGGACTTAATAATACGTATAAAATTTATGTAATATATAAGCACATAATCCAAGTAATCGAATCTTAGATGATGAATTAGTGTTCATATGTCCAAGTACTAGATTATATCATCCTATAGTATGATAACTTGTTACGATTCTAATGGAACCTTGTTCCATGAAACCATATAAACTCCTTGGTGTACATAGTGTCAAGAACAAGTATCATATGTATTAGATGAGTATTTTCACATCTTATTCTCATATGTTATTTTATTTCGAATCTCGACTCTAAGCATACTTGAACTGTAACCCTTATACATTCGGACTCTACATCTCTAATCGTCAACAATTGGATAATCGGAAAGCATATGTAATGTTGTGAGTATACTTGAACCCCTTTTTCGTTTACCACTTTTTGGGGTGTAACATGTTATTTATAAACTTACACACAAACTTTATGCTTAAACACATGAACATTCCTATAACATGCTTGTATACGTGATTGCTTAATACTTTAAACTTGGGTTGAGGACATTATGTGTTAAACTTGTCATTAACTTCGTACGAGCCTAACCATGACATATGTAGCGCTATAGGATTAACGACCCGCCCGTAGACTTGTGGTTATGTCATGAGCATCTTCCGTTTCATTATTGGTTTGATATGTTTGACACATGCCAAATTTATTGTTTATCTTGAATCACATGCTTGCTATGAGGAATTGTTTAAAACTTATCATTTGTTATGTACGTACCAAACTTGTATACTCGCCTTTGCTTTTGCATTGAATTGTATTTTTAAACATGTTACAGGTTGATGATGACGATGCTATGAAAAGAAGTAGCGTTGATGCCTAGATACACATATAGACGTTTAGGTTTAATATGTTGTATCAATTTTGCTTATGTCGTTATGTACTACTCTGAACTCGTTGTATTTGAATTTCTTGTAATGTTGACAATTTACTTTATGAAATGAAACCGGTTTATTAAATATTGTCACAATTAGCGTTATGATGTCTCTAGCAATCTTCACACTTCGTCTCATCCCGATGTTTCCGCCATTGGTTGGGGTGTGACAAGTGTTAATCTCCCGTTATATTTGGGGATTAATTGGGGAGATAAGACATGTAGTCAAGGCAGCTAGACCTCAAACCATAGAAGAAGCTGTAGAACTAGCCAATACCTTGACCGATGAATTAGTCTGTACCTGAGAAGAGGATCAAAGAAGGAACCTAACCCAGAAGCTCACACAAGAATTTCGTTCCGGAAATTCTAAGCTTGGAAGAAATGTAGGTTCTACCTCTGCACCCTACTGTAGGCATTGCAAAAGAAAGCATTCAGGAAGATGCTCCATATACTGTAACTTTTGCAAAATATCGGGACACAAGGAAGAAGACTGCAGAAAGAAAGCTAACAGAACATGTTACAACTGCGGAGAACAAGGTCATATCAAGCTTAATTGCCCAAAATTAGCTTCAGCTACAAACAATAAGAATACCAAAAATGCTAGAGCATTTGTTCTAACTGCAGAAGAAGCCAAAATGATTCCAGATGTCATAGATGGTACGTTTTTAGTTAATGATATATTTTCCAAAGTATTATTTGACTCTGGTGCGAACCAAAGTTTTATTAATACGTTATTTTGCAAAATTCTAAATCAATCATTAACTAAACTACCACAAGAATGCTTAGTAGAAACAGCTAATGGAGAAACTGTTAGGATCTCTGAAATCTTGCAGGGAGCAAGAATAGAAATTTTAAATCAAAAGTTTATAGCAAACCTTTATCCCATGAATCTGGCAGGATTTGATGTTGTTTTAGGTATGGATTGGTTGATAGCCAATAAAGCCAGTATTTTATGTGATCAAAAGTCAATACAAGTAAATTCACCAAAAGGTAAAACGATCACAATTAAAGGAGATAAACCATTTAGATCCACAAAATTCATCTCTATAATGAAAACTGCAAGTTCTATAAGAAAAGGTTCTACAGTGTATTTGATTTCTATAATCACTAACACTAAAGAAAAAGAACTAAAAGACATTCCAGTAGTGTCTCAGTTTTCAGAAGTATTTCCAGAAGAATTACCAGGACTACCGCCAGACAGAGAAGTTGAATTCAGAATCCATCTACTGCCAGGAACAACACCAATTGCCAAAGCACCTTACCGTTTGGCACCCGCTGAAATGCAGGAACTGAAGAAACAATTAGACGAATTGTTATAAAAAGGATTTATACAACCAAGTTCATCGCCATGGGGAGCGCCGATACTGTTTGTTAAAAAGAAGGACGGATCAATGCGCATGTGCATTGATTACCGTGAATTAAGCAAAGTCACGATTAAGAATCAGTACCCATTACCGAGAATCGATGATTTGTTTGATCAACTGCAAGGAGCTCGATATTTCTCTAAAATTGATTTAAGGTCAGGATATCATCAATTAAAGGTACAGGAAGAGGACATTCCTAAAACCGCTTTCAGAACAAGGTATGGCCATTATGAATTTACTGTCATGCCATTTGGTTTAACCAATGCCCCAGCTGCATTTATGGACATGATGAACCGAATATGTAAGCCATATTTGGATAAATTCATAATTGTATTTATAGATGATATTCTAATTTACTCTAAGAATAAAGAGGATCATGCAAAGCATTTACACGTACTTTTGAGTTTACTACGAAAGGAAAAGCTTTATGCTAAATTTTCTAAGTGCGAATTTTGGTTAGAACAGGTACAGTTTCTTGGACATTTAGTTAATCATGAAGGAATTCATGTAGATCCAACAAAAATCGAGGCAATCACTAAATGGAAAACCCCAGAGTCACCAACCGAGGTTATAAGTTTCTTAGGATTGGCCGGTTATTATAGAATATTTATCCAAGATTTTTCTAGAATAGTCATTCCCTTAACTAAGTTAACCTGTAAATCTGTTAAGTTTGAATGGGGATTAAAACAAGAAGAAGCTTTTAGAATTCTTAAGCAAAGATTAACCCATACACCCATATTAGCATTATCAAAAGGAACTGAAGACTTTATAGTCTACTGTGATGCTTCTAAATTAGGCTATTGATGTGTATTAATGCAACGTCAAAAGGTTATAGCTTACGCATCTAGACAACTTAAGAATCATGAAGAGAATTATTCAACCCATGATTTAGAGTTAGGAGCTATAATTTTTGCTCTTAAGATTTGGAGACATTACCTTTATGGTAGTAAGTTTACCATATACACTGATCATAAGAGTTTAAGGTATATTTTCAAGCAAAAGGAGTTGAATATGAGACAAAGACGCTGGATGGAGATGCTTAGTGATTATGATTGTGATATCCAGTATCATGAAGGAAAAGCAAATGTAGTGGCAGATGCTTTAAGCCGAAAGTATCATGAAAAACCAAAAAGGGTACGTTCTCTTAAATTAAATCTGCAAGTAGATTTAAATGATCAAATAAGAGAAGCACAAGAAGCAGTAATCAAGGAAGATACTGAAAAGCTAAAAGGTATGCTAAAAGAATTAGAACAAGGAACTGATGGAATTTGGAGATTCCTTGAAAAGAGAATGTGGATACCTAAATTAGGAAACCTACGTCATCGTATATTAGAAGGAGCCCATAAGTCTAAATATACGATGCATCCAGGAAGTGATAAAATGTACCAGGATTTAAGGAAAAATTTCTGGTGGATAGGAATGAAGAAGGACATAGTAGCCTATATTTCTAAATGTTTAACCTGTTCACAAGTCAAAGCCGAACATCAGAAACCCTCAGGTTTGTTACAGCAATTAGAAATGCCAGTGTGGAAATGGGAATTAATAACAATGGATTTTGTTACTAAATTGCCCAAAACAAAGAAAGGTAATAATACAATCTGGGTGATTGCAGATAGGCTAACCAAGTCAGCTCATTTCTTACCAATGAAAGAAACTTTTAGTATGGAACAATTAGCTAAATTATATGTAAATGAAATTGTTTCTCTACATGGTATTCCTTTATCAATTGTTTCTGATAGGGATAGCCGCTTTACCTCTCATTTTTGGTCAAGTTTCCAAAAGGCAATGGGAACTAAATTAAAACTGAGTACAGCGTATCATCCTCAAACGGATGGACAAAGCGAAAGAACAATTCAGACGATGGAGGACATGCTTAGAGCTTGTGTAATTGATTTCGGAGGTAATTGGGACGAACACTTACCTTTAATAGAATTTTCTTATAATAATAGTTATCACACAAGTATCAATGCTGCCCCATTCGAAGCACTTTATGGACGAAAGTGCCGAACCCCAGTCTGTTGGGCAGAAATTGGGGAAAAGCAATTATCTGGACCAGAAATAGTGCAAGAAACAACTGACAAAATCATTCAAGTCAAGGAACGACTGAAAGCCGCACGTGATCGACAAAAGAGCTATGCTAATATCCGACGCAAACCTTTGGAATTTCAAATAGGAGATAAAGTGTTGTTGAAAGTCTCTCCTTGGAAAGGAGTAGTAAGATTCATCAAACGGGGAAAGCAAAGTCCAAGGTATGTTGGACCTTTTGAGATTATTAGAAGAATAGGATCTGTAGCCTATCAGCTACAACTGCCAGAGGAAATGACATGAATACATGATGTATTTCATGTATCTAATAAGTGTTTAGCTGATGAATCACTGATAGTGCCTCTTAAAGATATAGAGGTAAATGAACAACTCAAAGTTTGTAGAAAGGCCTCTACAAATTGAAGACAAAAAAGTCAAGAATCTCAAACATAAGAGATTAGTTCTAGTCAAAGTAAAGTGGGACTCCAAAAGAGGACCTGAGTACACATGGGAACTTGAATCAGAGATGCAAAGGAAATATCCACACTTGTTCCAGTAGATCTCGAGGACGAGCTCTAAAATAAGGTGGGGAGGATGTAACAACCCTCAATAAAACCGACACTCTCGAATATTTCCGACATCCTAGCATATGTTAAAATATCTTAATATGTCTTTAAATATACCCCGTATGTGAAAACCGAGCCCGAAATATATGAAATAGTATTAAAAATAATTTAAAATAGAAATCTAGAGCTAAGGCGGGCCGCGTAGACCCACCCTAACCATTTACGCGGGCGGTATCAAGGATGGAAACAGACTTCACTGATTTCTTTAGTTCAGGCGGGCCGCGTAAGCTTTAGCTTACATTTACGCGGGCCGCGTAAGATCGAAATAGTGGCGCAGCCCGGTGTTGACACGTGTCGTGCAACGTGTTGAACCTAGTCATGACCCGGATCAGCTACGCCTAGACCCCTAAGCCACGCGGGCCGCGTAAGCCTTCGCTTACCTTTACGCGGGCCGCGAGAGGACGGGATATCAGCACTATATAAGAAGGCCATCGGGTTTCACTTTCCGTCGTTCACAATTCGATTCTCAATCTCAAATTATGTAGAAGAGTTATAATAGTCGGGTATTATACCCCTAATTAGCGAGGCTCTGCTCCGTTGTAAGTATTATAACCCCAGTTTCGTAATAGATACGTTGCCCGATTGATTTAGGGTTCCGTAACAACTGTCGTGGTTCTGCCCGACGTAGTTGTTGGAATGCCGTCTCGGGGAGGGTATCATTAATATTTTCAAAGGGTTATGATACTAACCTATGTACATTTGTATAAATTATAGATTATTCCCAGGAAACCCTTACGCGAAGTCTAAGATAGCAATGTGAGTAATCCTTCTTTTTGTGTAAACCTTTTTGTGAGTTTATCCTCTTTTTGTTAACCTTTTTGTAATATTTTACAAAACCTTAATGTTTTACAATGCGATTAAGCAGTGATTGAGTCTTTGTAGGTCTTCAATTACTGCCGGTATGTTGGGGTTTTGTATACAAAATTTACTACCTTGTGAGTAGTAAGTCGGGACGACAATACGTTACCATTGGACAACGAGTTAGCCAATGTGTAATATGACCCACTAGTCAGGGTTGACACTACTGAATGAGTAATTGTGTAGAAATAAACAATGTGATCGCTCTCAATACTGTGTTAATTGATAAAATGTTTCTTAATTAAACTGGGATTCACTCACCAGTATTTCCCACAGACAAATGTTTTTAAAACGCGTTTCAGGTAACACAATGTGACATCCAAATTAGTAAAAAGCCAGCTGGAGAGCACTGAAGGCTTGGGAAAAATGTGGCTATAAAAGTTACCTAATAAACGATGTTTTAAATTCAATAAAATAGGGTTTATCCCTATAAATGTATTGTAATAAGAAACTTGGGTTTTACCCATGTGATTATTAATATCAAATGAGGTGGTTTTACTCTGATAAACAATTTCCTAACTACGGTCCTGATGAAATTTCCGCTGCCAAATTAATCAACTGATACCACCAAACTCTGAGTTCGCATCCGCCCGTTCCCGGGACAGATAAGGGAACGGGGGTTGCGACATTCCGCCACTGCCTATAACTAACTATGGTTCCGTTAATTCGCTATTCTTTAGTTATTTCAAATTAATAGTATATCAGGGTAATTCAAATCCTTATAATTTGTCTACAAAGAGTTAAATTTTTAAAAAGACTAAAAGTTGTATCAAATGAACTTATGATAATCATTAAAGGTGGATGGTATAAGATTAATTCAAATAACTAATTATGAGAACTATAATATCCGGATCCACGTATCACCCACCTGGCCAACCTATGCATGACCATGCAAACCTATACGTAGACTAGGCGGCCTCACGGGCCGCGTAAGGTTTAGCTGAAGGCTTACGCGGGCCGCGTGAACCTTCAATTTCAGCTATAAATAGCTTGTTGCATGCACAGTCCATTGGTGTCGAGATCTTTTCGTAAAAACGAATTCTCATTACTCTGAAGTCGAAATTACTTTCACTTTTAGTGGGGTACTGCTCCGATACCGGGTATTGACTCGATCGCTGCTACGATTCAATGTCCGATCGATTAAAACTATCCAATGGATGTTTAAGTGCTGCCCACATTAGGGTTATGCTTTGTCATTCGTCGTAAATTCGATGGATGTTTAAGTATCGCACTTTGTCATTCGTTGTGAGGGTTTAATCTCGTGAGTTATCGTAAATGCTGTATTAGTTACTGGCCTAGTTCGTGTGCATGTTATTAATTTAGGTTACAAGGCTAAACCGTAGGCTTAAACTCTGCCGTTAAATCTGCAATGTGAGTCATTCTATTTTTATCAAAGTGCTTTATAAATTCTTAAATATTTTCAAAGTTATAATTACAGGGATTAAGTCTTTGTAATCACCAAATTACAGCCGGTATGTGGGGTTTTGTATACATTACTTGATAACCGTCACCATTGGACAACGGGGTAGCCAAGGGGTGATATGACCATAGTCACAGACACCTTTGGACAATGAGGTTACCAATGGATGGTCGAGTGATAAATACTGTGGGTAGTTGGTTGATATATGGAAACATTGTAATCGCTATTAATACTGTAAATTATAACAACGTGTCGTTTTAGTAAAAAGAATGATTCACCAGTATTTCCCTGCTGACAAAACCTTTTTCAAACATGTTTCAGGTGATCTGTTGTGATCCAGGAAAAGTGACGTGAAGCACTACAAGCTTAAGGAAGTGGCTCAATATAAAATAAAGAAACATGTTTTGTAAAATAAAGATTTCTCAGTGAAATCATATGATTGTAAACTACCGGGGTTTATCCCGAATTGTAAAATAAAATAATCGGGAAATTTCAGTTTTAAAAAGATCCTCTTAAAATCTTCCGCTGTTAACTCAATTAAATAAATACAACGGGATTTTCTGTCCCGCGGCTCCTGAACTGGGTCAAACCGGGCCGGGGGCCGTGACAGAAAAATGTGGTATCAGAGCCACTGAGTTAAGCTAATTAAGTATTTAAAAATACTTAATTTTCCTGATTGCCATTTTATGATTATGTGTTTTATTAACTGACTATTTGTTAGTTACAGTATGGGTAAGCAAAAGCTTTTGAATATCTATCTTAAATTAGATAGTTCGTAAAAAGAGAAGTGAAGTTCATCCCAATCAAAATCCTCAAGATACTCAGTAGATACTGAGGAGGGAATATTTGTTCATAAAGCCCATTATGAGGAACCACTTTCTCCTAATAAAAGTAGTTTGATTATTAGGAAAAGTCAAGAGAAAATAAAGAAATCTCAATCAAAAGAAATGAAAGTTAATCAGGAAATTCAGAAACTCGGTTGTAACCCACCATGGGAAGACAAGTTAGATGAAAAATGGGCAGATCTCTATATGCTAGCCACTGTAGCAGTAAATGCAAATCTTTAAAATACTCTGACCCAGTATTAGCAACCTTATCACCTACAAGCCAGAAACTTTACCCGGTAAATAAATAAATTACAATAAACCCTAGTGTGTTTTACTTGTCTATTGTCTTTTGTATTAAATTAGCCACACGGTATGCAATAATACTTGAAAATTATCTGTGAAATTTTTGTTAAAAAAAAAATTTAACTTAGTATTTTTGCATATATGCTAAATAGCATGAATGAGTTATCTGGAGCCCTAGAGAATCTCAACCTCTACCCTGTAAACATAGAAGTTTCCAAAGATTTTACTGGTTACTTTGCTGATGTGGAACAACCTATGGAATTTTGTGTTCCACCTCTAGAGAAACCAAAGCCTAAGAAAAGGAGAAGACTTGTAGGCTGGAGACGTGTACGCAGGAGGAAACCAGCAACTAGGAGAGTTCCCAAAATAGAAAATCCCATGGATAAAGGAAAAGGGATCGAGGTTGAGGAAAATACTAGGCAAGTAGAAAAGGAAATTGGGGAAAGTTCGAGGCAAGTCGAGGAGTTGCCATTACAAGAAGAGTTGGATCAGATATTGGCAAGTTGTGATATCATTAGACCCATTAATACCAACCTTTACCCTTATCCTGCCGAAACTCAAATTCCAATAAATTTGGAACCAGTCATCCCAGAACCTTTAATCCATACTCAACCTTTAGGAATGGACGAGTGGTGGACTAATGATTGGCAGTTTCAAAACCTACTTAATAATCCTTATACGTTTTTCCCTCAGTTTGACCCAGAACCTATACCAAATCCACCGATGAGTAATGAGAATATGGCTGAACTCCGCCATTTTGGAGAAGAGCTGATGGATGCTGGGAATAGGATCCGGGAAATAGGAGGACAAATCTCCTGGAAGTACGACGAAAGGGAACGTCACTTCTAAAATACCCAGGGATAGGATGGTGGTGAATCTATGATTGTATAATAGTAATAATACTAATAAAATAAGTCTGTAAAATAACTTACCAATAAAACCTTTGTAAGATAACGGTGTGTAATGATGCATAATATATAAAATGGGAATCGAGAAATCGATAATTTTGGCTATATATGTGTTGTGAAAATTATATAATTGTTTTGTGTATAATTGCTATATATTATATACTAATAAATTATATATATTAATTATCAGATGGAAAACGCTAATAATGAACCAGTTAATGAGGTTAATCAATCCGAGCAACACCCGGAGGATCAATTTATGACTAGGCAAGATATAGAAAATATTGTTGCTCAAGGGATAGCCAATGCTATTCCAGCAATCCTTGCTGCTGCCCAGAAACCTGTTGAACATCAACAAATCATTCCTAGATGTATTCCCGGAAGAACTCCCGGGATTACCACCTGACAGGGAAGTAGAATTTAGAATCCATCTAATTCCTGGAACTACACCGATAGCCAAGGCACCTTATCGGTTAGCACCCACCGAAATGCTAGAATTGAAAAAGCAATTAGATGAATTACTAAGTAAAGGATTTATACAACCTGGTTCATCTCCTTGGGGAGCACCAGTGTTGTTCGTAAAGAAAAAGGACGGTTCGATGCGAATGTGTATCGATTATAGGGAGTTAAATAAGGTTACAATTAAGAATCGATACCCATTGCCTAGGATTGATGATCTATTCGATCAACTTCAAGGAGCTAGATATTTTTCTAAGATAGATTTACGCTCCGGATATCATCAATTAAAAGTACAAGAAGAAGACATACCTAAAACTGCTTTTAGAACTAGGTATGGTCATTACGAGTTTACAGTCATGCCCTTCGGACTAACAAATGCACCTGCAACATTCATGGACATGATGAATAGAATCTGTAAACCGTATTTGGATAAGTTTGTAATTGTCTTCATCGACGATATACTTATTTATTCCAAAAGTCAGGAAGAACACTGTCAGCACTTGCATACCCTCTTAACTTTGTTAAGAAAAGAAAAGCTTTATGCCAAATTCTCGAAGTGTGAATTTTGGTTACAAGAGGTACAATTCTTAGGACACATGGTGAATCACGAAGGCATTCACGTAGATCCTGCTAAGATTGAAGCAATCACCAAATGGAAGGTTCCACAATCAGCAATGGAAATTAGAAGTTTTATAGGATTAGCGGGATATTATAGACGGTTTATTAAGGATTTTTCCAAGATAGCTGTACCATTAACTAAGCTAACCTGTAAATCAGTTAAGTTTGAATGGGGACCTAAACAAGAAGAAGCCTTTAGGATTTTGAAGCAAAAGTTAACAAATGCTCCAATTCTAGCTTTACCAGAAGGAGCAGAAGATTTTGAAGTATATTGTGATGCTTCAAAGCTAGGATTAGGATGTGTGTTAATGCAACGCAAGAAGGTAATTGCGTATGCATCAAGGCAATTGAAAAAGCACGAAGAAAACTATACCACTCATGATTTAGAGTTAGGAGCCATAATTTTTGCCCTTAAAATTTGGAGACATTATCTGTATGGAAGTAAGTTTACGGTCTATACGGATCACAAAAGTTTAAAATACATATTTGGGCAAAAAGAGTTAAACATGAGACAAAGGAGATGGATGGAGATCCTAAGTGACTACGACTGTGATATCCAATATCACGAAGGAAAGGCAAATATAGTTGCAGATGCTTTAAGTCGTAAATATCAGGAAAAGCAAAGACAAGTTCGTGCTCTTAGATTAAATCTACAGTTAGATTTAATGGAACAGCTAAAGAAGGTTCAAGAAATAGCAATCAAGGATGGTGCTGAAGGAATGAAAGGACGAATAAAAGAATTAGAACAAGGAGCTGATGGAATTTGGAGATTCCACAAAAGAAGGATTTGGGTTCCTAAGCAGGGAGATTTAAGAGATAAGATTTTAGAAGAAGCTCATAAATCTAGGTATACCATGCATCCTGGTAACAATAAAATGTACCAAGATTTAAGGAATAATTTCTGGTGGATAGGAATGAAAAAGGACATAGCTAGGTACGTTTCTAAGTGTCTTACTTGTTCACAAGTTAAAGCAGAACACCAGAAACCCTCAGGTTTACTTCAACAACTAGAAATGCTTGTATGGAAATGAGAACTCATAACAATGGACTTTGTTACTAAGTTGACCAAAACCAGAAAAGGTAATGACACGATTTGGGTAATTGTGGATCGATTAACCAAATCAGCTCATTTCCTACCCATGAAAGAAACCTTTATCATGGAAAGATTAGCCAAGTTGTATGTAGACAAAATAGTATCCTTACATGGAGTTCCACTCTCCATTGTATCGGATAGGGATAGTCGTTTTACTTCCCATTTCTGGACTAGTTTCCAGGAAGCAATGGGAACTCGACTAAATTTGAGTACTGCCTATCATCCACAAACAGACGGGCAAAGTGAAAGGACGATACAAACTCTAGAAGACATGCTCCGAGCATATGTGATAGATTTTGGTGGAAACTGGGATGACCATTTACCTTTAATTGAATTCTCCTATAACAATAGTTATCATACAAGCATCGAAGCTGCCCCATTCGAAGCACTGTATGGAAGAAAATGTAGAACTCCGATTTGTTGGACAGAAATAGGAGAAAGTCAATTATCTGGTCCTGAAATAGTACAAGAAACTACTGACAAGATCACTCAAATCAAGGAAAGGTTAAAAACAGCTCTAGATCGCCAGAAGAGTTATGCAGACAATAGAAGGAAGCTGTTAGAATTCCAAGTAGGAGACAAAGTACTATTAAAAGTTTCTCCTTGGAAAGGAGTAGTGCGGTTCGGTAAGAAAGGAAAGCTGAGTCCAAGATATGTAGGACCATTTCCAGTCATCCAACGAATAGGACCAGTTGCCTATCGTTTACAACTCCCAGAAGAGTTAGCTGGAGTACATGACGTATTTCATGTATCCAATCTCAAGAAATGTCTATTTGACGAATCTTTGGTAGTACCTCTTCAAGATATAGAGGTAAACGAAAAGTTAAAATTTATTGAAAAGGTATTACAAATAGAAGATAGAAAGATCAAGTTTCTCAAGCACAAGCGGCTAGTACTGGTCAAAGTCAAGTGGAATTCAAAGAGAGGACCCGAATATACTTGGGAGCTGGAATCAGAAATGAAGCGAAAGTATCCTCACTTATTCCAGTAAATCTCGAGGACGAGATTTTAAATAAGGTGGGGAGGATGTAAGGACTCTCAAAAATGTCCTAAACTGACCCACACGTGAAAACCCGGACCCCTGAAACCATACTGTGCACTAAAAATCAAGAAAACAAGAAATATGGTCTTCAGGCGGGCCGCGTAAAGGTTAAGCATACCTTACGCGGGCCGCGTCAACCCTTGGTTTGACCGGATAAGTATCCGGATCCACGTATCACCCACCTGGCCAACCTATGCATGACCATGCAAACCTATACGTAGACTAGGCGGCCTCGCGGGCCGCGTAAGGTTTAGCTGAAGGCTTACGCGGGCCGCGTGAACCTTCAATTTCAGCTATAAATAGCTTGTTGCATGCACAGTCCATTGGTGTCGAGATCTTTTCGTAAAAACGAATTCTCATTACTCTGAAGTCGAAATTACTTTCACTTTTAGTGGGGTACTGCTCCGATACCGGGTATTAACTCGATCGCTGCTACGATTCAATGTCCGATCGATTAAAACTATCCAATGGATGTTTAAGTGCTGCCCACATTAGGGTTATGCTTTGTCATTCGTCGTAAATTCGATGGATGTTTAAGTATCGCACTTTGTCATTCGTTGTAAGGGTTTAATCTCGTGAGTTATCGTAAATGTTGTATTAGTTACTGACCTAGTTCGTGTGCATGTTATTAATTTAGGTTACAAGGCTAAACCGTAGGCTTAAACTCTGCCGTTAAATCTGCAATGTGAGTCATTCTATTTTTATCAAAGTGCTTTATAAATTCTTAAATATTTTCAAAGTTATAATTACAGGGATTAAGTCTTTGTAATCACCAAATTACAGCCGGTATGTGGGGTTTTGTATACATTACTTGATAACCGTCACCATTGGACAACGGGGTAGCCAAGGGGTGATATGACCATAGTCACAGACACCATTGGACAATGAGGTTACCAATGGATGGTCGAGTGACAAATACTGTGGGTAGTTGGTTGATATATGGAAACATTGTAATCGCTATTAATACTGTAAATTATAACAACGTGTCGTTTTAGTAAAAAGAATGATTCACCAGTATTTCCCTGCTGACAAAACCTTTTTCAAACATGTTTCAGGTGATCTGTTGTGATCCAGGAAAAGTGACGTGAAGCACTACAAGCTTAAGGAAGTGGCTCAATATAAAATAAAGAAACATGTTTTGTAAAATAAAGATTTCTCAGTGAAGTCATATGATTGTAAACTACCAGGGTTTATCCAGAATTGTAAAATAAAATAATCGGGAAATTTCAGTTTTAAAAAGATCCTGTTAAAATCTTCCGCTGTTAACTCAATTAAATAAATACCACGGGATTTTCTGTCCCGCGGCTCCTGAAC
The DNA here is from genome assembly GCA_030545235.1 of Helianthus tuberosus. Classification (NCBI taxonomy): domain Eukaryota; kingdom Viridiplantae; phylum Streptophyta; class Magnoliopsida; order Asterales; family Asteraceae; genus Helianthus; species Helianthus tuberosus. The sequence continues at coordinate 32,466,861 of CM060435.1, forward strand.
TGGGTCAAACCGGGCCGGGGGCCGTGACAGAAAAATGTGGTATCAGAGCCACCGAGTTAAGCTAATTAAGTATTTAAAAATACTTAATTTTCCTGATTGCCATTTTATGATTATGTGTTTTATTAACTGACTATTTGTTAGTTACAGTATGGGTAAGCAAAAGCTTTTGAATATCTATCTTAAATTAGATAGTTCGCAAAAAGAGAAGTGAAGTTCATCCCAATCAAAATCCTCAAGATACTCAGTAGATACTGAGGAGGGAATATTTGTTCATAAAGCCCATTATGACTTCATTGTTGGAAATGCTAAATATAGTTATAATAATGTTGTTAACTATGCAAATCTATCTAGTGAAAATATGTGCTTTGCTGCCAACTTAAATAAGACCTCGGAACCTATTAACTATAAAGAAGCATGTAAAGATAAACGGTGGATAAATGCAATGAATGATGAACTTTCTGCTTTATATAGTAATGATACTTGGGACATTGTTGATCTTCCAAATGGGAAGAAACCCATTGGGAGTAAATGGGTTTACAAAGTCAAATACAAATCAAATGGTGAAATAGATAGGTTTAAAGCTAGGCTGGTGGCCAAAGGCTTTAGTCAAATTGAGGGCATAGACTTTGAGTAGACCTTTTCTCCTGTTGTCAAAATGGTCACGGTCAGATGTATTATCAGTCTCTCTGTGCAAAATGACTGGCCCATTTATCAACTTGACGTCAACAATGCCTTCCTTTATGGTAACCTAAAGGAAGAGGTCTATATGACCCCTCCTGATGGTTTAAATATAAATAACAAAAATAAGGTCTGCAAATTAAAACGGTCCCTATATGGCTTAAAACAGGCTCCTCGCATGTGGAACGAAAAAATTGTTCAAGTTCTTGTTAAAATTGGCTTTGTTCAGTCTAAGTGTGATCATTCTATGTTTGTTAAGTCTGATAACTCTGTGTTTACTGTTTTATTAGTCTATGTGGATGATATTTTGCTAACAGGAAACAACTCTGATGATATTAACAAAGTCAAATCCTTCTTAAAGAAGGAATTTCAAATCAAAGATCTTGGTTTTTTGAAATACTTTCTTGGTATTGAAGTCATTAACAACAAAGATGGTATTTGTCTCACCCAAAGAAAATACTGTATGGATCTTTTAAATGAATATGGGATGAGCGGATGTAAACCGGTTAATTGTCCCATAGAACAAAATCATATTTTGACAAAAAATGAGTAAAAATGAAGAGTTAAAGGAAGTTAGTATCACTGAGTATCAAAAACTTGTTGGGAAACTTATTTATCTTTCCCACACACGTCCTGACATTGCATATGTTGTTCACTACCTGTCCCAATACATGCATAAGCCAACTGAAGCTCACTCTCAGATTGCCTTTAGGTTGCTGAGATACCTAAAAAATGCACCTGGTTGCGGAATCATGTTTAAACAAAGTGATTCGTTTAATTTATCTGCCTATGCTGATTCAGACTGGGCTAAGTACACTGACAGTAGAAGGTCTGTCACAGGGTTCTGTATTTTTCTTGGGAATTCTTTAGTTTCTTGGAAAAGCAAGAAATAAAGTGTTGTCTCTCGTTCCTCGGCGGAAGCTGAGTACAGGTCTATGTGCAGTGCTTCATGTTGTGTAACGCCCCAAAATCCGAATGTTAATATTTGTCGTGTGTTCATAAATGACACGTCATGAAATAAATAACTAGGCTATTTAACCTAGTTAAGAGTATGGTCAAAAGTATTAAATGATAAAGGTAGTGTCAGTTATGTTTTAAAATGCAAACCCGAGGGGCTAGAGTGGAATAGATGAAAGTTGACTACTAATTAAAAGGTCAATACACACACAAACACACACATACGTGCGTGTTCTTGAAGCTTCAGGAGCTCTCAAGAGCTCCAAACCCTAGTTCCACTAAATCACCAAATTAAAGGGTGAATCGAAGCTCAAATTCAAGAAGGAACACGGATTAACGATCACCTTCACGAGGGGATCATAAGGTATGTCTTAAATCTAAGATTTGTGATCATGTGTAAAGCGGGTTGTGTTCTAATCCATGAGTTTAAGTGGAATTGAGCATGAGTATGTGTTATAATCAACATATAGAACATGAATTATGAATGGTTTGTGCTAATTTGATGTTTAGATGATAAACCCATTAGTTATGGTGATGAAGATGACTAGACTCATCACCTATGTCCAATTTTTGTTGAAAGAATGACGTATTATGTGGGTATGATGAATTCTTGTTAGATGAATTAGGAGGAATATGATGATGTTATGTTTTATGTTTATTTGGAATGATATATGATGATTAGTAGTAGGTTTTGAGGGGTTATGTATGAGTTTAGAAGATTTATGCATGAATAAGTTGTACGTTATGCTTAAAAGGTAGTACGAACATCAAGTGTATGATAAAATGTATATAATGTCGTCCGTATAGTCGATTATGATGTTACGGGCATATGTTGATAAGTCGATAGTTACATATGGTTAATAGTTGACTTTTGGAAGTCAACAAGTATAAGAAACATGATTTGACTCGTTGTTGTAAAAGCAGGATTATAGGAAGTCGTTTGATACATGTTATGTTAATATGTGTTAATTTTGATTACCCGATGAATTACGTGTGTTGGAAAGGATATGAAGTTGATTAGATGTTTTAATGCTTGTTAGAAATGATTAAGGAAAGTTAAGTGTGAATTATGCGAATGATATGATTGTTACATGTACAAATGAGTATGCTAATAAGAGCGTGGTTTCGATGAAATGAAAGTATAGGAATCACGTCGTGACGGACTCAAGCAGGAGGTGTTAACGGGTCAAGATGAGGCAAGGAATCGGATACGAGCACGGACGCATAAGGTAAGTGATTTCTGTAATCACTTCTTATGTTCGATTAAGTTATATGGTGTTTTAATTAACTAAACATGATGGTTGAGGTCAAATATGTGTCGTAGTCTTTCGTCGTAAAGGATGGGATTAAGGTTGACCAAAATGCCCTTGATGGGTATTTTGGGCAAACGATCTTAATAAGTGGTTTAGAAACAAGTTATACGATTAGTGTAATGTTTTGGACAAATATGGAAGTGGGAAGTATGGTCTTGTTAGGCATAGACCAATTAATGCGCAAATACCCATGACGGGTCAAATAATTAGAAAATGATAATAAGCCGATAGAGCGTAAGATAAGAATTTCCTTAATCCGAATGTGGGATTTTAAGTTCATATGATAGAATGTGAATTTACAAGCATGTAGGAAGAAACGGGAGGTTAAACGGGTAAACGGTTCGAAAGTTATGCGCGTTTTAGTGCGTTCGGACGATGAAACGGAACTGCAGGAAAAATGCACTTTAGAGAGGCCGTCGCCGACGGGCAAGGAGGCCGTCGCCGACGGGTTAGGGAAAATCAGTTTTTCTCCGACGGGTTATCTACATGTCTACGGGGTTTTGGCTACGGGAAAAACTACGGGCCGTCGCCGACGGGCCCTAGGGCCGTCGCCGACGACCTCCCCAAGTCCAAAAGTCTAAAATTTTGTTATTTAAGTTGATTTATGTATCGTAGGCTTCGGTTTGTTATCCGTGGACTACGGCGGACTTTCTAAACATGATTTTGATTGATCCTTAGATGAATATGGGCTATAAATCAAAGTTTAAGTCTCATGTAATTATCGTATTAGTATGTAAGAGGTATGCAAGATGTTGTACGTGTATGTAGATGCGTATTTATGTATATATGAAGATACGTGTGATAGTATGTATATATGTGAAGGCGTAGGAATGTATGTATGTATGCGGATGTGTATTTATGTATGTATAAAGATATGTACGAGTGTATGCATGTATGTAAAGATGTAAGAAAGGTATATACGTATGTATGTCTTATGCGTTTAAATGTAGGTATGTAGGTGTGTATGTAGGTAGAACGTATGTACGCAAGCGAGTATGTACGAAGGTATGCTCGTATGTAGGTTTGTGTGAAGGCATGTAATAAGTATGTATGTATGTATGTACGTATGTATGTATGTATGAATGTAGGTATGTATGTATGTAGGTAGGAATGGATGTATTTAGGTATGCACGTACGTAGGTACGTACGTATGTATGTAGGTACGTATGTAGGAAAGTTGCTATTTGTGACCGTAAACGTATGTATCAGTTTGTATGAAAGTATGTACGCATGCATCTAATGAAATTGAGCACTAACGGTAATGATTGCGTGCTTGGTGAATGAAGTGTAACGCAGGAATATCAAAGAAGTCTCACTACGGATCATATGATCAGGATGGGAAAGCTGGGATGTAAAGAGTTAACGAAACGAGAAGTAAACGTGAACAAACATTGTATGTTTATAATGCGTACTAATGTTGTGAATTTTATGTGGTGAGCGCAGGTAGTACCAGTCATGAGGATATCCAAGTATTGGAGATCGAAGATCGAGTCACTAGAGAGATTGTACGGAAACGTTGATGTACATAATGTAGTAAACATAAGCTATGTTTTTAACTAGTAAATAAGAGGATGACGGATTTATGAGAAAGAGCTGTGTTAAAGTTAAATTTTAAATAAGTTGAGGTATTTATAATGAAAGAAATTTTATGGTACGTGTTTCCGCTGCGACTTTTGTCATGTACGATTTAGGGTCTTACATGTTGACCTTCCGGTAACTCTCAGGTGTGACAATACTTCAGCTTTATCTATAGCTGCTAATCCTGTATTTCATGATAAGACGAAACATTTTGAGATAGACCTATTTTTCCTAAGAGAAAAAATAGCTGCTGGTATTATCAAGACAGCCGGTATAAAAACAGAGTTTCAACTCGCGGATATGTTTACAAAAGGGTTGCTGCCAAGAAATCATGACGAAATGTGTAAGTCCTTAGGGCTTACAAATCTGTTTAAACATTTAAACTGAGGGGGGATGTTAAAATTATAATTTATTCAGTTTAAATGTTTCTATTTTGGCCTTTATCAGTTTCCTCTTTTATAATCTAACCGTTGCACTCGTTTTCATTTTGAGGTTTGTTCTTTTGGGCTTGGATCTCTTTGCTGGGCTGCTTATGCTTGTGGGCTTGGATGTCCGGTGCTATTTAAGGAGGGCTCTGCCTCGGGATCTTACACACCGCCTCTTACAGCTCCTTCTCGAATACTCTTGTGCTCTTGCCTTCTTTCCCTCACACGTTCATTCGTGAGGCTGTTTGTTTGTTCTTTGTTAACCTTTTTGGTTGTTTATGTTCACCAGTCAATCTGTGATGACTGGTTGATGTTCTTGTACTGGTTTGGAAAGAAGTTGAATAAATTTGTTCTTCATTTTGTTTGGTTGATTCTGTCCCTGAAGTTCTGACAGTACCGCATAACTTGGGGTGTTCTTCGTGTTGTTTTCTCGCGTTTTGGGTTTTCAGGTCGGGTTGTTCGGGGTTTCAAAACTAAAAATATTATCCGGTAACCAAATCATTCTAGGTTTGGGTTTTATCGGGTCGAGTTTCAGGTTAGTATAGTTTTATCGGTTCCGGACTGTTTAGTTCTCCCTCCCTACAATAGGAACTTTTGGAGGAATGCTCAGGTGACCCAATAGTCACATTCTGCAATATCTTCATAAGGGGCTAATTGAGCTCAGTTACTTGCAATGGAGTTGTATCAAAACTGGTATATTCAATTAGGATGTTTTTGCTTTCCATTGTCAACAACCAATATCTTGCTGGGCTGACACTTTGACTTTATTTTGTAATTGTTTGCGGTTACGTAATGAATGTTTACATTGAATTTAAAAAACACAAGATGGAATACCCAATTACAAAGGTGGTAGTAGCATAGGAGCACCTGCCACAAATGGTAGTGTATATTAAGTAACCTGCTTAGAAAACAGACAAAAAATTCTTAAAAGCATACACAAAATAAAAACCTATAAAGCAAAAGTCCAAGCGGTGCATTATCAAGGTAGGATTCATCGTGATTTATATATGAGCTTGATAGTTTGAGATTTTTGTGCGAACCCAAATCATCAAAACTATATTCGTTAACCAAACCTTTAAGGTCAGTCAGGTTTGCCTTTGATATACATCGGATTCGGGTATAATAGTTTCTCAGGTCGGGTTCTGATATCCGGTATCAAGTGGATAAAATAAACACCCCTGCTTAATACGTTATCGATCCAGTAACAAATATCGCTTTTACCCACCAATGGGGTGACAGTCCATTGGTAAAGACAAAACTTTAAACACCTTAAGAGAAAGATTTTGGGTTAAAGTCTCATAGACTTAATGGAATAAAAAAAATTGTCATTAAAAAAAAATAAAAAGTAAATAAATATCGCTTTTAAAATCCTAGACACGTGCGCCAGTGGCATTCACGTAATTCACACCAATTACAAGGGCAATTAATTCTGTCTACAACCCTATAAATATATCTCTCCTTTTTCCTCTGTTATTCCTCTACTGAATCTCTCAACCACTCGCCGGCGCCGGCAACTTTTCTATTTCCGATCATCAACAAATAACCGATTCTCCGTTAATCTACTAGCAGGATAAATATCAACGTTCACACATATATGACGTCGGGAACACGGTTGCCGACTTGGAAGGAGAGAGAGAACAACAAGCGTAGAGAGAGACGACGGCGTGCAATCGCCGCTAAAATATTCGCCGGACTTAGAGTTTATGGAAACTACAAGCTACCGAAGCACTGTGACAACAACGAGGTGTTGAAAGCCCTATGTAATGAAGCCGGCTGGATCGTTGAAGAAGACGGAACGACTTATCGTAAGGTAATTCGAAATCTCGCAATCTGTTTGTCGAATTGATGAAATGTTGTTATGCGTACTGGTTTTTTGCTAGTTTAATCGTTGAATTATAGTGTTCGTTTATTTCTGGTGCATAACTTTTAGTTTTTTAGTGAATTTGATTAGATCCAGTGCTTGATTGAGTTACTGTAATTGAAATTTAGTAATCTTCGTTCTAATTGATGAAATGTTTCTATGTATACTATTAGATTGCTAGTTTAATCATTGAATTATAGTGTTTAGGACTGAATATTGATATGCTTATTATTAATTTAGGATGTGCTGATAGCTGTTAGATGTCATTTCTGGTTTATAATTTCTAGATTTTTAGTCAATTTGATTAGATCTACTAATCTATGTTCTGATTGATGAAATATTTCTATATGTACTGTTAGATTGCGAGTTTAATCGTTGAATTATAGCCGTTAGATCTTATCTCTGGTTAGGTTTTTAAGTTAATAATCTGATTAGATCTAGTGCTTGTAGGAACCGTTCGCATAAATTAAATAAAATAAACAAATTTTATTAAACTTGATTACAATACAGAAATGAGAAAACAAATTACTGGTACAATTACAACTGAAATAAAGACAATACAAGAATGAAGATGAAACAGAATTGGCTGAGGCACGTGAACACACGCTTCCCTTAAAACAAATTCCGAGTCTCCCAGGAGTACTCGTTTTGTTTCCCAGGGTACAACAGCCGGAGCAGTAGTACTGCCGGAGTAGACCTACAACCTGAAGGTTACCTTGAGACTGCAAAGAAAAGATCAGAAAAATTGTAGAGAGAAAGTTGTATGTTGCTGTTGTAGCTGGTGATCTTTTCTGCTGGGTATGGAGCTGTATTTATACAGCTCCTAAGTTGAAACAGTCAAAACGAATTAAAGAGAGGTTTAAATCGCATTAAACGTCTTCAATGCAATTTAAGACGTCATTTAATTCTCAGTCTAAGCCCATTAACTCGTCAGTTACGAAGCTGAACTGAAACTGCTCTGTTATTCAATGCTGGAAGCTTTCTGCGCGTGCGCGCGCCCATGCGCCGTGCGGCCTCTTGGCTCACAGCCGTGCGCCGCGCGCCCATGTGCGGTGCGGCCTCTTGGCTCATAGCCGTGCGCCGCGCGCCCATGCGCGGTGCGGCCTCTTGGCTCATAGCCGTGCGGCAATGCGCCACGTCACCGCGCGGTGCGTCCTCTTGGCTCAAGTCCATGCGCGCGTGCGCCACCGCATCACCTACCACTTGGTCCTTGCAACCCTAGTGCTCCACCACGCGCACGTGGTCAAAAATACAAAGGCGGCTCGCGGCGATGCGAGCGTGCGAAGTGCAAAGTGCGCCATCAAAGCGCCACATTGCGCCTCATCGCCCACGCCACGCGCGCGCGAGCGTGTGCGAGTGCGAGTGCGAGTGCGAGTTAGGGTGCTCCGCACCCTTTGCGAGGACACTAGTGTGTGCTTCCATGAAACAATAAGGATGGAGAGTTCCACCTTAAATACCCATTTAAGTTCCAACTCTCATCCGATGTGGGACAAGGTGCTACTTTCCCTTTTGTTTCAGCATTGAATGTTCCAAACACCCAACTTTGAGCATCGATATCTCATTCATCTTAGCTCCGTTTTGGACGTGGTTTAGTTCGTTGCGAAGGTCTTCCAACATAGAACACAAACCCACAAATAAATATATAAAACCCGCTCATTTTATTATATTTATTTCTAGTCCAAAATAGGAAAAAATCATTTTCCTATATTTGTGAAAAATGCTATTTTCACTTATTTTCCAACAATCCCCCACATGAAAAATGCTATTTTCATCAAATTTCCAACAATCCCCCACATGTATGGAAATGGATCTTTTCCTTACACTTTTCAACGATAAACTTCGACAGTTGAGTATTGCAAGATAGGTAGGTTTTACCCTTTGAACCTTCTTTTGTGAAGCGCACTTAGCTTACTAGCGGTGTGTAGACGCGATGTCCTTGAACATACCCCCATTTGTGTAAACGACAATACACTTCACACAATACTCTCCCTGGTTTGGCCAACTCCTCATTGTCGTGTCCTATTATGGTCCTGGAACACTAGCCTGGTTCTGCGAGAGCTCTAGGATTTGCGCACCCCACAAATCCATTCGAAGCGACCCTACTTCTCTCTAACATAGGTGATTCCTCTGAATCATTAAAAGCATCATGGTTATTTGATTTCCCGAAATCCTTAACCTTAATATGCTTAGCCTTACTTCAATGTCACTGATTGGAATGGACTAGGAAGTATATAACTAACTCCCTTTTATTTGGTTTGGGGTACTCCCCCACAGTGACTCCGTTTGGTAATATGATTAAGTTGTCCTATTGAACTTAGATCTTGGGATCTCCAGTCAACTAAGTTAGGTTTCCCTCATATTCCCATTTACCACGGGCTTTAGTCCCATTCCTCTTGACGACGTTTCTACTAACTCTCTGCTTAAGCCTTTTGTAAACGGGTCCGCAATGTTATCCGCTGATCTCACATAATCAATTGTGATAACACCCGTTGAGAGTAGTTGTCGTATCGTGTTATGTCTACGTCGCATATGCCTTGATCTGCCATTGTACATCAAGCTTTGAGCTCTACCAATCGCTGATTGGCTATCACAATGTACACATATGGCTGGCAAAGGCTTTGGCCATCTTGGAATATCTTCCACGAATTGACGTAGCCATTCCGCCTCCTCGCCTGACTTATCCAAGGCGATAAATTCGGATTCCATTGTGGATCTTGCTATGACCGTTTGCTTAGAAGACTTCCAAGCAATAGCAGCTCCTCCAAGTGTAAATACATAACCACTTGTTGATTTGGAATCTTTATTATCCGATATCCAGTTTGCATCAGTGTATCCTTCGATCACTGCTGGTTGTCGGGTATAATGCAGTCCATAATCTCTTGTGTATCTTATGTATTTAAGCACCCTCGTGATAGCCTTCCAATGATCCGCGCACGGATTGCTGGTGTATCTACTTAGCCTACTCACCGCGTAAGCCAAGTCGGGTCTAGTACATGTCATTAGATACATTAGACTGCCAATAATTCTTGAATACTCTAACTGAGCAACTCCATCTCCCTTATTCTTCTTAAGATGTTGGGAGGTATCAACTGGAGTTCGAGCTACACTCGTATCTCCCGAGTTGAATTTTTCAAGAATTTTATCCACATAGTGAGATTGACTTAACACAAGACCTTCTTGGGTTCTTATGATCTTTACTCCAAGAATCACATCAGCTAAACCCATGTCTTTCATGTCAAATCTCGCTTTCAACATGCTTTTAGTAGCTTTGATAATTTTATCATTACTCCCAATGATAAGCATATCGTCTACATAAAGGCATAAAATCACATAACCTTCATTTGTGTCTTTGAAATAAACACATTTGTCGCACTCATTTATTTTGAAACCATTGTCAATCATGACATGATCAAACTTTTGGTGCCATTGTTTTGGTGCTTGCTTCAAGCCATACAAAGACTTGACGAGTTTACATACTTTACCCTCTTGACCTGGGGCGGAGAAACCTTCAGGTTGCTCCATGTAAATCTCTTCTTCTAAATCGCCATTTAGAAATGCGGTTTTAACATCCATTTGGTGAACTTCCAAATTTCTTAAAGCCGCTATAGCAAGAACCAATCTAATCGAGGTTATGCGCGTCACAGGCGAGTAGGTATCAAAGTAATCTAGACCTTCCTTTTGTCTAAATCCTTTAATCACCAACCTAGCCTTGTATTTATCAATACTTCCATCAGTTTTCATCTTCCTTTTGAATATCCAACGATATCCAAGTGGTTTGCAACCAGGTGGAAGATCTACTAACTCCCAAGTATGATTTTGCAATATAGAATCTATTTCATTTCTTATTGCTTCTTTCCATTGAGGTCCTTCTGAAGAAGAAACCGCTTCGCGATATGTATTGGGCTCGCCCTCTACCATATAGCTAACGAAGTCTGGACCGAAGGATTTTTCAACCCTTGGCCTTTTGCTTCGCCTACGGTCACTTTCTTCAACCTCAGATTGTTCATGTGTCTTATCATGAACTACCTCATCATCTCGTCTAGATGAGCTTTCACCTACTTCAAAATTAGGTGTTAATGACGTTGCATGTGTTTGTCTTCTCAAAGGAAACACATTTTCAAAGTAAGACACAACGTTAGGATTCACCTCCATGATAGTGTTTACGTGTACATCAGGATTCTTGGACTCATGTACAAGAAAGCGATGTGCACTACTTTGATGCGCATACCCAATAAATATGCAATCAACAGTTTTGGGTCCTATCCTAAGAGCCTTAGGAGGTGGTACAATCACCTTTGCTAGGCACCCCCACACTTTCAAGTATTTATATGAAGGCTTTTTCTTTTTCCATAACTCATATGGAGTCTCGTCTCTCTTTTTCAATGGTATCTTGTTCAAAAGATAATTGGCCGAGAGAATGGCCTCCCCCCACATTTCCTGGCTCACCCCAGAACTTATCAACATGGCGTTCATCATTTATTTCAATGTGCGGTTCTTTCGTTCCGCCACGCCATTTGATTGTGGAGAATAAGGAGGTGTACATTCATGTACAATGCCACTTTTTGCGCATAAATCGGCAAAAGGTGCAACATATTCGCCTCCTCGGTCGCTTCGCAAAGCTTTTATCTTCTTTTGAAGTTGATTCTCAACTTCATTTTTATACAAGATAAATTTACTTATTGCTTCATCTTTACTTTTTAGTAAATATACATAGCAATATTTAGTACTATCGTCAATAAACGTGATGAAGTACTTATTTCCACCTCTTGTGGGTACCGCTTTTAAATCACAAATATCGGTGTGAATTAAATCAAGGGGTTCAGTTATTCGTTCAACCGATTTGGATGATGTTCTTGTAAGTTTGGATTCTACACATGTTTCACATTTATAGTGTGAATCAATATGGAATGTTGGTATGCAATTTAAATTGATTAAACGGCGTAAAGAATTAAAATTAACGTGACCTAATCTACCATGCCATTTATTCGATTCAGAAAACTCAAGCATATAAGTAGAAGTAGTAGCAATTTTATTCATGTCCTTTTTGACAGCCATTACATTCAATTTGAACATACCATTTTGGGCATAGCCCTTGCCTACATACATTCCTCGTTTAGTTAACACAAATTGATCGCTCTCAAAGACTAAACGAAATCCAAACTTGTTAAGCAACCAACCCGAGACTAGATTCTTTCGCAAGTCCGGGACATACAACACGTTGCTTAGAGTGAGCTCCTTCCCCGAAGTCCACTTCAAGATCACCGTTCCTTCACCCATGATGTCAGCGGTGGCTGTATTTCCCATATACAGCTTATCTTCTCCAGAAAGCGCCTTGAAGGTGGTAAATAGGCTTCTGTCCGCGCAAGCATGACGGGTCGCGCCCGTATCAATCCACCATCCTTTTGGAGTGTTGGTCACAGTATTGACCTCATCCATCATCGCGCTTTTGTCGGAAATCATTGCCACCAAAGGCATTCCGTCTTCATCCACCATATGCGCACGCTCACGCTTTGGTTTCTTGCATTGGTTAGCCTGATGCCCCGGCTCGTCACAGTTGTAACAAGTTCCTTGGAACGTTGGAGGTTTCTTTTTCACAACCCCTTTCTTCGGTCCAAGTTTGCTAGCCTTTGCTTTCTCCTTGTCCTTTTTCCCCTTACCCTTCGCGCCCTTAGAGGATTGCCCATGCTCAACCAAATTTGCGCTAGCAGAAGCTTGCGCTTGGTTGCCTTTAAGGGCAATTCTATTGCCCTCTTCAATCCGAAGACGAACAATAAGGTCCTCTAAAGTCATCTCCTTTCGTTTGTGTTTAAGATAATTCTTAAAATCCACCCAACCAGGAGGTAACTTTTCAATCAACGCTGCCACTTGAAATGTCTCGCTAAGTGTCATGCCTTCCGCAAAGATGTCATGTAGTATAATTTGGAATTCTTGGACTTGATTCATAACACTTTTAGAATCAACCATTTTGAAATCCAAAAAACGGGCTACCACAAATTTCTTTGTGCCAGCATCCTCCGTTTTGTACTTCTTGTCCAAGGCATCCCAAAGTTCTTTGGAAGTCTTGACGTTGTAGTACACATTATACAACGCATCTGCTAGGCCGTTTAACACATAGCCACGACATATGAAATCCGAATGCTTCCACGCATCTACCGCGCACTGTCTTTGTGCGTCGGTCTCCCCTTCCACAGGTTGGGGAGCGGTTTCCGTCAAGAACCTCGCAAGGTTCATGGTGGTCAGGTAGAAGAACATCTTCTGTTGCCACCTTTTGAAGTGTAGACCCGAGAACTTCTCGGGTCGTTCCGCGTGATTGGCCACTGTGGACGCTCCCACAGTGGTGGCGTTCAAGGGGGTTCCCGTCACAACATTCACAGTGTTGTTAACGTTGACATTCTCGTTCGACATGCTGTAAAATTAAAAATTTAAACTTTTTAGTCCAAAAAATTCTGTTTTACGCACAAAACAGAAGTAAACTAATAAATTTTAATTTTACCACAATTTACTGTTTCGGCTTCTAAGTCCAACTTTGAAGACCAAAAACAGAAAATTTATAATTTTAGAACTTACTGACTGGCTTCTAAGTCCAACTTTGAAGACCAAATCAGAAAGTTTTATCAATTTTTAGGACAAATTCTGAAGTAATCAAAAAATGTTTTCAACCAAAGTCGCTCCTTTGAAGATGAAAACACAAAAAATCTGTTTTTAAAACCCAAACTGAGTGAAAACAAAACTGGTTTGAATCACAAACAGAATGGTTTTGATTACACGAACGGTTTTAAAAATTTGTTTTAAGATTGTAGGAACCGTTCGCATAAATTAAATAAAATAAACAAATTTTATTAAACTTGATTACAATACAGAAATGAGAAAACAAATTACTGGTACAATTACAACTGAAATAAAGACAATACAAGAATGAAGATGAAACAGAATTGGCTGAGGCACGTGAACACACGCTTCCCTTAAAACAAATTCCGAGTCTCCCAGGAGTACTCGTTTTGTTTCCCAGGGTACAACAGCCGGAGCAGTAGTACTGCCGGAGTAGACCTACAACCTGAAGGTTACCTTGAGACTGCAAAGAAAAGATCAGAAAAATTGTAGAGAGAAAGTTGTATGTTGCTGTTGTAGCTGGTGATCTTTTCTGCTGGGTATGGAGCTGTATTTATACAGCTCCTAAGTTGAAACAGTCAAAACGAATTAAAGAGAGGTTTAAATCGCATTAAACGTCTTCAATGCAATTTAAGACGTCATTTAATTCTCAGTCTAAGCCCATTAACTCGTCAGTTACGAAGCTGAACTGAAACTGCTCTGTTATTCAATGCTGGAAGCTTTCTGCGCGTGCGCGCGCCCATGCGCCGTGCGGCCTCTTGGCTCACAGCCGTGCGCCGCGCGCCCATGTGCGGTGCGGCCTCTTGGCTCATAGCCGTGCGGCAATGCGCCACGTCACCGCGCGGTGCGTCCTCTTGGCTCAAGTCCATGCGCGCGTGCGCCACCGCATCACCTACCACTTGGTCCTTGCAACCCTAGTGCTCCACCACGCGCACGTGGTCAAAAATACAAAGGCGGCTCTCAAGCGGCTCGCGGCGATGCGAGCGTGCGAAGTGCGCCATCAAAGCGCCACATTGCGCCTCATCGCCCACGCCACGCGCGCGCGCGCGAGCGAGCGTGTGCGAGTTAGGGTGCTCCGCACCCTTCGCGAGGACACTAGTGTGTGCTTCCATGAAACAATAAGGATGGAGAGTTCCACCTTAAATACCCATTTAAGTTCCAACTCTCATCCGATGTGGGACAAGGTGCTACTTTCCCTTTTGTTTCAGCATTGAATGTTCCAAACACCCAACTTTGAGCATCGATATCTCATTCATCTTAGCTCCGTTTTGGACGTGGTTTAGTTCGTTGCGAAGGTCTTCCAACATAGAACACAAACCCACAAATAAATATATAAAACCCGCTCATTTTATTATATTTATTTCTAGTCCAAAATAGGAAAAAATCATTTTCCTATATTTGTGAAAAATGCTATTTTCACTTATTTTCCAACAGTGCTTGATTTCAAATTTTCAAATCGCGTTTGCCGTTGATGATCTAGTGGAGAATTTATCTTTAATTTCGGAATGAATTAAGCTGAAATAGTGCAATACAGCAGTAAAATAGGAGATATAAATCAACGGTGATGATGAAATTTGACTAGTCTTTGGTCACAAGCTTGTTTGTGGATCTAGAGATTTGTCGTTATAGGAGACATGATAACGTGCTTGCTGAGCAAATGGCGCATGTTATCATGAATGATGGAGTAGCACTCAGATGACCTGTTTATTACATCTCTTTCAGTGCGTTCTCTCTCTCTCTTTCTGATCGTCAACGATGGAGACTCACTTTCCTTTTTTTCGTAAAATAATTATTCGTGTCCTATCCCCCTAAGCGTACGATACATTACTTTCTTTCTTTCTTTCTTTCTTTCAGGATTCACGTGGATTCACACGCATCACGAAAATTTCTTTTTATCCATTTTCTCAAGAAAATTGAACCACACGTTTGTCCTAAATTTAACTTTTTGAAAAAAATGGCCTGGGAACAATAGTGATCCTTTCTGTAACACAACTATAATTAGTCTATTAGGCCATCTGTTATGGTTGCGGGAGAGATCGCGGCGAGCCTGAGGTGGCCATGTGGGAGAGCGGGGAACACTGCGCCTCCCCCTGCAGCCCGTGGTGTCACCATCCCGTTCGTCACTCGGGAAAAAAGGATTAGGGGATGATGTGGGGAAGGAAGCTGATGTGGAGGTGTGGGATGGCGGGGAACACCATGCCGCTACTGTGGCATGATGCGAGAAGCGTGGAATTCTGCATGTATAATGGATAGTCTTATCTTTAACATTTGAAACCACAAGTATTAGTCTATTATCTATAAATGTTAATATAACACTTGATAAGTGGTAAAGCTTAAAGTTTTAGTTAATTTCGGACGTTTGCCATCCGTAAGAAAACACAAGTTTCAAGTAGTACACGTAAAAAGATTTTATGACACCAATATAGTAGGTTTAACAAAATGATTATGAACTTGATCTTACAGCAGAAGTCTTTCCGAATGTGTGCCTCTTCAATTACATAGCGGACCCAGGATTTATATTTTGGGGGTGCGATCGGAGGATTTAACTAAACTTTTAAGGGGGGCGATCGGGATTTTGGCTTAAATAATACACTATTTTTTACGGGGATATATCCATCAATGCGTGTTTGGGAGTGAGGGAACTCTAAAGTTCAGCGTATATTGGTGAGAGAATGTTCAGGATGAGTGGCCTCCCAGGAAGTTTCCCCCTGAGCAAAGTAGCAAACAAAAAACAAAGTAGTGGGTTAGCGATTGTCAAGGCGGACAATAGTATTGTATTTTCTTATGATGCGATATGCTCTCTTGCATAGGTTCTTCATTATTATTTTTCGGATATTAGATGCACTATTATTCCAATACATGGTGATCTTGATACACTGCTATTGTGTTATCTTGATACATTATTATGTTGTTATCCTGCTATTTGATCATCCACTAGTATGGTCTCTGAAAACCTTAGGTGGCCATATACACTAGATGCTTGTTCTTTTTAAATTTCTAGTATCTAAACTATATTAAATCATGATATATTTTCAAGACTTTACTACAAAGCTAAACCATCTTATCTTCATGATAAATGTACTAGATTTCATAAATGTATGTTCTCTATGTAATTCAAGACTTAAGAGACAGTTTTTTGGAAATACTTTTGCTATAACTAATGTTCATATTGATTTTGTTAATCCTAACTTGTTGGATTTCTTTCGTAAAATCTTTTATGTGCACTAGCTGTTGAAACGTCGAGTGTTTTCTCAAAAGATGACAAGACATCTGAAATTTATGAAACCTTTAAGTTTTACTACTTGTGAATCTTAATAACATTTATAAACATTGTTGTTTTCAAATGTCACTAGAAAAGGACTCATTTGGAAAAAAAATAGTTTTTGTAAGAAATTTACTGATTATATTGTATTCTCTATACCGGTCGGTATGAGCGACCGGATGTTACACTTTTGTCTTAGATAATATATATTTTCTTATCATGATTACTTCTTTCTAATGTCTTCCTCTGACTTTCTACTTGTGTAGGGCTGTAAACCTGTTACACGCGTGGAGGTTACAGGTGGATCGGCATCGGTCAGTCCAAATACTTCTTACAGTTTGAACCCCAGTTCATTATCTTTTCCAAGCTCCATCTCATCTCTCTATTCCGCTAATGGCAACCCGGACCCTAATTCTCTTATACCATGGCTAAAAAACCTTTCATCCGGTTCTTCTCCTTCATCCAATTTTCCTCACCATCTTTACACACCCGGTGGTTCAATAAGTGCTCCGGTCACTCCTCCATTAGCTTCACCTACTTGTCAGACACCGCGAATGAACGACATGGACCCCGCCTGGGTCCCACAACACTACCCGTTTTTACCGTTTTCAACCCCTCAAAGTCCAGGCCGTCAAACACCAACTGGTTCAGGATGGCTATCGGGGGTCCAAACGCCACAAGAAGGACCATCTTCGCCCACGTTTAGTCTTGTCGCATCGAACCCGATTGGTTTCAAGGAAGCACTTTCGGGTACTGGCTCACGAATGTGGACCCCGGGGCAAAGCGGGACTTGCTCACCTGCCATTACGGCTGGGGTTGACCAGACAGCAGATGTTCCTATGTCTGATGCGGTTTCATCTGAGTTTGCTTTTGGTAGTCATATGAAAGGTCTGGTGAAACCGTGGGAAGGTGAAAGGATACATGAAGAATGTGTTTCTGATGATCTTGAGCTCATGCTCACCCTTGGGAACCCTAGCACTAGGTAACTATCACTTCTCTAATTGGTGGGAAAATGGGTGGTTGGGGCCGGTTATGTAACATGTGAAAATGAGTTTGGGTCAAAATGGATGATTTACCCGGTCCAAGTGGCCAAATCGGGTCGATCCAAAACACCTTTAGAAAAGACACATTTCACTCCTTACCGACGTATTTGATCTGTTATGTTTTTTTAAATATCATTAATTTCTAATGATTTTTTTTATGGCAGATGAAGAGGGCGTGGTGGAATCTTCGATGTATCATCAGCTGATTTTCTTTCTTAAAAAGATTTTTTTTTTCCAGAAAGAGGAGAGAAATTCATAGTAAATTATAGGTGATAGTTCATGTGTGATGGTATCTCTTTATTTAAGTATTTTTCTATTTTATATTTTTTTTCATTTATTTATTTTTATTACCAGAAATTTACATCATTGACACACCAAATACGTATATTATTTTACTTCTTTTATTTCATGTAAATCTATAAGACGTAGTGAGATTTGTGCGAAAATAAAACGATATACAACAGAGGGCTAAAAACACAACTTGCATTAGTGGTAGAGTTTTTGGTGAAGTATGATGCTCTTAAGGGTTTAAGGTTGTTGATGTTTATAAGAGTATTATACAAAAAATTCTTCGGTGTCACGACATGCAACCGTTGTGTGTAGGTTAGCCAATGTCTACCGCACCCGACAAAAGCTTGTGTGTTTTGAGTGAATTTTTTCCTTTTATCCCATGTAGATAAATATGGTTTCTTTTGCAGATCGTATAGTTTGTTAATATTATGATCATTCAAAGAAAATCGAGTTTATACATCCAACCATGGTACATCCAACCACATGGTGACTCATAAGTTTTTTGGGTCCAAACCGGATGATAAAATTTGCGACCTTTTTATATAATTCCTTTTGCAGTTCATGTAGTTTGTTACTATTGCGACCATTCAAAGAAGGAAATTAAGTTTATGTATCCGATACTCAGGGCAGTTTAAGTTTTTTTTTTTGGCCAAAGCGGATGATAAAATTTTGGACCTTTTCATCAAATATTTTTAGTTAATTTGCTTTGATTATGTGATTCGTATGTATATGTACGTATAGTTAGAAACCACAAACCATACCGGCAACAATTACAAAGCCAAATTACGTACATATAAATTTTCCTTTTTACAATTCGAAAGGCTAAAGTCATTGCTTTATTTCCCTCTCCTTTACGCCGCCTTTGTCGATACCAACATTTCAGGGACGAGTTGAAATATATGCAAGGGGAAAGGAAGAAAAAAAATAGTTAAATAAATGGCCCATGCAGGTCTCGAACCTGCGACCTTCGCGTTATTAGCACGACGCTCTAACCAACTGAGCTAATAGGCCTTGATGTTCTGTTTTTGTTTCAAACACATATTACGTCGTTTAGAAACTAGCAGTGATGCATGTATTTTTTCAACACTTTGGACCAGCATGAGGTCACGAAAGTCAAAGATACAGCTAAAGCCGTGGTCGGTCGACGGGTCTAAAAGGTTCTTTCTTTTACTCCATAATCCCATCTTCAAATAAAAGAATTGTGGCCCATGCAGGTCTCGAACCTGCGACCTTCGCGTTATTAGCACGACGTCTACGCTCTAACCAACTGAACTGATAGGCCTTTTGTCTTATTTTCGGTTTTAGCGACATCAAAATTAGAGGGTGGGTTAAAACTTAATATATAAGATAAAAAGACAAAAAATGGTTTTTTTTAAAAGACAAAAAATGTTTTTATACTTTTATTAATTTAAAGATGCATTTGTATATACTAAAAGATACAACTGTATTTATAATATAAAAACCGTAATAAAATTAAAAATTTATAACGTCACATAACAATGTCTAAAGCATCTCAAAACCTGATATAAACTTATGCGGCAAAACGATACATGATTTCAGTTATATAACAATATCTTAAGCATCTCAAAAGGCTGATATACACTTATGCAGCAAAACGATACATGATTTCAATTATTTTTTATAAAATGTCTAAAAAGTAATTATAGTTTTTTTCATATATTTATAAAGGTAGTATTTTCACAATAAGACTATCATATAGGGTTAATCATAATAATTTAATGTTTTAATATATATTATTTCTAATAATCAATATTATATAGTTTACATTATACCAATTGCTTAATCAACTAAAAAATGAATTACAAGTAAGGTCTATGTAAATAGTAAGAAAAAAACATGCAATTGACCTTTTGGTTTAATGGCGTTGCGGTTAAGAGCTTGGGATCTCTAAGGTCTCAGGTTCAAACTTGACTTAAATGGTTTTTCTCACAGTGGCAGGTTTCCTCTTTGATGATGTTCTTGGGTGAGTCAGGTTTGGAACGTCATAATCAGTATTGGCGGTTGACATCTCGTCTCAAGGAGGCTCACTCAGATATTGGGGTAGTTTCAAACGCCGTAAAAAAAGTAAGAAAAAAAATGTACCATGATAATGGAACTGACCCATAGATGAAAACCTCAACCCAAATTTGAAGGATGAAATAAATTTTCTTACATAACTTTCTTTGCATTCTGAATAAAATTTTCTTGTAATTAGAACTTAACTATCTTATTGAATTTAATTAGTTTATACATTTTGAGATATCGAAGTCACCTTTGTGAACAACATAGACAAGAACTTAATAATATAAACAAACAAATAGATATTAGACAAAAACTTAATAATATAAACACACAAATAGATATAATACTACAACATGACCATATACATTTCCGCTTTGTACATATTCATTTCAAATAAATACGTTCTCTGGTTTTTACTTTTTTTTTTCTCCCCTAAATCCATATTCATTTTTCAGTCTCACTCTCTCTAAAATACACACCGGTTTTTATAGTGTTGGCCATGGTGGAGAACGGCGGAGCTGTCATTGACCACCGTGGATTAGTCACCTTAAGCATAGCGAAAGAAGACACTAAAGATGCCACACCACCTTTGATCACTCGTCAATATTCCCAAAAGGTTCTTTCCTTAACTACATAATTCCATCTTTAAAGCGTTGTAGAGATTTTACTAATACAAATTACAACTTAGAGTTATGTTATTTTAAACATAATTCAGTTTTCAATAAGTTTTATATCAAAGCATAGATAAAAAATTGCGTATTTATTGGATATTAAATGTTATTAGACAAAAGCTAAATGAACTGTTAATTGAAAACCGAAAAACAAAATTTTTAAAAAGTTTGGAGATTTGTCGGTGCTAAGGTTGACAACCCTATTTGCGTACAACTTTAAAACTCATACTATATAATCATACATTAGCGGCGTTCAGAATTCGTTTCGAATTCGAAAAATTCGAAATTCGATTAAATTCGATTCGATTATCAAGAATTCGTTTCGATTATAAGAATTCAATTTCGAATTCCATTCAATTCGAGTCAAATAAATCGAATACGAATTTATTATTTCAAATTCGATTCGAAATTCGAATATAAATTATACATTTTTTATTTATTATTTTTATATATAATACATATATAACTTTTATTGGGCTATACTATAAATTATTATCAAAATTTATTCGATGTATTAAAATTACCCATTACCAAACCCACTGCATGACCCATAACTACAATCTAAGTAACAAAACTATCAATAGATTTTCTAACCTTAAGAATATCAACTTGTAATGTGGAGTGGTTATTCTCGACTTCTCGTTTTGAATTTTAGACTTATGGTACTTTATTTGTAACTTTTTAATGTGATATCGTGCTTTATGGTTGCTTTAAAATTTATGTTTCACTTTGATAGTTTTTTTACATGTTTTAAAAGAATCTGAATTAAATCGAATTTATTCGAATTCGAATTCGATCCGAATTCGAATTTTTAATCAAATACGAATCGAATATGAATTGGATTTTTTATTTGAATACGAATTCGAATTGAATTGGGTAGGTTTTAATAGAATTCGAATCAAATTTGAAGTCAAGGGTTATTCGAATAATTCGAAAATTCGATATTCGATTCGATGAACACCCCTATCATACATTTTCAACATTAGCCCATTTCTAAAAAAATTCTTCGAATTCTTGGGCAGTTACTAGCGGAGTTGTTCAGTACGTACTTCTTTGTAACGCCCTGCTTCTTCGTACTTTCCACAAATAGAAAGTCTTGTTTGTATTTCTATTTTTGGAAGTCTTGTGTTGTTGTAATCGTTCTTTCTCTGTAATCATTGTAAAATCTGAGACTTGGATCATAAATAAAACTCGTATTTCGTTAAATTCATGTTGTACATACTTTATACATGCTCATACATTCAATTTCGTGAACCAATTGATACATATTCAAAGTCCTTGGAAATTATGTGCCAAACTTGCAAATACGTGAAACATGCTAATAATACGTCTTTTGTATGCATACGATACTTAAACATGACATACATACGCTTAATTACACTTGGATTATGTTCATCATACTTGATTTACCTTTATACTATGCTTACATGTCAAAAACAACCCCTAAAACACCTCAAAACCCTAAATAACAAACTCTAGGGGCCAAAGTGTCATTAAGTGAAACTTAAACTTGTCAGCCACCCCCTTGTCGCAGGCCGCGAAGGGCCAGGCCTCTGGCTTCGCGCCCCGTGAGCCAGGTGGATCCAGAACCAGCTCAATCAGCCCGCTGGTTAGTCGCGAATTTGGTGAGTTTTCATTGGTTTAACTTGTGTTTCTTGCATTTAAACCCCAACAACAACCTACCCAACCCTTCCCATATAAATACCAAGCTAATCCAAGCTCATTTCACTTTACAAACTCATCCAAATCACTCTCAAACTCTCAAAAACGCAGCTGCAAACACAAGTTCGGACAGAAGCATACTCCTTCACTAAAGTGAGCATAACTCACTCGTTTCTTGTCCGTTTTACCTCATTCTTTTTCCTATGTGCTTGGATTGACCTTAGCTACTATGCCATAGGTGTTTCACAGGAAACCAGTCCCTGGAACATCGCCAAAAAGGCTTCAAAGTTCACTGTTTGTTTCTGTTTTGATTAAACCTTTACTAAACTTGTTCAAACTTGAGTCTAACTCATCTCAAACCTATGTCCTTATGCTTATAACCACTTCTATGGTTAGTTAGGCTTAAAAACAAGGTTGAGACATTCAAAATCAGAGGTTAAACCTCACATACATTCTGTTTTGTTTAAGGTTTTTAACCCACAAGTGATGTTCAAGTCCAAGACTTGATGTATGTGTGATTAGGGATTAACTTGGGTTGTCCTACATAAAATCCACACATTGCTTGATGATTTTTTATAGATTAGTGTTTAATATTCTTGTATTACTTGTAGTTGAATGTTTTTACATCAAGTGTAGTGGTGAACACTTAGAGGTGCCTAAATGGAAGACTTGTTCTTCCTACCTCTTACATGATTTCTATGACATTTAGAGGTACCTAAATGAAGATTTTAATCTTCTACCTCATGCTTGAACTATTAAACTATTGGACATATTTATATATCTATATAATACATAAACTTATTACCCGAATAATCGAATCTTTGATGATGAACTAGTGTTCATATGTCAAGGTACTAGATTATATCACCCTAGACTTTGATAACTTGTCACGATTCTAATGGAACATTGTTCCATGAAAATATTTAAACTCCTTAGAGTTTCCTAGTGTCAAGAACAAGTATCATATGTACTAGGTGATTATTTTCATATATTATTTTCATGTTGTTTAAATTCCGAATCTATAATCTTCTGATTTCCCCGAACTCATACACTTTGTTCTTCGTGTAGAAGGACTTGGTGCTCCACTCTAAACAACCAACTTACTCTCGGATTCAAGTAGGAACTACTTGCAAAACCGTGAGTATACTCGAATTCCCCTCTTTACGTTTACCACCTTTTTGGGGTGTAACATGTTTACTTACTAAAACTTACACATGAACATTTTAGTTAAATGAAAAAACATTCCTATAACATGCTTGTATACATGATTACTTGATACTTTAAACTTTAATTACATCTTGTGTTAGACTTATCATTAACTTCGTACGAGCCTATCCGTGACATATATAGCGCTATAGGATTAACGCACCGCCCGTAGACTTGTGGTTATGTCATGAGCATATTGCGTTTCATCATTGATTTGATATGTTAGACACATGCCGAATTTAATGTTTATCTTGTATCACATGCTTGCTATGAGGAATTTTTTAATCATCTTTTATGCTATGTACGTATCAAACTTGTATACTCGCCTTTGCTTTTGCATTGAACTTTATTTTAAACATGTTACAGGTTGAGGATGATGACGCTATGTGATGCGTGTGTGGTGGTTATATATTTTATGTATATTTTTAGCCCTTTTTACACTTTAGTCAAGTTTTAAATTTATAAAACACGATATTTTACTAACATCAAACACACATATGGGCAAGTGCATCCATCATGAGCGTAGTATAGTGTTGGTAAGATACCGAGGTCGTCCAAGGACACAAGAGCTTTTAGTACCGGTTTATCCTCAACGTCTAATCAAATCAAAAGTTTAGAAAATGGTTTTAAACTAGAAAATAAAAACTAAAATGCTGAAAATAAAAATAAAATAAAAACAGATAGACAAGATGAATCACTTGGATCCGACTCGCCTTTAGTGTAACCTTTGATTATTTCCGCACTTTTGCACTTTTTAAGAGATTATCTTAGTTATAGTAGTAGGCCCCTCTTTTGAAGGTGACGTTACCCTCAACCCAGTAGTTTGAGTCAACAAGGATACAATCCTAAAGGGTTGGATTATTGAAAGATAATTAATTAAGTTATTAATGCATAATGTGGTAGGCCCCTCTTTTGAAGGTGACGTTACCCTCGGCTAAGTAGTTTGAGTCAGCAGGGATACAATCTTAAATAACCGGGTTAAAGTTTTAATAGTAGTTTACATATGAGGGGATCAAGGAGTTCGGACCCCCGCCATCCAATACCAGTGGGTATTGAAGGAGGTCCTACTAAAATTGACCCAGGTCCTTGCAGGATCTATACACTGAACAAGGCAAGACTCTTACCAAACCGTTCCCTTAACCCCCGACCAGGTAGCCAACATATCTCCATATAGACCGTGGAGATATGAATAGTGTAAATCTTTTATTTTATAAAGACAGTAAAATAACGGCAAGACACCACAGACAAACGATAAGGAAGATTCACCTTCAACATAAGAAACTAGTTATTAAAGTCATTAATACATAACCAAATAAAAAGTGCGAAAAAATTAAAAATAAAAAGTATTACCCTAAATGCTTGTCTTCACCAAGTGATGTAAGAGACTTAGGCAAACATGGCCTTTGATTGTCAAGAACTCTTACGATCAATCTTGGATCCCGAGACTACTACACACACTCTATGATAGATGATGGATGATGGTGGTGGATGTGGGTTGTGATGGTGGTGGAGGGTGGGTGAAGTGTGAGAGAGGTGGTTTGTCAAGGGATGAGTTGCAAGTGAGCTAAGCACCCCTATTTATAGCCTGCACAGAAGCCCGGGCACAGCCCCGTGTCCGCTGGGTACGGCCCCGTGTCCACCCATCTTCTCTTTCTTCATTAATTGTAGTTTGTCTGCATTAGTTGACCACGCCCCCGTGTCCGTTGGGCACGACCCCGTGTGCAGAAGCGTATCTGTACTATCAAGATTTGCCTAGATTCTGCGAATCTTTGCGTTGACCACGGCCCCGTGTCCGCTGGGCATGCCCTCGTGTTGGGTGATAGAAGCTTCTACAACTTTGTCTTTTCTGCAGACACTTGGGCACGCCCCCGTGCTCACTGAGCACGGGGCGTGTTCAGCCTTCTGTTCTCTTGTTTTTGCTTGGGGAGATGCTGTCTAGGGGTCGGGCATGCCACGTTTATTCCTTTTCTTGTATTATTGTTAGATTTAGCTGCATTTTTGCTTCTTTTCTTCATTTGAGCTCATTTAATCCTGAAAATACAAAAGGAAGACAAAAGCACACTTTTTCCAACATTAGTACTAAAAAAAGGTTAGTTTTATGCCTCATTTGATGTAATTTATATGTTGCATTTTACACACATCACTATGAAACGAAGTAGCGATGATGCCTAGATACACATTTAGACGTCTTAGGTTTAAATTGTTGTATCAAATTTTGTTTCGTTATGTTATGAATATGTTATTTGAATTTCTATGTAATGTTGACAATTTGAATTATGAATTGAAAATGGTTGAATTAAATATTGTCACAAATAGTGTTATGAAGTCTCTTGCAACCTATTTCGTCTCATCCCGATGATTCCGCCATCGGTTGGGGTGTGACATTCTTGGTATTTGCAGGTTGTGGTGCGATCATGGCGGACGTCGGCAAGAACAATATGGCTGGTCATCCTGGAATCGCAATTGTATGGGGGGCGGCAAGGATGGTGATGGTTTACACCATTGGACATGTTTCTGGTGCACATATTAACCCTACTGTCACCATTGCTTTCGCATCTTGTAGAAGGTTCCCTTGGAAATAGGTGATTCTGGTTTTGAATTTGACGATCATCTGGATATTTGAAAACAGTGACGGAACTAGCCCAAAAATTTAGGGGTATCCCAATTTTATTTTTGATTAGGGGTATTCTTTGTATAACGAAGACGGAGTTGAGGGGTATTTTTACATTACGGAGAAGGAGTTGAGCGATATTTTTACACTACGAAGACGATGTTGAGCCGTAGCCCGTGCTATCCTTGATAACACATTAGCTCCGCCCCTGTTTGAAAACGATACAGAGTAGAAGCACAAAAATAAACATTGTTAATTTTCAAAGAAAATTGATGTATTATCAATGGTCCTTTGTAAATGCTAAAATTAGAGAAAAAATAAACGCACAAATTAAGTCAATCAGTGATTTATGAGTTTTACACTACATAACAAGATTCCAAACGGCTAAAATTTAGGGAAAGTCTTATGTTATAAAACTAGAGCCTTAAATGATGGAACACGGATATGAAAACTGGGCCAAATCGCCTATGATGTTTTCCACATGACCTGACTTGTCTAGATCTTTCCACGCGCTGCTTATCGTTGATGGTGAGTGTGAAACATGGGTGTTCAAGTGCTTATCTTACATGTTTTGTTCGGTTTTATGTGACTATATGCTTGGAATTGGTTATTTGCGAGTGTTTGTATGTGTACAAGTAAAACGCGTAATATGGCGAGGTTAAAGATGAAGCGGAACGTGTAAGAGTGATGAATGCGGCCATTGGAAGTGTTCGGGTATGGTCCGTGTTGAATTGATAGCTTAAATACAATAGGAATGAAGAACACTAAAGTTGAGGGGCCATTATGTCATTATGCGAAAGTTGTTTTGTGAGTAGAAAAGAATGATGGGTTTCGCGCGGTGGGTTACGGTTCGATAACCGTAACTTACGCATTGGAGGTAATAGTCACAAAAATCAACAGAAAGTTCCACATGCGGCTTACGTTGTGATGTTGAGGCTTACGGAATTCAAAGAAAACAAAGAAGAAAGAACCGTAACCTACGGTTTTCTAACCGTAGGCTACGGCGTGGGAACAAGAGCCAAATACAACTCTTGGGGCTCTAAAAATCAAGCACATCAATCATCATTACATCAACACTCACGTGGACTGTTGAGGTTTTGTTTCAAAACATATCACATGATCCATCACCATTATTATATTGGTGACTTATGAATTAGAAAAGGAGTCCACGTGAACAAGAGACGTGGAGGCGCCAATATGTCATCCCAACATCATCATTATTCTAAAAGTGAATGGGCAGATTTTGAGACACAAGTAAAAAAAGGAAACAGTAACATGCACTTGGGGTTTACGGCTGCTAATTGTGGTTTACGGTTGACGTCCAAAAAATAAAACAATAAGGTAGCACGTGGTCTTTTTGGGAGTAGATTTAAGGTTTTGAAAAACTCTGCTTAATGGGCTTCCATCATCCACGAAATATGGGCTATCAACAAACGACGCAACATACTCATTACCAACGAATGATTGGAAAAGTGAGCAGCAATCCATATTCTACTTGGTGGACTTCCAGTGGGCCACGAAAGTCAGCAGCAACGCAATCTTGGTGGGCTCGCATAACTAAAATGAACATCATCCATTCCATCGATTGTGGCAGCCAATTAAAATTAATTTTGGGCTTTAAACTCATAAAAAACATCTCCATCACCAACGAAAGATTAGCAGCCACCTGGCTTTGATATTTTTGGGCTCTCATAATAAGAAAAGGGAATAATCATTTATGGGGATTGGGCCATCATTCGATATTTTGGCAGCAACTTTGGAGCCGTATTACACAACTTTGGAGTTTGAAGATTGGCGGCCGTACACCACTTTTTGTCTCTAATGATTCATCCTCAACATCATCCGTCCACAACCACCCACCAAGTCATCATGCCTTCAATCTCATCTCAAGCCTTTGAAGATCGTACGAGTGCCATGAGCGGCTAGGTTTCCCGTGACCGTCTCCGGGAATAGGGTTAATGTTTGAAACATTGGTTTGCGTACGGTTACGACATTTTGGAATAGGATTCGATTAATCATTCGGTTAGTCATTCCTATTGTTTTTGTTTTGATTAACAATATCTGATTATCGTATTCATTCTTGTTCATCAATTATTTGGTTTGTTCATCAACAACCGGGATTAAATTCTAGGATGTCATTGTTTTAAACATTTAATCATTGAACTTGACTATGTTTATGAAATCTGAAATTGATAATTAATTGGATTACTATTCATTTGCATCAATCTTTCGGTTTCGATCGTGGATCATTGCAATCAAATATATTATCCGTTAATTATTTATCAAAACAAGTTTTTATCAAATCATGTCTATGTGATTTCCAAATAGTGGTAACTAAGTAACTTGATTTTCTATATAACCTGGAAACCCGAAGATTGGTCCCTTTTCTCATAATTGTTTACAACTCTAATTTACAATTCTTTTCACAATCATTCTCACAACTGCAAAAAGCAATTAGTTTAGGAATAGACGATAATTAAAACAACGAGCTTTCATACTTTCCACTGATTCCCCGTGGATTCGACACCCTACTTGCCCTTTACTAGTAAAAGGTGAATATGATACTTTACTTTATTTTTGACCGACCTTACGACATCGATCAATCGTCCTTGTAACTATACTCGTAGCCCAAGTTATACTTCTTTATATGTTAGGGCCTTTTCAGACATGTATCTCTCTTTTTAGCAAGTCAAAGTAAGAGTTGTCTGCTTTGGATCATCTTTGTATCACAAAATCTTGATCTTGAATGATTTATCAATGTTTGTGCAGGTACCGGGATATGTGATTGCTCAAATCCTTGCATCAACCCTAGCAAACGAAACCCTACGGTTAATATTTAACATGACACATGATCAATTCGTTGGAAATGTCCCTCCCGGATCCGACCTTCAATCCTTGGTAATGGAAATTATTATCACATTCTACCTTATGTTTGTCATCACTATTGTTATCACAGATGATCGAGTTGTTAGTACATTTCTACTCACTTTTATTTATCACTAACGATATTTCACAAATATAGTCAATGTAACAATACATCATGATTACTTAATTAATCTAGACGGGACAACTAGCTGGGGTTGCCATTGGATCAACCGTTCTACTTAACGCCATATTTGCAGGGTACAATCTACATATCAACATTGGTTTAATATTACCTAATTAGTAGTTGTTATTGAGACACATATTTTGATGACAGACCAATATCAGGAGCGTCAATGAACCCAACAAGAAGCATAGGACCAGCACTCGTGTGGAACGAGTACAAAGGGTTATGGATCTATATTTTGGGACCAATCGTTGGCGCCATTGGTGGTGCATGGGCTTACAACACCGTAAGGTTCAAACCCTTGAGTGAGATAACCAAGGGTGCATCATCAGTGATTTTTGAGTTGTACCTTTATTTACATCCATGGGTTTATTTGCATTTTGTAATACATATGTTTGCTCTCTTTATTATAAAGAAAAGGTGTGGTTTGGTAATTATATATACCATGCATTGTTCTTATATATTTTGTTATAACCCTAGGTAATTTATGTGACCATGAATGTGTGTTAATCTGTGAATATAAAAACAATATGTAAGAAAGATTTATTAATATCTATACTATATAATAAAAGAAACCTGTTTTGGGACACGTGTCGCATTTCTACGCATCATCAGAGTTGTTTTCCCACTTATTTATTTATCTCTAATTTAGTTAATATCCTTAAATTACTCATGATCTTCTATCTCTAATAAATATGTAATTTTTTTTCCACAAAATGAGCCATAATTATAGGTAAGTTTTATTTTTTGTTTTACGGATTTTTTAGTTTAAATATTATTTATATGTTTTGTAATTGATAAGTGATAAATCATAATTATAGATAAGTTTTTTTTATGCATTCTTTACATATAAATTTGGCTTTAAGAAAGATGATAATATAAACTCATGACATTGAATTTGTAATCTTCTGAAACTGAGAGGATGCGTTGCATAGGTGAGATATCTTATGCAATGAATTTAACATAATTTAAAAATGTGTTTACAGATATATTAGACAAAAATTAAAGGATGGCTACGATTTTGTATAACACCTATACTTATTCCGTGTAACACAAAAATATTTTGTTTTGTTTATATATATTTCACACAAATTCCATATATTATTTCGGTGACACACCCTCAAATATTAAAAAGAATTAAATAAACTAAATGATGTGTTGACATGTGGCATTAACTTATTAGAAGTTATATTAGATATTTCCTAACTGAATTTATTTGATTAATTTATAAATTTCATAATAATTTTATGAAAATTCTTAAGGTGACGATTTTCTTTTATATTAACAGAGGTAACTTTTTATTTTATTTTTTAAAACTTATTTCTGAAACTACATTAATGTCCACCATGAGACTGTAACCCACAATCACTCTAAAGGAATATGTTTATCACACGTTATGATAGCGCTAAGCTGTAAAAGGTAAACTTTTATGTAATTCCATTTGTGTTACATCCTGTATTTTATATCCAAGAAGAATAAAAAAAATAAAAATTGGAAAAAAGGACTATTGCAGATACGCAATATATCATGTACTACATATGTGTAATACTACATATGCACATTGTGGATCGCAAGCATTTTTGAATAAACGTATTTTATATGTATATATGTAATACAATTTCGGATGGAGTATTTTAAGCTTTATCATTAATAACGAGTCTTCTTATTGATCCTCTCTCTCTATGTGTGTATATATATATAGTGGAGAGTTCAAATGAGAAGAAAAATTTTGTAAGAATAAAAAGAATAAGTTTTAAACCAATAGAAATGCTCCATTTTACTTCATTTAGTATGTGTATTTAATGTTATTAATAAGGGCATATAGGTAAATTTCCAATTGTAATTAATTAGCTAACTAATTAAAATTGTAACTCACTTTTAAATATACTCTTTCAAAATAAAATAATTTAGGATGAAGGACAATTTTCGACATGTGTAGGATAAATTTTAGTATGTGTAGGATAAATTCTTAAATGTGTATGATAAATTTAGATATGCGTAGGGTAAATTTCGATAAGTGTAAGATATATGTAGGATAAATTTTGAAATGTGTAGAATAAAATGTTATTTGCTTGATTAATGAGAGATAACATAATTAATGGGATGAGTTATAAATTATTTAATGTTTTACCATTATGCAATTTCTTCTTTTTCTTCTCACATTAAATTTCTTCTCAAATGAACCTTCCCCTATATATATATATATATATATATATATATATATATATATATATATATATATCGTACATATGGTTTATTGGTGACCTTAAGGTTACGTTTTTTATATTCGAGTTTTATCTTTAATTTGCTACAATGTTTTTGTTGTTATTATCATTATTATTATTTTGCGTCATATGTTATAATTTAGTTAGCTGAAGATTTATTTTCCCTCTTATTTTACTCTCTTTCAGATTCTATTATTCAATTTTATAACTTTTATTAAAAAATCAACAATATGTTATCACAAAATTTATTTTATAATATTTTAATCTTTGTTATTAACTATATTTATTTTATTCAACCCGTGTAATACACGGGGTTGTAACCTAGTTCTTCATCTATAATATA
Source organism: Helianthus tuberosus (assembly GCA_030545235.1). Lineage (NCBI taxonomy): Eukaryota > Viridiplantae > Streptophyta > Magnoliopsida > Asterales > Asteraceae > Helianthus > Helianthus tuberosus. Next base: position 32,498,667 of record CM060435.1, read on the forward strand.
ACTTTCAAGGAATTATAAAAAAGGAATGAATTCGGTATCTTATGTGAATATAAAAACAATATGTAAGAAAGATTTATTAATATTCTACATATATAATATAACTTTCAAAGAATTATAAAAAAGGAATGAATTCGGTATCTTATCATTTTGTATACTTTATTTTGGTCTTCACGCATGCTTTTGCCCAGAGACACATAATGGTTTACAAATAAATCGTCATAAAAATACCCAGTTTAGAAAAACGTCATGAAAATACCTAGTTAAAAACGTCATAAAACACCCAGTTCAGAAAAACACCATGAAAATACCTAGTTAAAACGCCATAAAAACACTTAGTTCAGAAAAACGCCATGAAAATACATGGTTAAAACGCCATAAAAACACACAGTTCAGAAAAACGCCATGAAAATACCTAGTTAAAATGCCATAAAACACCCAGTTTAGAAAAACGCCATAAAACCCAGTTAATTTTTTTCGAAAAGTATATCAATAGTATACCCGTTGGAAAGATAAAAAAACGCTGAGTTTTATGGTGTAATTTTTTTAGAAAAATAATTACGTATAAAAAAGTTATTGGCGTTTAAATATGATGGGGGATGACATGTGATTAGCATGTGCACCCTTATTTGGATCTTACTATTTTACCCCTCCTGGTAGTTATAAGGTTCCCATTATTTACAAAAATGTCACCGCATCATCTTAGCCACAAATCACAAAGATCTTATAGCTGAAAATCGTCATCACTGTTCTCACACTTCAAATCGTTTTTTCTTGATCCCATTCCTATATATATTTAAATTGACATTTTTTAAGTTACTAAAAGGTGCTTTATAATTGTGCTAGTTATGTAATTTTAATGTGCATTGTGTTAGTTTTTAAATCTATATATATGTGGTAAATATTATATGTAATTGTCATGTGCTAGTATTGTTTTTCTTTTGTACCAATAATGAAATCCTATTTTGAGGTGAATTTGTTATTTGTTATGTGGTAGTTATGTAAAGATACAATATATATGGTGTGAACCTTTGACTGTCTAAACAATTATATTATATTATAATTACATAATATATCATAGTCTAATAGTTTAGTTATGGTGTTTAGTGTAATTGCACACTCTATTTATTAGGTATTTGATTTAGGGTGGGTTCGGCTACAAAGTCCATTTTTCCTACAAAGTATACAAAGTCATAAAAAACCACAATTTCAGCCATAAAATACACTCAAAACCCACAAATAACAGAGTGAAGATCACTAAAACACAATATTCAAACCCTAATAATCCATAAAAACTTCAAACAAACCATCCTAGAACTATGAATATAAAACACAACAGGATAATCAACATAAAACACACTAATGTTAGTCATTCGATAATCAAAGCCTTATCATCCAAAACACAACACAAAACCCATAAATATGACGTTTTAGCAATCTTCACTTTGTTATTTGAGAGGTTTTGAGTATTTTTATGGTTGACATTATGGTGTTTTATGACTTTTTACACTTTGTAAGGAAAATGGACTTTGTAGCCAACTCCTACCCTTGATTTAGAATGAAGATCACAATATTATTTTGAGATAAACCTCTTCTCATACTTTTAACCCTAACAAAATATCTCTAAGACCTAGACTCAAAATTAGAGCCGTACATAATTATTTGGCACGTTCATATAACATGACAAATCACATTCTTAATGATAATGGGCGAGGAGCATCGATCATCCTGTTTTAGCCTGTAAATACCTTTCAACAACCTTTAGGTATGTGAGATACATATGTACGAGAGGTATATATATAGTGGCGGTTTGGTGTGTTGAAACTGATGAACCGGAACACGACCATCTCACATACTCAAGCTATTGGACAATCTTCCAAATCCAGATTATCGGTCATTTTACATAGACCCCGTTATAATATCTCTCCAAGCAAGCCACATGGAAATGATCACTAAAGATCTTGCACACAATGACATACAAGTACACCAAGCCAATATAATACTCTAATGTCGTCACCTTAAAGTACAGTGAGATGAAGAGGCCCTACTCATGCTCTCTTCAATGGAGTGGATCTAATACTTATTCTCATGTCAAAAGGCTCGTTATGAGACTCAAATAACGGTGCTTTGTTTTGTAAGTTATATAGCTCTTGGTTTGAGATACGTAAGAACTAACCTAAACTAATTCAACATTTTCTCATATCCAAATCATGAAACTTAATATTGTCCCCATGACATTGAATTCTTTCAAAATCTTCTTCGATGATATCATTTTCTCGTATTTAAATCATGAAGTCCTTAACACATACAGTTTGACCAAAACACCTCTCTTAATTATTATTTGACAAATTACATAATCATAGCGATAACGGGTCGTGCACAATATCTTCCTTTCTCTCATTCAAATACATCTCAATCAACCCTTTCTCATTCAAAATCTAAAAACCCTAACTGGTTATTTTCATGAATTGGTCGTTGGGTCCAATCAATGTAGCCTAAGGGTGTACGGGGCACTCTCGGTGACCCCTTTCGGTGACCGAAGTCCCCGCTCGGGAACACCGGCGCCATCAAGGCGGTGAGGCAAATCGGGGGTTGTTCACCGATGAAGAATGAAGAGAGAGGGTGTCAGGTCCATGTTTCCCACCAATCAAATTGTTTTTTTTTTTTTTTTTTTTTGAATAAAAAAACAAGTCACCTAATAGGGGAGTGCCGCCATCAAATTGGGGTGCGAGGGGAGTTTAAGAGGGGAGTTGACGTGGCATAACCTGATTGGGTGTGCGTAAGAGAGGAGACTCCCTAAGAGGGGAGTGCCCCTCTCACCCTAAAGGTACACCACCAGTTTCACTTATTTTTTTCTTTTCGATTGCACAAATCGATATCATGATCATCTTATTTCTTGTCCTGGGTCCATGACTGATTATTATTATTATTATTATTATTATTATTATTATTATTATTATTATTATTATTATTATTATTATTATATCATAGGCATTTGATAGATAGATAATCTTTTCTTAAATGCATGAATCATTGTTTCTTTTTGAGTCATCTTTTCTTCTCTACAGTGGCGGATCCAGGAATTTTTTACGATGGGTTCACCTTTTTTTGGTAGTCATATTTCCCAAAACCAAATGTTGGAATTTTCGGGTCAGTTGGGTCGGACCCATCATTTCATGGTCGAGCCGAAGTTGAGCGACGTTGTTTTAGCTACTATAGTGCACTTAAAAATAACTCAATTATATATAATATTGGTATAAGTAATAGTTGCTGCCTTTTTTTTAATAAAGTCTTAACTTTTTTTATGGAAATGCATACCTCAAATCTTCACTTTTAGATGAGAAAAACCACAACAACGAAGTTATGCGTTCATGATTTCACGTGTCCTCGATGCAAAATGAGATGTCACTTATAAATTCCACTTCACTCTTCACAAATTGTAAAAATTAACACACAGATGTTATGTAATATGCATTATGTTAAAAATATATATTCGAATGATATATAAATCTTCAATCCTATGGCTTCATTTGTGAGTAATTCAAAACCAACAACACCACTTGTTCATTCCTCTTGTGGCTACAAATGTATAAAATAAATAAATTGTTGAACAAACACCCACCCTAACATTGCCTTTAACAATAAATTGTAAAAACAAACACACACAAAACTAGTAAACAGTTTATCCATAGTCACACACAAAATTAAAACAAAGACACACAGACAGCTTGAATAATTGATGTAGTTTGAATAACTCACTATAGTCCAATAGCCTACCGTCCAGGATAAAAAGAAACGAGTACAGCCGTGAACCATAAAAAGAAACTGTTAAAACTTTAAGTGGAACCATAGATTAATTTTTTCTATTCAAAATAAAGAAAAGTGAACAGAAAGTGGAAAACACAGGAGTTGAACCCGTGCCCTCTTGTCTAGAAACGAAAGCCTTTTCCACTGCAGTTGTTCTCCATTTTTGTTTATGGATTCACCTCTTGTTATATTTATGGGTTCACTCCAAATTTGTTATATATGTTTCTATTAAAATTTCGAAACTCGATGGGTTCGCGTGAACCCGTAACTATATACGTAGATCCGCCCCTGCTTCTCTATCCGTACATTGTATATTGGCTAAACTGAAATGTTTTTCTTTCTGAAGGTGCATTTTGGTCTATTATATGTTTAGGACAAATAATGAAATATTTTTCTTTCTGAAGGTGCATTACCGTCTATTATAAGTTTAGGACAGATAACAAGGGGGCAAAAAAAGGACAAGAATTATAAAAACTGAAATGGCCCATGCAGGTCTCGAACCTGCGACCTTCGCGTTATTAGCACGACGCTCTAACCAACTGAGCTAATAGGCCTTAATGTTTGGTTTCGTTTCAATAATTTATTAATCGGATCATTAACTAGTAGTGATGCATGTATTTTTTTTTCAACATTCTGGACCAGCATGAGGTCAAGAAAGTCAAAGATACAGCTAAAGCCGTGGTCGGTCGACGGGTCGGTTTTGGTAAACTAAAGTCATGTGAGTTTAGCGACTTCTATATAATCAACAAAATAGTCTCTGTCTTCATTTAATATATTATAAAATATAAGAAAATCAAGTTTTCATCCTTTTTTTTTAACGGCCAACATAATCAATCCCGAGCACTCTCGGAGCACCCATTGGACAAACGGAGTACTCCGAGAGTAACCCGAGTCCACCACCAATTCCGGAGAAAACCCGGTAACCCACCCGCCCATAGGCACGACGGTGATAATTACTGGTAAAACTTGTTTGGCTCAAGGATCCAACCCAAGTTTCCCTGGGCCTCCTTTCATTGCCCACCAGTGTCTCACTCTACACCAAGTGGGAGTTGAACCTGCATCTCTCAAGAGAAATGCAAGCCTTCCACCACTTGATCTAGAGATCATTGGCTTTTTTTTCATAGATACTTGTAATCACGAGAAGAGAATAACATAATGCACACAATGCTGACCAAATAAAAAATTATCCAGCAACTTTTATATCTAAGTAAGAATATTATATGGTGTTCTACATATGCTTCAGAAAGTTTGAATATGATACATTTTTGTGTGAAGTTTTTTGGATTATCGTTTTTTGCTGTAAACCCTTCTAAAAATACTTGTGCTTTTAAATTTGCGAACTACATAAATAAGAATATGGATCCCTTCATTAAATTACTATCGTTTATGGTAAACCGTGAATTTACAACTCCAGTGGTCCGTCAGTGATCACAATTTGCTGTTCAAAAAATAAAATACCCGTGAATTTACAAATTACTTATCGGAAGACAATGAGACGGATATTGATGATCTTAGTTTCATTCTCGGTTATAAAGTCGTGTGTTATACCTGTAGATATTAGGTATATGTTAGTTGATAATTAGTTTGTTATAAATATTCGTTTGAGTTTCTAAATACATTTCTTACGATTTAGGTTTTATATAACTTCATTAACCAAGAAAATTAGAAATACGAGAACACAACGAATGAATTACCATATAAGTTTATTATCCAGGGACAAAGAATAGTAAAAATAAAGGAAAATGTTCACGTATATAATTAAGGTAAATAAGTATGTATGTTTTGGGTCATCATGTCAGGTATCACGTAATATCGTACCCATGAAAATTTGTAAAAACTAATCTAAGACTTGATTCTATATCTTCATACCCGTTCCATTACTCATCTAAAATATTTTAGGTTTCAGGTTTTTCCGGTCGAATTAATTTGGGTCTCTATTTGTCATCTGTGATTTACTAGAGTTAGGCCAGCTATGCTTTATGGAACAGACTGTTGGGCTATCAAGAAGACACAAGCGCGTAAGATGGAGGTAGCAGAGATGAGGATGCTGAGGTGGATGTGTGGTCACACGAGGTTAGATCGGATAAGAAATGAGGTTTTTAGGGAAAGATTAGGAGTGGCTAATATATCGGAGAAGATTAAGGAGGGGAGATTGAGATGGTTTGGGCATGTGAAGCGTAGGGAAACGACGGCACCAGTTAGAGTAGTAGAAACTCTTACTGTGGAGGGGAGGAGAGGAAGAGGCAGACCCAGACTGACATGGGATGAGCAGATCAGGCATGATTTACTAGAGTTGCATCTCTCTGAGGACATGGTCCAAGATAGGACTTCGTGGAGGCGCAAGATTAGGGTTAAAGACTTCTAGAGGATATTGCAGTAAGGTCTTAGGGGTATTTCAGGGACGTAGGATGTTCCTATTCTTTAAGTAACTTTTTCGGTGATTGCCTTCTTGTGTTTATGCCCAAATGATGTTGTATGCTGTTTTACATGATTCACATTATGTGCCACTCTGTTTACTTTCTTAGTATGGGCGACTTCTTATTTCTATATATCTACATATCTTTTTCTATATGCTTTGACTTGGTGGGTTGGTTTCATGTTCGTTTTAGAGCCGAGGGTCTCTCTGGAAGCAGCCTCTCTATCCATATGGATAGAGGCAAGGTCTGTCTACATCCCACCCTCCCCAGACCCTATAAGTAGCTTTGCTATTTGTGGGATTTACTGGGTATGGTTGTTGTTGTTGTTGTATTTGTCATCTGTGACTTCCATAAAAAATACTTTCAAAACAGTTTATTTTATAATACTTTTGGTAAACTAACTATTTATTAAATTTTAAAAGCTAAGTAATAAACTAGTGAATGCTCAAACATGTTCAATATATGTTACAAAAATTACTCGATCCAGTTGTTACCACCTCTAGCTTTCATCCTTGCTGTCCACCTTAATCTTCTATAAATACATTGTTCTCTTCTTCCCTGAAATCTATCTCCATTTTCATTTTCATTTTCATTTTCAGTCTCCATCTCTCTCCACACTCACACACAGGTTTCCTGAGGTGAATGGCCACTGTGGAGAGGGGTGGTGCTGCTAATGATCGCCATGAAGTCGCCTTGATCATACCAAAAGATGACACTAAAGATTCCACACCACCTTCCTCCCCTTTGATCAGTCCTCACTTTTCTCAAAAGGTTCTTTCTTTTACTCCATAATTCTATCTTCAAATAAATAACAAACAAACGTACGCAATAATATTCTTTTCTCTATTCTAGAAGATAGAGAGACTGCTCTCACTGTCACCTTGAGTCCATTTTTTAATAAATGAACAGTTATTTCATGTTCCGTTAAGAAGCAAATATTATTATTGAAACAATGTGACAAAGAAACCTAAGGATTGTAGGGATTCGACTGATACGATTTCATGATTGGATTTTTGGGCAGTTGCTAGCGGAGCTGTTCGCTACGTACTTCTTGGTATTTGCAGGCTGCGGTGCCATCATGGTGAACAATGACAAGAACAATCTGTTGGGCCAGACTGGAATCGCGATTGTTTGGGGCGCAGCGTTGATGGTGATGGTTTACGCAGTTGGACATGTCTCCGGTGCACATATCAACCCTGCTGTCACCATTGCTTTGGCATCTTGCAGAAGGTTTCCTTGGAAAGAGGTGATTACATATTTGTTTTGGACATATTAATTTCCGGTGCACATATTACATTATAATCTTTATCTTGATCTTGAATAATTTTTGTAGTCGAGTTTAATATTTATTATTAGTATTACAATCTTTAACTTGATCTTGAATAACTTTTAAGTTTGTTTGTCGGTGATTATTCTATCTAGCTAGTTGAATATTAAGATATATCTATTGACGTTTTATCATTATCTCATTATCAAAGCCGGAACAAGAAGGGTTCAAGAGGATCCGCAGCCCAATGTCACTAGAATTTGTTGGATTTTTATATAAGATATGATTTTTTTTTTCAATAAAACATGAGTTAGACTCCTTTGTAATAAGTGGAGAAAAAGAACCTTATGATGACTCTCACTAAAAAGTTAATTATGGTTCCGCCCCGACATTATCTTGTAATTTGGTTGCAATTCTATATATAATGAGATGAATCTTGATCAAGGACTATATGAGAAACTCTAAACTTATCATGATTTATTAATGTTTGTTTAGGTACCAGGATACATAGTTGTTCAAATCCTTGCATCAACCTTAGCGAGTGGAACCCTATGGTTAATATTTAACGAGACACGTGATCATTTCATTGGAAGCGTCCCTCCCGGATCCAACCTTCAATCCTTGGTGATGGAAATTATTATCACATTTTACCTCATGTTCGTCATCAGTTCAGTTGTCACAGATGATCGAGCTGTTAGTACATTTTTACTCACTTATACTTATTATTAATAATATGTTACAAATATGATCTAATGATACATCATGATCTAATGATACATCATGATCGTACTTAATCTAGACGGGACAACTAGCCGGGGTAGCCATTGGATCAACCGTTCTACTTAACGCCATTTTTGCAGGGTACAATCTACGTAGCTAGTAACATATATTGGTTATGTAACATAATTTGTAATCACTAAGATTGTGTTTAAGACATGCATTTTAATCTATTGACAGACCAGTATCAGGGGCGTCGATGAACCCAGCAAGAAGCATAGGACCAGCGCTCGTGTGGAACTAGTACAAAGGGTTATGGGTCTACATTTTGGGACCTACGATCGGTGCCATAGGTGGTGCATGGGCTTACAACACCATGAGGTTCAAGCCTTTGAGTGAGAAAAGCAAGGGCGCATCCGATATCTCAGCAATGGTTTATGGAGTTGTATCGCTGTTTAACTATGATCTATGGGTTTATTTGCATGAGATGTTACACTTAAACAAACAAGAGATTACACCCGAGATGTAATATATACACTCTTGTAAAATTGTGTAACATACCTGACCCAGTATTTGTCGGGTATGTCTGCGGGTATTGGAGATACCTACGTAGTACTTTTCCTTTGAATATTATTTATTTTGGCATATGAGATGTTACTTCCCTTCTCAACTGTATCAGTATTTTATTACATTTATTGATTGATAATACATTCATTTTACATGGATATATTTGTTGACGCTCCTTAGCCTTAGATTTATTTGAAAAGCATTACAGAAAACATTTTCAATCTCGCCACTATCAAACATTTGTAGTGTGATGATGTTAGGGTTGCCTTGTGTAATAACCGTCATCTCTATGAACTCACTCACTCATGCATTTATTTGAATGGGTCCATCAACATACATATATATAAAGCACGACTTATTTCCAAGGGCTTTCATCAAACCAACCACCATTGTGTTGGTTATCCCGGTTGCTTTTTACTGAGGATAGGATATTATATATGTAGATTGATGTCAAAAATGGTTTCATTCGTGGAGAGCAACCTCATGAGACTTTTGTATATGTCACAACTAGCTTTGTTGGACCTCATCATGTTTGCTGGCTTAAAAGACCATATATAGTTTTACCAATTTTCGAGTGTTCCTATGGATGACCCACGACTCTAACTATGCACTGTTGATGCGTTTCAGTATCTTGTCTTGACTCGTCTAGAGATCTCTTATGCTGTCAGTAGGTTTCTTACTTCCTTAACAGACCTACTGACCATCACTGGATTGTTGTCAAGCTTCGGTATCTTTGAAGTATTATGTCTCGCCGGTTTACCATGAAGATATTAGCCTTACTATTCATGCTTATGCATATATTGTGTGTTTGTTGGTTCAAACGTATCAGTTGGAGCTCTAAAACAACAACACACCGTGATGTGACAATATTAGAGCTACTTATCTGGTCATCAATCTCATGTCTCGTTAGGGTACGAAATATCTTGAGATTGACTTTAATTTCATTAGCATATGGTAGAGGTGTACAAAAAAACCGGACCCGGTAAAAAACCCGGAACCAGTATTTTCTATACCCGAAACCGGAACCGTCCCTACTCGTAGGGTATAGATAGGGTATGCATTTTGATCTCAATACCTGTAACCGGAACCGATTATACCCGGCTATACCCGATACATGATTCTAATATCTTTCTTTAAAATTTATGTTAGTGCATTTATTTTAATTTTCTTACATTATACAATGCATATTTAGTAATAAAAACGCAATAGAGTATTAAAAAATACGAAAAAAATATAGAACTAAAAAACTTGGAAACAGGGTAGAAAAAAACCCGAAAATAGGGTATTTTAATACCCGGTTTCTTAAGAACCGGAACCGAACCCTACCCGGAACCGGGCACATATGGTATGGTTTTTTGGTCAAATAACCGGAACCGGTTATAGCAATAACCGGTTCCAACCCTTAAAACGTGAAACTGAAACCGGTTCCATCACCAGAACCGGTTATTAAAAATACCCGGTTTGTGCACCTCTAGCATATGGTACTCGCACATACTGTCAGTTTCTTTATGTTCCGACTGGTGTTCATATTATTATTAGTTAGAATGTGCGGTTTTATGATGAAAGAATACTAGTATTTATAAACTCACAATTTCTGTTTCCAAGACTTGAAAAGTTCCACCTTTTAGTTGCGTCTACTTGACAACCAAAAAAAATTCAGAAGTTTAGATGATTAATTCATAAGATGATCAAATGTGATCTAGCAAATTGCAAAGCATGCTCCAAGGTTAACAGATAATGAAATTAGACCCTCAACCAATATACCCATCAACAGGGCCTTCGTCCCGGTTTCAAGTTCCTAGCTTCTAATTCACCCATCGCAAACGACTTTATAAATCTAAATGGCCATCTTCACTCACTCCCACCAAGAACATTTTTTTTCAGGCTACAGAAAATGATGATGGCTTGGTTCACAAAAGTGCGCCTAGGCGCAAGGCGCACTTTGAGGCGGTCTGCGCATTTTGCTACACAAGGCGCGAGTTGTACACCAAGCACAGCCGAGGTGCGCTTTTTCACTAAGGCGCACTTTGAGGCGGTCTGCGCATTTTGCTACACAAGGCGCGAGTTGTACACCAAGCACAGCCGAGGTGCGCTTTTTCACTAATAAGCTGCCTGACGCGCAGCTGAGGCGTGCGCCTCTTATACATGGCGAGTTTTTGTGGATCAAAATGTAGTACATACAGCTTTTTAATTTAGGTTGTATATGTATGTATTTTATAAACTAACTCATATATAAAGGATATTTATAGCTAAATTTCAGGCAGGAGATCCTAAAACCCTATGAGGTATATGAAAAGATTATATAAGATACTTGCACTTCGAGTACGAAAAACAGTGCACTTTTGTGACTTGCGCTTCGGTTTTAGACCTTGTTTCCTAGGAGTGCTTCTCGGATTTTCAAACGAAGGATGGCGACATAAGTACTACACGCAGAACAACAACAAAATTCACCAACATTACTTGGCTGATTTCTCAGGAGCTGCCTTCTCTGGTGTCCTGAAAAATCTTGGTCAAATTGTAAAATTAACGACGTTAATTCATACTCCATTAGTTTGGAAGGTATGAGCTGCACTTTGACTTTTAAGGTCAACCTTGTCACATTTCAATTTAAAACTTAATATTTCTTTCAAAGTCTACCGATTGTCCGATTCGATTTCACCTAATCGGACCAGAAAATCGGCAGGCGGTCCAAATCGGTGCAAAACAGTCCCCTGGCTCATGTTAACCCGAGTTCCCGACCCGATCCATAGATCCATTAACTAATACGTTTACGTCTGAATTTTTCAGTACTTGATTGGTTATGTTTATGTTTAACTGTTTATGTTTAAAGTATACTATGTGAACTTTGAAGTACTAGATTCATATCGATGTGTGTATATATTATTTATAAAAAGTTCAAATCGATTAATCGCTGCTAGTCAGTACCCCTATGCGCGATTAGTGCCTAATAATTTTTACAACACTGATTCCTTTTGTTAAAGATACGACAATAGCATTCCTATATATACAAACTCATATAAGTTTTTAAACACCTGTTAATATCCGGTTGACTTCAAAAACTCAAACATCAACGCTCAATTCAATTGAATATTTGAATCCACATGGTCGCAGCCTCTAAACAAGGATCATAAGACTCACAGAGCTGTGCTCCCATGAACAAAGATCATAATGGCTGGAAGTTTTACTATAAGAAAACTACTTAACCGTTTCTTGAACACAGGATGGATCATAAACGCAACACATAATTCCAAAAACAACAATAACCTTGGAAAAACGGACAAATACTTACTTTGCGAATATGACCAATAAACAAAAACAAATAGAAAAACATCCATAACCTGCTTGTATGCTTCAAAAACTGTAATAACGGGCTGATCAAAGCAGAAGTAGCGTTTCCATGTAGGAACACACATAACATGATGTTCTTCCAATAATCCCAACATTACGGATTGATTTAGAGTAGGGTTCATAAGCAGCAAGTCCTCTAGCGTCGCCAAGACAAGTAACTAATGCAACTAAAGGTTCACCCGTCTTCCTAAATCCCCTTACATCAACTATAAATCCGTCTAACACATGACTACTAATAGTGAAGAGCTTTTTAAACGATTTTAGAACACCGTCCTCCATCATCCATACATGGTAGACTACTGGATCACCCTTTAGATCTTTTTCAATCACAGCAACCGACTCCTTTAGCTTATACAACGTCAACCATAGACAACCGGTTACACTATCCGGAAGGTTCACTTCTCCAAATTCTTCACTTGTCATATCAAACGACACAATCGAATGACAACACGTACCTGCACCAGTCCCGGAATCCTTACCAAGCCAATAAAGACACCCATCAACAACTACCTGATTCCCGTGAATGTAAATCGAATTACTACGAGGGAGAATGCTGCTATATGGACTTCTCCAAGACTTCGTGCTTAACGTAAACACTTCAACTTTCCAAGGGTTTGTGCTAACCGGATCTCTCCACCAGTTTCTATTATCAATCTTGACAATCTTAGGGTCAATCGTTTCGCGACAAAACCCAAACCCGTGAACAGTTCCTAAAGATATCCCAGGAGGCATAACGACAGTAACCGCTTTCCTAATCGAAGGATTCCAAATAACAGCCTTGCGGGCTTTAAAGAAAAAACATAACAAGCCATGAGAGCTGCCAATTTTAATAACATTATCATCAACCAATGGTGGAAGAGTAACGGAAACTCTCTGTGTGGGGAAACTATCATCATCAACGATCGAAAGGTGTTGTAGCTCATTGGTAACTAAATCCTTATAACTTACAAGCAGATGTTGTTGTTGGCTGCTATAATGCTTAATGAAATCAGAGCTTTCGATCAGAGACTTACATGATTTGGAGATGGAGCGGAATCGAAGCAACGATTTCACAGGAAGCTTATTCATAATTTCTGATTGGATTTCAAACGGGATGTGGTCTGACATCTTCTTGATTTTGATTACGAATTTCTAGGTTTATAGAGATATGGAATTTCTAGGGTTTACGAGATATGAAATCGAAGATCACATATTCTTTTAGCAAGTTATACGCATATCGCTGGATTTGGAGTTAGAACAAAATGGGTCCTGACTGGCTTGAAGTCCAATTGACAAAGTTATTAGAGTTAGGTGTTAGGGTGGTGCTCCTTCGTATGACATCGAGAGATTTGGTCCGTTCAAGGAAAAAAGAACAAAATGGGCTAGGGTCGAGTTTTGATTTTCAATATTCTTTTCACTTTTATCATCTTTTCGATTGACGTCTTTTTGGCCATTGCCTCTTGGTGTAATCTGCCTCTTATCTTTGTTTTTCCCTGAGGGAAAAGAAAAGAAAGTAAAATGAATAAAGGAAATGAAAAGAAAATATATCTTTCCTTTCATTTCCTTTCAAATTAGAAGGAAAGAAAAACTAAAGAATTTAACATTTTCCTTTCTTAAATGAAACTCAGGAACACGATATGTTTTATTTTTATTTCTATTCCTTCTTTAAATGAAACTTTGAAACATAAAATATTTTTACTTTCTTTCTATTTACTTCCATTAGTGAACTCTGGAACACAGTTAGCGCTTGCAACCTCCTTCAGGTTCATGGTTTTCCCCGGCTCTCGGAGACAGGTTCAAAAACCATTCAGTCGATAATTATTTTATCTTGCTAGGTTATCTGGAAGGCTTGTAACGGTCAGATTTTCAATGGTAAGAAGGCGACGGTGAGTGGCATTTTTTGTGAAGTCAAAGCTCTTGGGTTCCTTTGGCTAAAGTCTCGGGCAAAGATTGATGGATTAGATGAATGTAGTTGAGGTAAATTTGTTTTCTTGTAATGTTGTTTTGTTCCTTTATTGTTGGTTGTAGTTGTTTTTTGGTCATCAAGCTTCTTGCTAGTTGGCCGGTTCTAATGAAATGTTGCCTTTAAAAAAAGTTATACGCATTCAAATAACATGTTATAAGGCACAAAGTAAGCCACCCATCAACAAATGAAAAACGAAAGACTAGAGATCACTTCAATGAAGCATAAGTTGAATAACCTTCTCTTGTTGTTGCTGGAATGTAGCGTCATTAGAATAATAGAGAACACCCAGACAAACTGGTCTTGCATGTGCCGGCCCGATTCTAGTCTATCTCGGGCCTGCTTCCAGTTCTGATTCAAGAGGAGCTATAGAGTCATGTCCTTGGGGAGTCTTGAGTACGGTGGTGATGTTGCTAGCCCAATTTTGGAATTATAGAGTACACCTTGACACATTGATTTTTTAGTTACTGAGCTCAACACAATTGCCTTGCCTCATGACAATGATACTAGCCTAATTCTAATGTAGGCCAATGCCAATGCCAAATCCAATTCAACCAAGTCGTTGAATATCGCCTTTAGTATATTATGCACCTGAACTTCTGTCCTGGAGCAACATGTCAAACTAACCATAATTATCACTAATTCAAGTAGGTCAACTGTTGTAGTTCCATCTTTAACCGTTGTGTGTCACCTGAGCATAATTATTACCCACCTAGAAACAAAAACTCACACCCTCAAAAGGACCACACGAAATGAGATACTATACGGCAAGCATATCACACCATTTTTTTTCAAATACCAATGGTTTCCCCAAACTCACACCAAGACACACACAAAGGTCAACTATCACCTGAAATGGTTTGACATCCACCTAGAAAAAGAGAACACATACCCCTGATAGGACACACGAAACGAGGTACTATACCGCAAGGAAGTACCTAAGTTTCCAGTGAGCAACCTATTATCCATATGATGACATGTTCCAATTTGTAGCCACGACTTTACAAGGCACACATGTTGGTGTTAAACTTAGTTAACTTAATTATGTTTTTTTTATTAGTATTTGTTGATGCAACAAATAATAGACCAATGATAGTAGCTGGGCTGGTTAGGCAAAAGGGTTGAAGGGTTTGATTTTGCCTAACGCAGGTCGTGGGGTCCCCCCACGTTTGCAAGACGTGGAGAGAGGTTCACTAGTTTGATTTTGTTGTTTGCTCGGGATCTTCCACTGAAATGTGTTCAGTCTCGGATGTGGGAGCAATAAGAATGTGTGTATTGAATGTGATGGAGAGTGACTTGCATAGAACAAGTACTCAAGAACAATGACCAGAGAATCGCCTGGAATCAGAGCTGGTCAAGAGTGTCCTGGCACTAAATGAAGTGTCACATTTATAGGGAGAGTCATTGCTCAAAGCGGAAGCTGTTGACTAGTGAACATGCCTGCAGTGGGGGACTTACCCTTTTTGGGGTTGAAGCCTTTTGACATGCGGGTAAAAGACTGTACTCTGTGCATTCGCCTTACTTTTGCGGCTGGGGGAGTTGGTGAAGCAATCAGAGATGTGACCATTTACTGTTCACGTGTTGCTTTATCTTGACTCCCGGATTTTCAACCTTTGAACCTTTTGGGCGTTCATGTATTTAAATCACTTTATTTGGTCTTGGGCTACCCCCGTCATCAGCCCCCAAGTCAGAGGTTTTTGGTAAATGAGCTCAAAGACTTCTGACTTTTACACATGTATCTGTATTGCTTAAAGGCTTCAAGGTTTCGAGGCTTGAAGGGTTGAAAACGGTTGAGCTTTTTGATTTTTGAATTTGACAAGACAGTTGATATGACTTGTGGCAGTTTTCTTTTGTGTCAGGCGGCGGTTTTAATTCCTCCGTTTAATTATATTATTTTCTATTCATTAATTTACATTCAGAAGAACATCATTTGCTCTCTTTCTCTCAAGTTTTCCCCTTTTTCGAATCAGGTTAGTTCTGATTGCTTACTTTCTTCTTATTTTCTATTATCATGGGTGCCCGTAAGGATTTAGTGAAATCGTTTTCTCGAATGACCCAAGAGGAGGTTGATTTGTTTTGTATGGAATGGGGAATAGGGACGAAGTTTAAACCGGTTGCACCGGCTTGTGACGTTTCAATCGATAGATCTCCCCCTGGTTCCATTGCTCTATACTGTCGCCATTTCGAGTTTTCTAACCTTCGTCACCCCTTTTCGAACTTTGTTTTGAATATCCTGGAGTATTATCGCATATCTTTCGGTCAGATTCACCCTCTTGGCATGGCTAGGGTTTTACACTTTGAAGTTTTGTGCCGGGCTTCTAGGTATGACCCAACTCTTTTATCGTTCTGTCGTTTTTTCCGACTGGCTAAGAATGGTGATTGGTTTACCTTCGAGACGTCTCAAGTTGACACCTGCTTGATTTCGTCTATGGTTTCTACCCTTGGTGTCTGGAAGGACCGGTTTTTCTGGATCTCCAAGGAAATTGTTCCTTTTAAACTTGTTTGGAGGCACCCGGATGCCGTTTTGAATGAACCTGAACCTTCTGCCTTTGATATAAATGCTCGTTTTTTAGAAACTCTTAGGGAGTGCCCTTCAAGGCTTCGTCCCTTTCCCGAGCATTTGTTGGTGTTATTGGGTCTTAGTAAGTTGTGGGAAAAACGTGATCGAGACCCGGTGCTTTTGAGAGATGGGCAGGGTATGCATTTATTCTTCTTGTGCTGTTATGTTCCTGTTTCTTGCTTGCTTACATGTTTTATGTTTGTTTTGTAGTCATGTCTGCACTCGATTTTATCAAGAGTGATGATACTTCTGACGTTGCCTTTGATGATGTTGCTGCTACTCCGGGTGAAGATGCGGTTGTTAGGGGATCCGATCATAGGTTCGAGGGTTCCGGATATGTGAGTGTCCCAAATGTCAAGGGTTTTACCAAGGCTGCGGGTTCCAAGGCTTCTATTCGTCGTTCAAAACGTTATTTGAAAGGTGCTGATCAACCATCTGGTTCGGAGCGCATTGATGTTAGTGATGATATTGAAGTATCAGAAGAGCAAGCTATTGAGGTTGACATGTCAAAGGGCAAGGAGAAAGAGTTGGTTGTTTCTGGCAAAAAGAAGAAGTTGGTTAAGACAGGTAGTACTCCTACCATCCAGGGTTCGTCTGCCAAAAGTGTTGAGAGCTTCGAAGGTCCAGAGGGTGAAGAGGTTTATGTCCAACTGGGGGGTTAAGGTTGGAGATAGCTTCAAGGACCTGGCTGTTTGTGCTGAGGTGTTGGCCCATTTTGCTCCTCCTGGTGTTCCGAGTGCCATTTCTGAAATGGAGGCTGATCACTTCATCTCGAGATTGATGTTAAGCTCCTGCAATCTTCAGGCCCTATTAGCTGAAGGTGTCACCCGTTTTTCCAAGGGTATGCAGGAGTATGAGGATGCTTCCAAGAAGAAAGACAAGATGAGAGCCTCTATGGCTGCTATGAAGAAAGAAATTGATAGTTTTTATGAGAAGGAGCTGGCTTGGGTTAAGAAGGTGGGTGAATTGACGAGAAGGCACGAAATTGAGATAAATGATCTCAAGAAAAGCTTCGAAGCTGACCAGTTGAAGCTAAAAGCTGATAGGGAGGCCTTGACTGTTCAACAGAAGGCCTTTGATGAAGAAAAAGATGGCTTGAAGGCTTTGGTTGCTCAAGCCACTGGTGATAACCAGTGGCTTATTGAGCAAGGTTTCTACCTAGTTGTTACCTATCTTCTTCACTCTAAAGAGTTCAATTCTGCTCTTGGTGAAGTTTATACCAAACTGCTCATCTTGGGGAAATATCAAAGTCTCATTGCAGGTTACAAGCTTCATGAATCTGGTCATCCTTTGGAAAAATCTCCTTTGTACCGTCCTGAAGCTTCTGAGGTCTTCAAGAGTTCCGTTGAGCAGATGGAGAGGCTGGCCTATCCGTATGTAAACCAGGTTGCAACTTGTTTTGGTAAGCCCCTTTCCGTCTTGTAGGGACTAAAACCGGATGGTCTTAATGAGAAGATATGTGCCAAAGTGCTTGGTTCTCTTTCAAGAAAGCGCTCCTATTCAGGAGATAGCGAGGATACCTTCTCGGGAGAGCTTGATGCTGCCAAAGATGCAAGCTTGGAGGGTTTAGCAATCGATGGTGATGGTGGCTCGAAGGCTAAGAAGTCCAAGAAGACAAAAAAGGCTAAGGGTAACGGTTCTGGGGCTTCTAAGCCTTCCGTTGATGCTTGATGGACATTCGTAGCTTTCTTAGTACCTTTGAAAACAATTTGTGGTTTGTATGTTAACTTAAACAATTTTAGGTTTTGCAGGGACCCTTAAGGTTCCTGTTCTGTGGTTGTGGTTTGGCCAAGGTGGCCGTTTGAACAATTTCTTAGGTTTACAAGCCACTAAGGCTTGCTTTAACTTTGTTTGGATGTTTGGAAGTCTGTTAAGGCTTTCTTTATTATGCTATTAAGTTTCCACTATTTGCCTTGTGTTATTTTTTGTGTTTGTGCCTATTTGGTAAGGCAGCTTGGTTGGCTTCAAGCCTTCAAGGCTTCTGGCTGTCATGTATGTAGCTTGAATCCTTCGAGGCTTCCAGTTACTATTTTGGTTTTATGACTTGGTTGGTATTTTTGAGTTTTGTGTTGTGTGCAACTTTTTTACTTGTACTGTTGTATTATTACTTGGATTATTCTTATCTTTATTGTATTGTCTTTGTTGGGTTTGTGTTGTCTTTATGTTTTTCATACCTTAAAGGGTTCAGTGCTGCAGTCACTTAGCATTGGTATTCTTAACAAGAAGACATAGCACATATCCTATTCATTACTTTCCTTAGCTTGATTTTATTTCGTAAGCCTGTTTTTGATAATTTTTCTAAGACTTAAGGAACATTTGGTGTAGGCTGTTCGGAACCATTTATGAGACAACTTTGTTTTTAATTATAAGTCTCATGGAGTTGTATTGACTTAGGAACTCACCCCTTATATAGGTCCATTCAACCCTTGAACCTATTGAGCGATGTGGCCTGGGAGCTCATCCCCTTACATGGCCCTTGCCATGGAGTTTTTTGCTAGGTTCTCAACCTAATTTTAGGATAGAAAGACAAATTTGATAAAACAACTTCATTCATTCAAGAGATATTCTGTTTACAAAAGGTGGTCATAGTACAACTCTTGAAATACAACTTGTGAAATACAAACCAATCTTTCTTGATTTAGACATGGAACCTCTTGAGGGTCTTTCCATTCCAATGTCTTGGAAGCTTTTTACCTTCTGAGTCGGCTAGCTTATAGGATCCACCCTTATATGCTTCAAGGATGGTATATGGGCCTTCCCATTTTGGGCCGAGCTTTCCTTGGTTCTCTTTTTTGCTAGCCACATTGTTTCTAAGCACCAGGTCTCCTGGCTTGAAACGTTCATTCTTGACTCTTTTGTTGTAGTAAGCCTCCATCCGTTGTTTGTACTTGGCCTCTTGAATTGCAGCTTGGTCTCGTGCTTCCTCGAGGAGTTGTAAGTTCAACATGGTCTCTTTTTGGTTTGCTTAGAGATCCATGTTGACCGTTCTCTGTGTTACAACTCCTACTTCAGCTGGAAACACGGCTTCAGATCCAAATACCAAGCTGTAAGGTGTTCTTTTGTGGCTTGTTTTTTCGGTTGTTCTTATGGCCCATAGAACACTTGGAAACTCTTCAAGCCAATTGCTTTCATACCTTCCCAATCTGGCTTTGATTCCTTCAACTATGCTTCGATTCATCCTTTCAACCTGACCGTTTGACTGTGGATATGCCACTGAGCTGAAAACCTGAGCGATTCTGAATTCTTTGCACCAAACGCTGAAAGGCTTCTCGGCAAATTGCTTTCCATTGTCGGTGACAAGCACTCCCGGTAATCCATAACGACAGATGATGTTTTCCCAAACGAAATCAATGATCTGTTTGCCCGTGATTTTTGCAAGTGGTTTAACCTCAGGCCACTTGGTGAAGTAGTCTATGGCTACCAACAAGAACTTTACTCCACATTTGGCTGGTGGGAATGGGCCAACGATGTCCATCCCCCATTTATAAAATGGCCATGCTGAGGTTATCGGGACAAGATCATGCTTGGGAATTTTTGGGACTGGTGCATGAATTTGGCAGGAATCACACTTCCTTAGTTGCTCATTGGTGTCTCGGTGCATGGAGGGCCAAAAATACCCAAGGTTCATTAGTTTAGCAACCACCGATCTAGCTCCAAAATGAGCTCCGCATATACCTTCATGAACCTCTTTAATCAAATATTGGCTTTGCTCGGGGCCCACACATCTCAGCAAGGGTGCAAGGTAACCCTTTTTGTAGAGGATTTCGCCTTGCAACACGTACTGTCTAGACTTGACTTTAACCCTTTCAGCCTCTGTTTGATCAGCAGGTAACTCACCATTTTTAAGGAATTTTTTGATTGGAGTCATCCAATTGGTGTCTTCTTCGGTGATTACGTCTTGAACTTCCAACTCATCGATTGATGGAGCTTTCAACACCTCTACCAATACCTTTTTGGTAAGGTGGGCAAAAGTGAGAGAAGCGAGTTTGCTCAAGGCATCAGCTTTCTTGTTTTGAAACATGGGAATTTGCTTGATGGTACATGTTTGGAAGGTGTTCATCAATTCTTTGGATTTTTCTTTGTATCTCTTCATATTGGGCTCCTTTGCAATGTAACTGTCATTCACTTGGCTCGATACCAGCAACGAGTCTGTGAACACTTCAAGCTTTTGAACCTTCATTTCCTTAGCCAATCTCAAGCCGGCTATCAACGCTTCATATTCGGCCTCGTTGTTGGTGGTCTGAAAATCAAAGCAAAGAGCATACATGAATTCTAACCCTTATGGGTTGATCAGAATGAGCCCAGCCCCTGACCCTTCAACGCTTGAGGCCCCATCGGTAAAAAGCTTCCAGGCTTCATGGTCAGAGGGTTCAGTGGCAGCTGTGTTTACTTCAGTGATTGTTTGCTTTGGGACTTCTACAATGAAATCAGCCAAGACTTGGGCTTTGATGGCTTTTCTTGGAACATAGGTGATGTTATGTTCACCTAGTTCTACTGCCCATTTGGCTAATCGTCCTGAGTTTTCTGGTTTTTCAAGCACACTCTTAATGGGTTGGTCAGTGACCACTTGTATAGGGTGTGCTTGGAAATACCTTCGAAGCCTTCTAGCCGTTTGGACTAGGGCTAGAGCAAGTTTCTCCAAGGGAGGGTACTTGATCTCTGCTAGTTTTAGAGTTTTACTGAAGAAATAGACGGGTACCTGAACTTTGTCTCGTTCAATGGTGAGGACCGCACTTATTGCTTCTTCAGCAACTGAAAGGTATACCGAGATCAATTCTCCCGTTTCTGGGGCTGCAATGTCTGGGAGAGAAGCTAGGTGTTGCTTCATCTGGTTGAAGGCTTCCTTAGCTTCTTCAGTCCATTTGAAATCCTTCTTGTCAGAGCATCCCTTGAGCGTTTTGAAAAAAGGCAGCGATCTTTCAGCCAATTTTGAGGTGAAACGCTTTAAGGCTGCAAGCTTCCCGTTTAGGCTTTCAACTTCTTTTTTTGCTTCGAGGTGGTTTGGTTTCGAGAACAGCCTTGACTTTGTTTGGATTAGCCTTTATACTTTGTTTTCCCACGATGTGCCCCAGGAACTTTCCTTCCTCAAACCCAAATGAACATTTCTCGGGGTTGAGTTTCATGTTGACTTTGCTTAGGTTCTTGAAAGTCTCTTGGATGTCATCGAGCATTTGGTATTCCATTTTGCTTTTAATTACCAAATCGTCGACATATGCTTCCATGTTTCTACCAATTTGGCTGGCAAAAGCCTTGTCAACTAGGCGTTGATAGGTCGCTCTCGCGTTTTTGAGGCCAAAAGGCATCTTCTGGTAGCAAAAGATTCCTTTGTCCGTGTGAAAGGTGGTTTTCTCTTCATCCTCTTCCTTCATGAGAATTTGATGGTAACCCTTGTAAGCATCGAGAAAACACTTGAAAGGGTAACCAGTGAGGGAGTCAACCTTTAGATCAATTTCTGGCAACGGGTAACAATCTTTGGGACAAGCCGTGTTCAAATCCTTGAAGTCTATGCACATTCTCCAAGAGTAATCCGGCTTTCGAACCATGACCGGGTTTGCAACCCAGGATTGATACTTGACTTCTCAGAGAATGCCGACTGACACAAGTTTTTCAACCACTTGGCATGCAGCCAAGCTTCTTTCGGGTGCTAGACTCTGCTTCTTTTGGACAACAGGCTTGACATCGGGTGGTATTTTCAGCTCATGTTCAGCAATGCTTCGAGGGATGCCTGTCATATCTTCCGGGCATCAAGCAAAGACATCACTGTAATGTACCAACAGATTTTCAAGATATGAGAGAGTTTCTTGTGAAAGGTTTGGATTAACCCTTATCCTTTGTTCGGGATACTTAGGGTTTATGATTAGCCTTTGCTTATCTTCTTCACTTTTGGAACTTTCACCTTCAACCATGTAAGCCTCTTGAGTAGGTTGAAGGGTTGCAATCCCTCTCTCGGTAGGAAACTTGACCGTTCCATGACCAACAGAAACAGCCATGTAGAATGCACACTGCCCCGGCCTTCCAATGATCACGTCATAGTTTGAGGGTATATTGATGACCACAAAAGTGAGAGGTTGGACTCTCTCCTTCTGACCTTCGCTGAAACGGACATCAAGGGTCAGTTGCCCTAAAGGTTTAAGGGGTATGTCAGCAATACCTTTTATGGAGGTTCCTGAGGGTTGAAGCCTTGAATGTTCCTCATTACTTAAATGGTTAAAGAACTTCTCAAACATGATTTCGGTGGCAGCACCAGTGTCTATGTATGCTCTGCTCGTTTGTAATGTTCCCACAGTAGCCTCAACCACAAGAGGGTTTGAAAGATGGTCTTTCTCTGTTGGAGGGAAACAAACACACTGAAGCTCCCAAGCTTCCAACCGTTGCCTCTTGTAAGGAACCCTTCCATCAAAGTCCACCATGTTAACTTCCTTGCCCTTTCCTTCGACCATCTTGTCCCTTACCCCCTTCACCAAGTGAGCAAGCTCCCCAGACTTGACGGCTTCTTCAATCCTTTTCTTAAGCTGGAAGTATTCATTAGTATGGTGCCCCTTTTCTTCGTGAAATTCACAGTATTGGGTGGAATTTTCGTTCTTCTTGCTTTTAGGGAGAGGTCTGGGAGGTCGAAAGCTTTGCTTCACTTCCTCTATGGCAAGGATCTCTTGAGGGGTCTTGGTAAGGGGTGTGAAGTGTGTGGCCTTCTCCCTGCTTAGAGGGTTTCGGCTTTCAGACCTTCGTTTCTCTGAACCCCTTTGGCGTCTATCATAGGAGTTAAAGTTTCCCCTTTTTCTAGCAGGACTGTTACCACGCCAATTGGATCCCCTTTTTCTTTGCTCTTTAATGTCTACAGCCTCCTCTCCCCGGATGTGGGCTTCAGCCCTTTCGAGAGCTTCTTCCAAGGTCTTGGGTAGGGATTTGTTGAAATCTCTTGTGAGATATTTGGATGTAATGGCGTTCATAAAACCGGCCACTCTCATTTTTTCATCTGCCCCTACATATGTGAGACCTTCCTTCTTTTACCTTTCAATGAACTCTCGGAGACTTTCGTCATCCCTTTGTTTTATCTGAAATATCACTGTAGCATCTTTAACGTATCGCCTCTGCTGGGAGAAATTGGCCAGGAACCCCTTGCTAAGGTCATCGAAACTTCGAACGCTTTGAGCAGGTAAATCATTGAACCAGATTCTGGCGGATCCGACAAGGGTTTGCATGAACATTAGACAACATTCAGCATTCGACCATTTCTCAATCCTGGCTGCACCAGTAAAGATCTGAAGATGGTCTTCAGGATCTTCAGTCCCATCATATGTTTTGATGTGGGACGGCATTTTAATCTTCGTTTGAAAATCATAATCGGCTATTTGCTGTGAGAAGCACGAGAGGTTACTCGGCTTGTAAGGCTTGGCCAAATCTTCTTCAACCCTTGCACCCATGTTGCTGCTATTATTATTGTTCCCTTAAGTGGCCAACACCTGATTAATAAAGTGCTGCCATGGTAAGTTGGCCATCATCTGGGGCATAAGGTTGAAGCCTTGAAGGCTCCCGGGTGCCACTGGGCAACTAACTCCCAAAGGAGTACTCATAACGGCACTTTGTGCCAAAGGGAGTACGGACAAAGCTTGTTCCCATGTAGTTGTTGATGAGGGTGGAAGACTTGTCACTGGGGATTGTAAGAGCTGGTCCAGAGTGAGCTCGTGCCCCAAAGGAGCAACGTTTGTAGCGGTTTGGGACGAAAAGAGAGGAAATGTTGTAGGATTTGTCCTCGCGGACAGATATGGGTTAGGGTTTGGAGGAGGATTACTGGGACCAGCCTCATCCCTCGACGCAAGAGGTTGTAAGTTTGCAAAAGTAGGGATGGGGGGTCCAGGAGATAGCGTTGGCTCTGGCTCGTCATAATCTAAACGAATCCTCACTCCCTTGTCTCTCTCCCTACTCACATATTGGTTGAGGAGAGACCTAAACTCTAGGAAATTGTTGGCGACCCCTTCAGGGGTAAGTTCAACATGTGATGGGGTGCTAGAGACACCGACATTAGGGGAAGGGACCCCTGATCTGGATGGAGTTGGAGTGTTGAAAGTGAGAAACTCGGGAGTGCTCCCGGTGTCGAGAAGGACGTCGGTATAGCCACATGAGCTTGGCTAGTGCTTGGGGTAGAGGTATTTGGAACCTGATTCACTTCTCCCGGAGATTCACTTTCCGACATGCTAGTTTCAAGAGAATGGAGCTACACTACTAGGTCTTTTGAAGAAATTAGTGGCGTAGCCCCACGGTGGGCGCCAACTTGTTGATGCAACAAATAATAGACCAAGGATAGTAGCTGAGCTGGTTAGGCAAAAGGGTTGAAGGGTTTGATTTTGCCTAACGCAGGTCGTGGCCCCCCCCACGTTTGCAAGACGTGGAGAGAGGTTCACTAGTTTGATTTTGCTGTTTGCTCGGGATCCTCCACTGAAATGTGTTCAGTCTCGGATGTGGGAGCAATAAGAATGTGTGTGTTGAATGTGATGGAGAGTGACTTGCATAGAACAAGTACTCAAGAACAATGACCAGAGAATCGCCTGGAATCAGAGCTGGTCAAGAGTGTCCTGGCACTAAATGAAGTGTCACATTTATAGGGAGAGTCATTGCTCAAAGAGGAAGCTGTTGACTAGTGAACATGCCTGCAGTGGGGGACTTACCCTTTTTGGGGTTGAAGCCTTTTGACCTGCGGGTAAAAGACTGTACTCTGTGCATTCACCTTACTTTTGCGGCTGGGGGAGTTGGTGAAGCAATCAGAGATGTGACCATTTACTGTTCACGTGTTGCTTTATCTTGATTCCGGGATTTTCAACCTTTGAACCTTTTAACCTTTTGAGCGTTCATGTATTTAAGTCACTTTATTTGGTCTTGGGCTACCCCCGTCATCAGTATTATTGTTTAGACTTTTAGTTTATAGTGTGTATAAGAGGTGATTAAAGTTGGATATGGGTAGAACCCGTGTTGTGAATGGTTTTTGCCGCCAAAACGAACCAGCCTTAACTACCTTCCAAACCGCCAAAAATTTGATGTATATACAGAGGCATCTTTGAGAATTCACGTATCATGTTCGAGCTTGAAAAAATGTGTCATTCCGTAATGTTTTATTATTATTTAAAAAAATCAAATTAATATTGGGCTCAATAAACCTAATGGCAGGTGGGCTAAATTCTAAACCATAAAAAATGATTTGTAAATGAGCCTATATTGGAATTGGTATATGTTCACTATTCAAAAAAATAACATATATATAAATAGGGTTGAGTTCATTTCAGAACTCTAAATAACTACAGAACTTTCAGAACACCTAATAAACAATCATTTTATATATAAGTTTTTGTATTTAGGATCTTTTTTTATCATCTATTATATGTATTTCTTTGATTACATACATGTTAAAAGTATTTTACATATGTTTAATTGCCAAAATTATATATATGTGTCATAACTAATTACATATATGTAAAAAAACTAGTTTACATATGTGTAATTATAAAATTACATATAAAAAATGATAAAATTACTCTTAACATGTATGTAATTGTAAAAATACACATAATAAATGATAAAATTATCCTAAACATAAAAATATATAAATAAAAAGATTGTTTATTAGGAGTTCTGCGAGTTCTGTAAATATTTATGGTTCTGAAATGATCCTGGCCCTATATATATATATATATATATAATGTATATTATCAACTCATAATTTCATTCATGATTCAATATTGAATACAAAGAGGTTTATATATATTCTACTAGTTACAATAATAACCCTCTAACTTATGACAACTAAATTTATGGCTTAACATTCCCCCGCAAGTTGAGGGCGGGTAACGACCTGCAACATGGATCTTAAAAATTCAAATCTTTGAGTTGATAATGGCTTCGTGAAGATGTCGGCAATTTGATCATCTGTTTTAATAAATTGAACCTTCAGATTTCCTTGACTGACTTGCTCACGAACAAAATGGAAATCTACCTCCACATGTTTAGTTCTAGCATGAAACACCGGGTTTGCTGAAAGATACGTAGCTCCAAGATTATCACACCAAAGAGTGGGTTTATTCAACTTAACTCCCAGTTCTTGTAGAAGAGACTTTAACCAGATTAGTTCAGCAACCGTATCAGCAATAGCCTTGTATTCGGATTCAGTAGACGACCTAGAGACAGTTTTCTGCTTACGAGCTGACCATGATACGAAGTTCGAACCCAAGAAGATAGCATAGCCCCCCGTGGATCGACGGTCGACCGGGCAACCAGCCCAATCAGAATCTGAATATGCTGTAATAGGAACCAACCGCTCACCCCAATGTGAATCAGCAAAGGCATGTAATGTAGACGTTGAGTTCGATGTAAAACGAAGGCCCAGTTGAGACGTTCCCTTGAGATAGCGAATTATACGTCTGACAGCCGTCCAATGGGATTCGTGAGGTTCATGCATGAACTGACATACCCTGTTGACAGCGTAGGCAATGTCGGGCCTAGATAAAGTGGCATACTGAAGTGCTCTAACACAATGGCGATATCTTGTAGGATCGGACATAAGTGGGTCGTCCTTGGTTATCGTATCTGTTTTGGCATTTTTAGGTGTTGCAAGCGGTTTCGATTCTTTTAACCCGGCTCGATCAATAAGTTCCTGAATATACTTCCGTTGAGATAGGATAAGACCCGAAGAGGTGTGAAGAACTTCAATACCAAGAAAGTAAGTAAGACGACCCATGTCAGTGAGAGATACCTGCTGACCAAGTGAGGCAATAATGCGATTAACTGTGTTGGGATCGTTGCCCGTAATAATGATGTCGTCCACGTAAACTAGTAGGTAAACCTGTGCACCCGAGCGGTTAAGGATAAATAATGATGGATCAGTTTTGGAACCATGAAAACCAAGATGCTGTAAGACGTTTGAGAGTTTGGTGAACCATGCCCTGGGCGACTGTTTTAAGCCATAAAGGGATTTGTGCAACTTGCAAACATGATTAGGATGTTTAGGATCCTCGAAGCCCGGTGGTTGACGCATGTAGACCGTTTCATGTAGATCACCGTGTAAAAACGCATTTTGCACATCAAGTTGTTTGAGAGACCAATTGTTAGAGACGGCAAGAGAAAGAACCGTGCGGATGGTGACTGGTTTGACCACTGGGCTGAACGTCTCATGATATTCAATGCCAGACTGCTGTAAAAAACCCTTTGCTACCAATCGAGCCTTGTGTCTAGTCAGGTTCCCATGCTGATCAGTTTTCAACCTGTAAACCCACTGGCAATCAATAACATTAGAATTTGGAACCGGAGGAACTAACGACCATGTTCCGTTTCTGTGTAGTGCGTGCAACTCGGCTGCCATGGCTTGACGCCACTGCGCGGATTCGTTGGCAACAGTAAAGGAAGTCGGTTCAGAAAGAACGGTAGCGATGGTGGCGATATTGGCTGAAGGGTCAAAAATTTTTCGGGGTTTAGGATGTGGCCGAAGGTGAGGAGGACGGTAACGGGGCGTGGTTGGTTGCGAAGAAGAGGAAGTAGGTTGGGTGGTGTTGGTCTGAGGAATAGGGGCGGGTTGGACAGGTTCGGAAATAGGTGGGGTGGGTGGCGATGGTTCGGTTGTAGGAATGGATGGGTTATCGAAAATGGTTAATGGCGGATCAGGAATTGTAGAAAAGGAAGTAGCGGCTGTGGAGGATGAAGGAGGGTCGATGGAGGGTTCAGTAAGGGAGGGAAAAACATGCTCGTTAAATCGGGCATGGCGAGCAATGTAGATTCGGTGAGTAGTTTGATCAAGGCATTGATATCCATGATGAGACGGGCTATAACCGAGAAATATACAAGGAGTAGAACGAAAATCAATTTTGTGTTGGTTATATGGACGTAAATAAGGAAAACAGAGACATCCGAAAACTCGAAGAAATGAGTAATCGGGAGGACGTTTGAAAACTAGTTGATATGGGGATTTGTTTGAGGAAAGACGAGAAGGTAGACGATTGATGAGGTAGACGGCGGTTTGAAAGACGAATGACCAAAAAGTTTGAGGTAGTTTGGATTGGGCTAGTAAGGTGAGACCGGTTTCCACGACGTGGCGGTGGCGACGCTCGACAATAGCATTCTGTTCACTCGTATGAGGACACGAGCGACGATGAAAAATACCATGGGATGTAAAAAACTGAGTAAGGTTCCGAAACTCGCCACCCCAATCAGTTTGAACACTTTTTAGTTTGGTGTTAAATTGGCGTTCAACTAGGCGAACGAAATTTGTAAAGGTGGTAGAAACGTCGGATTTTTGCATGAGCGGGAAATACCACATATAGCGGGTATGATGGTCAACACATAACAAAAAATAACGATAACCGTCAAAGGACGTGGTAGTATGGCCCCAAACATCACAATAAACCAAATCAAGTATGTTTTTACTACGAAAAGATGAAATAGGCAAAGTAAGTTTGGACATTTTTCCTATTGACAAGAAGTACACAAAGATGAACAAAGTTTGTCAGAAATAGGTTGTCACACCCCAACCGATGGCGGAATCATCGGGGCATGGCACTGAGCGAAACAGATTGTCCAGAAGTTTCCATAACAACTATCATTACCGTTCAATTTAAATTAACATGTCCCATACCATGTCTCAAACAGTAATCAAATTATTACAGATAAAATCTAGGCAAATATTCTGTTCCGACAACTCAGATTCAAACATAAATAATTTATTTGTTGGTTTCTAGGACCTCCTTTCCTAGCTTCAATTTCATCACAGCACTGAGAACATCCTAGACCTTTCCTAGCTTCAAGTTCACAGCATGCTAAACATGTAGACTTCCTAAGCACCTGTCACATACGTTAAAATAAAGTCAATACATAAAATGTAAAGGTGAGCATACAAGTTTGATAATAGTATATAGAGTTGAATTTGTTTACGCATAACCAGCACGTACACATAGTGAAATGAAGCACGTTAGTTATCGACATAGATCCATCGATACCAATGACTGCGGGTTGACTGCCCGAGGCAGTTCGCAATACATGATTACCACCGTAATCCATGCAAGTAAAAGATCCTTAACAACCCCCGTGTGAACGGGTGCTGAGTCCAAACTATAGTACTATCGTTGCTAAGGCAGGTAGACAGCATTCCATGTGTAAACATAACAAACAAGCATTCATGAGCCACGTATAACATGCATTAATGGTTAGCGTTCAAATAGTTTGAGTAGTGTGATAGTTGTAGTTTGAATATTTGTAACGTATGCAACACCCAAAAGTGCTTAAAGCAAAAAGGGATCGAGTATACTCACAGCGATTAATGGATTGAAGGGAGCGCTTAGCGAGTACGGTTAGCCTGAATAGATTCGATAGCGTAGCGATAAGTGGTGCGTAAAACAATACAGGGTGAGAGTGGGTAGGATAGCTGATCGTCCGGATGGTCATCCGTGCGGACAGCAATCCGTGTGAATAGTAATCCGTCCGGTTAGTCATCCGTGCGGACAGTTTGTCCGGGCGGGTGACTATTCGAGTGGATTGTTTATTCATGTGGGTGAGATGTGTTTGTGTAGGATGGCTTGACTTTTGAAGTTTTTGTTGTAGCATTTAAAAACCTTGAAGTTCTCTTACCCTTCAAGTCGGTCAAGCGGACGACAATCCGTGCGGATGGTAGTCCGTGCGGACAACGACTTTAATGGTGAGTCACTTGGTGAAGTCGGTGAAATCCGTCCGGATGGTAGTCCGTACGGACAACGATAATCCGTCCGGATGGTAGTCCGTGCGGACAACGACAATCCGTCTGGATGGTAGTCCGGTCGGATGAACATGTTGGAAATTGTTTAAGGTCTTAGTATCTCATGATCCGAAGAGTAATCCATTCAGAGGGTCGTCCGTGCGGATTATTCATTCGTCGATACTCAAACCTTGTTTATGGGTCCCAAGTGTAGTCCGTCCGGATGGCAACTCATCCGGATAGCCTGTCCGTGCGGACATCAGTCCGTCCGGACAGCTTCTCGTTCGGGTCGTTCCGTTCGTCTACCCTTGGTCGCTTTTGTCGTTTTTATCGAGATGTTCCGATTACGTGTCAACCAATCGGAATTGTATTCTTACCCGCATGACTAAACTGGCCAGGAATCACCCCAGCTTGGCCGGTCGGCGGCTCAGAACGGTCATTCTGGTCTAACCCGAAATCAGGTGTCTCGCGAGTAGAATCCGGATTTAGGACTAGTGCATCACTAACATTGAGTAGAAGACTAGAACTGATCCGATTCTTATCGTTTTGAGTGTAAAAGAAGGAGAAAACTTTTGTTTATTTCCTTCAACTCTTTTATCCTTTGAAAAAGTTCAGATTTATGCGAAGTTGTTTGTGAAATCTTGTGGAAACCGTTCAGATTCGAGTTATTCTTGGTGGAATGAGGTCAGACTTGAAGTTCATGGGAACTTCATGATGACATCATCCTGGAATACCTCAAATCTTGATGATTTCACGGTTAAAAGTTAATATTTAAAAGATAGAAAGGTGTAGAAGTGCGTATAGATCAAGAAAGTATAAGACTTAGGGCGAGATCTTACCTGGATTGAGAGAAATCGAAGAAAATGTGAAGAGAGCGTGCTGGTCGGACGTCACTTGCCAAAAGTGGAAAGTTTGGAGAGTGACCCGTGTATTTATAGGATGCCAAAAGAGGAAAGTGTCATCCGTCCGGATTGCACATCGCCCGGATGGTCATCCGTGCGGATAGCAATCCTGGTCGGATGCACTTAACACTTCCCCAGGCGGCTACCCGTGCGGATGGCCTGTCCGTGCGGACATCAGTCCGTGCGGATTGGCGCCTGGGTGGTGTGTTTGGTGCGACGATCTTTTGACGTTTCGGTTCCGATTGCGAGCGATTCGATAGGGTTTCCTAGTCAAATTACTTTTAGTCCCAACTACTTTGTACGTTGCGTAATCTATTTTCCACTATCTATCCTAGTTCGATCGTGATTCGAGTTCGAGTTCGATTACATTCGAGTTAGATTTCGAGTTTCGATTGAGTTCGCTTGGTTACCACAACACAACATAAATAAACATGCACAGGTAACACGTAAGGCACATACACACACACACACACGTATAAACAATAAGTAAGATACGTAGTTCGAGTTGCGATTCGATGTCGATTCGATTAACATAGCTTGATTAGTGATTAGCTAACTTTATCGCATTGTTACTTCCTATAGTTCACAGTCGTAGGTTGCTTGAATAACGATTAACACACATCGATTATAGTTATTAACAACACTTACTCCACATAATACTTATTAAATAAAGAAATTTCCATAAGTCAAGTTGCGCGAAATCGGTCGTTGACCCTGACCTTGACTTTGACTTTCACTTATGAAAACACGGGGTGTTACACAGGTAAAGAAAATGTTTTAACAATATGTTGAAAAACTCGAAAGTGAGGATGCCCAAGTCGTTGATGCCACATAGTAGATGGAGCTCGAAAAGCAGTGAACGACATCTTGGAAACCGGTTGAAAAGAAGGTAGGCGAATGGTGTAGAGACCCTGGTCACTGGGGCCCGTGAGGAGGATAGCCCTGGTATCCTCGTCCTTTACAACAAAAAAAGAAGTGTGAAATTCAAAGAAAACTTTGTTATCTTTGCAAAATTTGTGAACGGAAAGTAGGTTACGTTGTAAGCCCGGGACATGAAGTATGTGGTTAAGTTGTAAGTTTTTGTCTGAGGTAAAAAAGGATTTTGAACCGATATGAAGAATTGGAAGAGAGTTACTGTTACCAACATAGAGGGAGTCATTACCGTAATAGACGTCCGAGTTGTCCATACTAGCAAGATCAGGAGTACCATGGGAATTAGCGTCTGTATCCGAGGTCCAAGTAGTATATGAGCCTGCCTCCGAGTTAGCATAATTCACTTGAGGTGATCCACGTGAGGATCCAGAGTGATTTGGGCACAGTGAGGGAATATGACCAATACCGCACCTATTGCAATGACCGTAAACCATATTTTGAGTGGACGCCCAAGCAAATTGACGAGAGCCTTGTGAACCACCACGACCACGGCCCCCGCGAGAAAACCCAGGGCCCCGACCATATCCACGGGTCGGTCTTGAAGAAGCAGACCGAGAAGCATAACTCGCCTGAGGAGCCGATGGTGAGGCCGACGGTTGAGTTGTGGAAGCAAGTTGGTTTGCCAAAAGTTGAAGGTTGGTAATCTGCTGCTGAATCGAAGCCAAATCGGGGGCCGGGGAAGTAGTTGTTGCAGCAGTGGTAACATTGAAGACTTGTGGAGAGGCTGATGATGAAGAAACAGTGGACCGAGTGATATATTCATGATCACCAATAAGGCCGTGAAGCTCGTTAAATTGAACCGGTGGGGAGCGAGCAAGAAGATTACTTTTCAAACCATGGTATTCCTCACGTAACCCGGCTATAGTAAGCATGACGAGATCTTTGTCTTTGACGGGTTCACCAATATTTGCAAGAGCCGTTGCATATTCTTGAGCGCGACTGAGATAATCGATACCTTTTTCACCATCTTTCATTGAAATCTTTAAAAGCTGCGTTTTTAGTGTGAACTCATGAGATGCATTCGAAGGAGCATATGCACGTGCTAGACTTAACCACACTTCCCGAGCCGTGTCTCCTTGGATGTGTTGAAATGAAGACTCGGAAACGGTTGATATAATAATCATGCGGACGTGTGCATCATTAGCAATCCAGTTTGTAAAATTAGGGTTTGTAGTAGTAGCATTACCGGTTGTAATTTTCTTTTCCGGGCAAGATAACGTTTTGTCAACATAACAATATAATGCATTAGCCTTTAGAAACGGTTCCATCATGGCTTTCCAGTAGCCATAATTGTTTGGTGTAAGATTGAATGCAAACTTATGGGAATTATGGGATGTACGTTCTTGAATACTGAAGGCAGTAATCGTTGTCATAATGAGAAAAACAATGATTTTAATACCTGAGAGTAGAACCGATTAGACAGATGACTGCGACAATTGTTGATTCGAGAAAAACAATTATTAATTCCCAAAAGAAAACTAAAAATCCTCCACTTGCTTTTGACTTTTGCTTTTAATCACCACTTTCACGAAAAACAATAGCTATCTTCAAATCATACCATATGCTTCCACTTGCTTTTGACTTTTGTAGGTCGATGCTATCTTCAAAATATCACTGTTATCGGAAAAAAATATATTAGGGAATATCAGCCCTCAAGTTATCGCCGGTTAGTTGATTTAGGGTTATTTAGGGTTTACAAGTTGATAGGCTCTGATACCATATCAACTCATAATTTCATTCATGATTCAATATTGAATACAAAGAGGTTTATATATATTCTACTAGTTACAACAATAACCCTCTAACTTATGACAATTAAATTTATGGCTTAACATATATATATATATATATATATATATATATATATATATATATATATATATATATATATATATATATATATATATATATATATATATATATATATATATATATATCGGCTTTTTTTTTAAATCGCGTGCCCCTCAAAATCACGGGCCTTGTGCGAAGGTGCTCCCCGCACACCATCAAAGCCGCCACTGTGTTACTGATATTGTGTACTGACAAAACCATCAAGATTAATCCACTTTACTTGGATTAATCCATCGTTTTGATACACAAGTTGTTCATAGTGTTCTTGATTGCCAAAAGTTAGCTCCCATCTCCTACAACGTGACAAAATCATAAAAATATTATTTGAAAAATTACATAATAATAACGATAAAAGTCATTTGTTCATAAATTTTAAATTTATGATATGGTTTTAGTTTTATTAATTTTATTTTGAGTTACATCATCCAAGTTCACGCTAGACACAACCGACCTATCAATTTACGGTTTTTATAATATGGTTTTAATTCTTTTTTTATTTTTTTATATTTTTTATTGGACTTTTTACAAAAGGACCCCGATTTTAGATTATCTTTCAAGCCATAAAATATCAAACCGGCCCTTCTAGACTATTAGAAGGAAATTTTCTTCAAATTAGTACCGTTCATGCATATAGACTTGGCTTCATTTAATTAAAACGGGGGATGGGTTGTGTCATTTGTGTGTATTATGAGGGACGAATTGGATATTAATACATAAACAAAGGGGCAAAAACTAAATATAGCCAAAATCAAAATAAAATAGTTGTGGCCCATGCAGGTCTCGAACCTGCGACTTTCGCGTTATTAGCACGACGCTCTAACCAACTGAGCTAATAGGCCTTGATGTTCTGTTTTTGTTTCAATGTATAACGAATGTTAAACCTGATAAAATTATTCGGCAACGTTTATATCTAATACAAGAGTAAGGTATATCCTACATTCTCTTCAGAAAGTTCGTATATGATCACTTTAGGTGTGAAGTTTTTTGGATTATAGTTTTTGCCGTAAATCCTTCTAAAGTAGTTTTGCTTTTAAATTTGCTTTATTCCAATTTTCTAAAAATTTAAAACTCTTTATTTAATCACTTGACATTCGGATGTGCTTTTTGAACTACATGAACAGGTATAAGAATCGTTATATAACAAATTACTATATTTATATAGTAAATTTACAATGTATGTAATTACTATGCGTTCAGCAATTTTGGTAGGAAGACAATGAAACATGTTTTAGTCGAGTATTGATACTCTCGCCTCTATTCAGTGGCGGATCTAGGATTCCGACCAAGCGGTAACGTTTTATAAATAAGCGGTAACGAAATCGAAAAAACGTCAAATTTTTCCAAAATTTACACTAAAAACGTCAAAATTTTTCCGACCAAGCGGTAGCGGAGGCTACCCCGAGTTGTGAAGTAGATCCGCCCCTGCCTCTATTCTCAATTCTAAAACCGTGTTCTCAAATGTAAAATGGTGTTTTATACTCGTCATGTATCAAACTGTAGATAGTATCCTATTAGGTATATCTGTTAGTTTGTGAATATTGCTCGTAATGATTTCTGAACACATGCTTGTTATTATTATGTATTTATTTATATAACTCTATTAACCAAATATACTAGAAACATGATACACA
Organism: Helianthus tuberosus; assembly: GCA_030545235.1. Classification (NCBI taxonomy): domain Eukaryota; kingdom Viridiplantae; phylum Streptophyta; class Magnoliopsida; order Asterales; family Asteraceae; genus Helianthus; species Helianthus tuberosus. Next base: position 32,534,308 of record CM060435.1, read on the forward strand.
AAATTAATAAATTAGGGGACTGGGGGTGGAGCAACATTTCTCCGTGATGGCACTTTACAACGCGTAAAGGAAATGAACAAACCACCGCCACCTAAAATTTCAACGCGTGAAGGGGAGATTCCGTGATATATTTCACGCGTTATGGCTTATTAAGTGATAAATGGATGTGAGGGGGTGTGAGGGTTTATTGTTAGGTGTTGTGTGTGATGACCATTGCCACTAAAAAAGGTTGTGAGTGATGGAAAAATGGTTGATGACATGGCGTAACTTGATTGGATGTTGTGAGTGATGAAATTTTTGCAAGTGATGACCACCCCCAGTCCTCTTACTCTATACTCAAATACAAAGGAAAATAAAAGTAAATGTTTACGAGTATGGTTTAGGTAAAAGAGTAAATATGTTTCAGGTAATCAAGTGGAGTATCACCTAATAACATTTTCGCCCCATGTCAATGAAAAAAAACTCATACATGGTCTCATGCCCGAATGTGTTTTTCATTACCTTTTTAAAATATTTCATGTTTCAGCCGGTTGGAGTTAGGTTCGTTTTTCAACCTTTAACTTTCATAAATAATACTTTTAGATAAGTGTATTTCATATCTAATTTTAGAAAACTAATTATTATTAATTAAATCTTAAGACCGTGGGTATGGAACGGTGTTTGGGCGTGGGTTGGGGGAAAACGCCCAAGCCACCATCCCGGGTGGGCTTGGGTTGGGGCGTGGCCCTTGGGGCTTGGGTTTCAAGCCGGGCGTGGGGCGGGTCTAGCAAGCTGACATGACGGGCTGTGAATGGCCAAACCAAACTAGCCGTTGGGTGCTATTTAAATTTTTTTTTCCTTTATAAATACCTTACCATATTTATCATTTTTCTCACACAATATCAAACACATAAAACACAATCTTGCCGTGAGTTCTTCAAGTTATACTGAATCGTCATCATCATCTGACAATGGTGCGGAAATATTTCTACAAACTATCGCGACGGTGGTGAAAGCTATCGTGGAAAACGAAGAGGAGGAGGAAGAGACTCAACAACCTAAACACAGGAGAAGGTACATCGCTCGTGAACGGCTCACCGCTAACGATTTGTTGGTTAGCGATTACTTCTCAGCGGAACCTAAGTATGATGAAAAAATGTTTAGGCGTCGTTTTCGTATGAGTAGAAACTTATTTTTAAGGATATCTAGAGATCTTGAGGAGAAGTATGTTTATTTCCAACAAAAACCAGATGTAGTCGGGCAATTAGGATTTACTACGTGGCAAAAGGTCACGGCCGCACTTAGGCAATAGTTCGGACATTATGGATGACTATTTAAAAATGTCTGCACGTGTAGCTAGAGAAAGTCTTCACAACTTTTGTTCGTGTATTCTAGAACTTTATAGGAAAAGATATTTGAGAAAGCTCTCGTTCAGTGACATGCAACAATTATTGGAACATCACGCAGATCTGATTTGGTGGAACATGTTTCAACGATTCCTGGGTTTGAAACCGACGAAGACGACAAAGACGACGAAGACGACGAAGAATGATTGTTTTTTATTTTGATAATTATTATGTATGTTTATGTATTTTTTTAAAAAATATGTATGTTTATTTTTTATGTAGTTATAAATATAAATATATATATATTAAAAAAAATGTTGATGTGGCTAGGCCACGCCAGCCCAGCCACGCCCAACCCAAGCCCCACCATACCCCTTTAAAACTTGGCTTTGGGTTTGTAATATTCAAGATCCATGTGTCAGCAGATACCCCAACCCAAGCCCCACCATACCCCACGGTCTAAGAACTAGATAATAAACTAGTGAACACACAAACATGTTCAATATGATACAAAAATGACTCAATCCAATTGTTACCACCTCTAGCTTTTAACCTAGCGGTCCACCATAATCTTCTATAAATGCATTGTTTTCTTCTTCCCCTAATTCTATCTCCATTTTCAGCTTCTATCTCTCTCCACACTCACACACAGGCTTCATGAGGTGAATGGCTATGGTGGAGAGTGGTGGTGCTGCCATTGACCACCATGAAGTCACCTTGATCATACCAAAAGATAACACTAAAGATACCACACTTTTCCCAAAAGGTTCTTTCTTTTACTCCATAATCCCATCTTCAAATAAATAACAAACAAACGTACGCAGTAATATTCTTTCCTCTATTCCGGAGGATAGAGTGGCTTTGCCACCTCGGCTCCAAACTTTTTTTTTATAAATGAACAATTATTTCATCTTCCGTTAAGAAGCAAATCTTATTGAATCAATGTAACAAAGAAACATAAGGATTGTAGAGATTCTACTTATACAATTTCATGATCGAATTTTTGGGCAGTTGCTAGCAGAGTTGTTCGCTACATACTTCTTGGTATTTGCAGGCTGTGGTGCCATCATAGTGAACATTGACAAGAACAATCTATTGGGCCAGACTGGAATCGCGATTGTTTGGGGTGCAGCGGTGATGGTGATGGTTTACACCGTTGGTCATGTCTCCGGTGCTCATATGAACCCTGCTGTCACTATTGCTTTGGCATCTTGCAGAAGGTTCCCTTGGAAAGAGGTGATTATGATCATAAATTTGATGTTCCTTTGGATATATTAATATATTTCAATATTATGAACTTTATATTGATCTCGAATGAATTTAACAATTTTTAGTCGAGTTTATTATCTATTATAAGCATTACCATTTGATTTTCATTTACTTTTAAGTTTGCTTATTTGTTATTATTTTGTTTCTAGTTTGAATATTTTGAGATAGTTAGTGACGGTTGCCATTATCTGAATTATCTTGTAATTCGGTTGCACTTATATATTAAAAATGCGAATCTTGATTGATCACTATATATATGAAAAACCTTGAATTTATCATGGTTTATAAATGTTTCTTTAGGTACCGGGATACGTGATATCTCAAATACTTGCATCAACCGTAGCGAGTGGAACCCTACGGTTGATATTTAACGAGACACATGATCATTTCATTGGAAACGTCCCTCCCGGGCCTGACCTTCAGTCCTTGGTGATGGAAAGCATTATCACAGTTTACCTCATGTTCGTTATCAGTTCAGTTGCCACAGATGATCGAGCAGTAAGTACATTTTTACTCACGTTTACTTATTAACAAGGATATTTTACGAATATGATGATTGTAGCAATATATCATGATCACGTAATGTAGATGGGACAACTCGCCGGGGTCGCCATTGGATCAACCATTCTACTTAATGCTATGTTTGCGGGGTAAGATCTATATAGCTAGTTATACATATTTGTTATAACAAAATTAGTAATTATTAAGATTGTGTTATAAGACATGCTTTTTAACACAATGACAGACCAGTATCAGGGGCGTCAATGAACCCAGCAAGAAGCATAGGGCCAACACTTGTATGGAACGAATACAAAGGGTTATGGGTCTGCATTTTGGGACCAACGATTGGTGCCATAGGTGGTGCATGGGCTTACAACACCATGAGGTTCAAGCCTACAACCAAGGGGGATTCTGGCATATCAACAATTATTTATGGAGTTATATCTTTGTTTAACTATGATCTATGGGTTTATTTGCATAAGATGGTACACGTAAACAAACAAGTGATTACACAGACATGTAAAATATGTATGCATATTTACCCTCCTTTTTATGAAAAGAATATGTTGTTTGGTTATATGTAATGTATCATGCCCTTTTCTATTATATTTGATTATAACTAGAGATGAAAACTTAAGGGGTATTGGTAACTTAAGTCTCATACACACGATTGTAATCTCGTATCATATATCTGGTTTAATACCCATGGGGTATGAGTTGGGCATACCTGCGGGTATTTGGAATACCTATTTTGTACTTTTTCTTGAAATTTAATTCATTGTGGAATTTGAGGAACTTCGCGCGTTACTTCCCTTACCAATTATCGTTATTATTAGATCTATTGATTATTTTAGTTATTTTTACATGGATATATTCATTGTCTCACCGCTCATTGGTCTTAGTTTCATTTCAAAGGCCTTAGAGAAAACCTTTTTGACCTCACCAGTATCAAACATTTTAAGACTAAAGGGTATGGAGAGCCTCATCCCCAAGGGGATGAACCGCCATGTCAGCGCCACGTAGGCTCGGCTTGGAGGGGATGAACCTAGGGGGGTGGGGGATGAACCCCTTTATATATATATATATGTATGTATGTATAGATGTGTGTGTGTTAGGAGAGAGGAGAGAGGCAAGGCTCATCCGGCTGTGGAGAGCCGGTCTTGCCGAGCCGAGCCCAGGGGGGGCGGTGTGGGGGACCGGCGCCGGGCCTCAGCCGGCCCCCATACCCTTTAGTCTAAGTGTGATGATGCAAATTTGATGACCCAGTGTTATACGGGTATTTATCCAATCCTGGCATTTTTTTTTACCGCATATCTTGTCCCTATACCCCAACAATATGGGGTTGCTAAACGGAATAAATGTGATACCTTTAAAATCACTAGAGCATAATTTTCCATGCATACTTACCTAAATAATACTGCTATGATGCCTACGTCTCAAAATCCTTTTCAAAGTCGTTTACCGTACAAATTCCAAGATCAATTCTCCTCGTATGAGATGCACTTCATTCTAAGCCTGATTAATTACTTCGTTATACCTTTGAGTGCTTATTTTATCCGTTTCTTGGCAATCACCAAGTGGACAAACTCTCATCTAAATTTGTTCTTTTGGCACTTTGCTTTTGACACAACTGTCTACCTCATCAACCGAATGCCATCCTGAACGTCAAATCTCCATTCAAACATCTCTTTCATCATCACCCTGACTACTCCTTCCTTCAAGTATACGATTGTTAGTGCTTTCATCATATTCGATCCTCTAATCCTCATAAAATGGATTTTCGGTCTACACTATGTATATTCCTTGGCTACAGTCCACAACATTATGGGTATCGATGCCTCGATAAAACAAATGATCTCATCTACATTGCTCGACATGTTTGATTTCTTGGACACAATTTCCCATTCCAACCAACAACCTCCAATACTCCTTGATCTCCAAATTCTCACCCTTACACATCCTTTTTCGACTGCACATATCCTCTTGATACGCCAATTGACAATCTACAACCACATACTGAACTAAACACACCTCCAACATCCACATCAACCCTTACTCCTCGACCTTCTCCTACATCTACCTCATCCCCATCCTCTTCCAAAGATTCTTCACATACAACCCCTCCCCTATTCTTCCTCGCCAACGTCCTTCCAATCTTCAGTCTAATCCAAAACCTCGAGTCCCTTATAGCTCGTCCACAAACATGTCTTCTCCTTCTACCTCTCTCACTGTTCAATCCACTTCCTTTACCAGTGACAAACCAACATCCGAAATGACATTAAGCCATGGCCAAGGAATTTAAAGCACTCATAAAAAATGATATGCGGACTTTGGTTCCATCTGTTCCTAACACAAATGTCATTAATTGTAAGTAGGTGTACATGATTAATAAGGATCAACATAGCGCTATTACAAGATACAAAAATCACCTTATGACCAAAGGCTTTCTTCAACAACCGGGCATTGACTTCAGTGGAACATTTAGTCTAGTTGTCAAGGCTAGCACTATCAGAGTGGTCCTCTATCTTGTTGTTACAAAGCAGTAGTCACTTTGACACCTTGATGTTCAGAAAGCCTTCCTTCAAGGCAATCTTATTGAAGCTATCTACATTCAACACCCATAAGGTTTTATTGACCGGAAACATCCAAATCATATATGTCACTTGTGCAAAGCCCTTTATGGTTATAAACAAGCACCGCACACTTGGTTTCATCGATTGGATCTCCACAAACTTGGCTTCTAAGGCTCGAAGACGGGTCCTTCTTTGTTCACTTACAAATATAATAACATAATTCTCTACATTCTGGTCTACATTGAAGACGTCATTGTTATTGGCAGTTATACACCTATTGTCAACGGTGTCATACAAGTACTTAGTTAAGCTTTCGCTGTAAAAGATCTTGGCAAACTTGACTGTTTTCTCAGGCTTAAATTTGGTACCACAAGGCAAGAATATCCTTTTATCACAACATAAATACATTTCGGATATTCTTCATTGTCTGCCTTCACTGAATGCCAACCGGTTCCCTCTCCAACGAGCTTGTCACAACAATTATCTCTTGGGTATAGTCCACTATTAGCCGATCCATTCAAATATCTTAGTTATTGGGGGATCTTCAATATACCATCCTGTCTAGAAATGAAATTACCTTCGCAATCAACAAAGTCTGCCAATACATGCATGCCTCCACTAAGAACCATTGCTCAGCCGCCAAATGCATTCTTTGATATCTCAAAGGCATAATTAATCATGGATTGCTCATTCGACATGACTCTAGTTTTCATCTGCAAGCCCTCACCGATGCTCACTAGCAAATATCCGCACTACCGGCCTTTTCTGATTTTTGACTAGGTTGGTTGTCCAGGCGACCGTCAATCCACGAGGGGATTCACCAAATACATGGATTCCAACCTTTCTCCCGGATTGCACGAAACAGAAAATTGTTTTAACGGTTCTCCATCAAGTCAGAATACAAAGCCTTGTCCAATACAATGATGTCACATGGTTAGAGACTCTGTTAAATGAACTTGGATCAGACACAACTTCTGCTCCAACTCTCTAGTATGATAATCTGAGTGCTACATATCTATCCAAGAATCTTATCTTCCATGCTAGAAAAAAGCATGTTGAAGTTGACTTTCACTTTGTATAAGAGAAGGCTGGACAAGGAAATTTAAAGTCCAATTTATATCTATAGATGATCAAATTGCGAACATTTTACCAAGCCTCTACCTACTCATAGATTTACATTTCTACGGTTCAACCTAAAGGTCGTCGGCCTTAGCTTGCAGAGGAATATTAAACAACAAAGTTGTTATGGATAGTTAGAGGACAATTATGTAAATATTAGAGGTATTATTATGTAAATATGAGGCTATAAATACCCCTCTCTTGCAATTCTCTTATATAAAATATTGCAATATAAATCACAATTACACACACTTAACGATGTTTTACTATTACCACTCATGATGATATTATATATATAGGGTGAAGTTATCGTACAAAGTCTCCTAAAAATGAGGAAGGTACAAAGACATAATGGATTGCAAAATATAATACAATGTCAAATAAAATATAACACAATGCCGAGAAAATATAACACAATGTTGAGGAAAAAAGACACAATGATCAAAACAAAAATTCTATAATCTACAAGCTAAAAATCAAAAAACAAAAACCTAAAATCTCATATCGTATAGTTTGATGAAACGGTTACAATGCTACTTGATGAGTTCAATCGAAGTTCGTTTAATACCATTTCTACAACATTTTATTTTTAAGAGACTTCTATTTGATACTAATAATCTCTATATATTAACTTATTTCATTATCTTGTTCAATTATTTTTTTTTTTTTTATTTCATTAGTGACGCACTTGCAGACGTTCCAGTTATAAAATATATGTGTGTATCTTATATAACCATCTTCTAGGAGCATAATCCATATTAATTATTTTCTAACTCCATAAGACTAGACGGTATGGGGGCCGGCTGAGGCCCGGCTTGGCCCGGCGCCGGTCCCCCACACCGCCCCCCTCCGGCGAGTTCGGCTCCTCACGGACGATTGTGCCGGGCCTCTCTCTCTCTCTCTTCTTTCTCTCTCTCTCTTCACGGCGCCGGTCCTCCCACACCGCCCCCCTAGCCCCGTGGCGGCCCATCCTTCACGGCGCCGGTTCTCCCATACCTTTTAGTCAACCCCACCCCACCCTGAAAAACCCAGCCCAAAACATTCTGTGATGGCTGAGATTGATGTAGGGTCAGCCCATGAAGAGACAGCTGACATAAAAGATGCAGCAGCACTTTCTTCACAACATCAAAACAATCTTTTCACTCTTCCTTTTTTTTCCAGAAGGTACTCTTTATTTCATCTTCAAATCATATATATTACCTCTACTTTTATAAATTTATAGAAGACCGGGTCAAACGCAGGGGTGGATCCAGGGGGGTTTTGGGTTCCTAGGAACCCCTCGGTTTGGAAAAAAATAGTGGAAACTTGGATGATTTAGGAAAAATTAGTGAGAATTAGTAAGGATCTACCAAAAGGAAACCTTGGAAAAATTTTCGGGATCCGCCGGTCAAATGGTTTGTCTCATGCATAGGTTTATATATATTCTTGACAAATTAGATATCATAATCTTGTTAGGAGAACATAAATTGATACATTGTGTACATAGTTTTACAGTCTTTGAAAATAAGCAATCACATGCATATGTACTAATTCATTTTATCAGTTTTGTTTTGATGAATGATGATATATACCGATCAATTTATATTATGCAACTGTTAATTAACGCGCTCTTGATCGATTCATCACTAAAAGAAACATACATATATGAAGGTTAAGCTAAAGTTTGTGTACACATAAATTCATATTTGTAACAATACATGCATATGATCAAATGAGTTTGTATTGCATAATTCAAGGATATCCTAAGGTTGCACGTCTTCTCAGTCATCTTTTTTACTTCATTTTTTCTATTATTATTGTTTTTGTGATCATAGAATTTATCATGCATCTTCAAGTTCCCTTTAAAAATAGTGAAATTGTAGTTTACCATATTTTTCTTTTGTTTTTGTGATTATTACTTATGGTTATAAGTTTTGGCAGTTAATTGCAGAATTTTTGGGCACATACTTCATGGTATTTGCAGGTTGTGGTGTGGTGGTGGTTGACACCAAGAGGGATCATGTGATCGGTCAAACAGGAATCGCCATCGTATGGGGGTTGGTGGTGATGGTGATGATTTACACCGTTGGCCACATCTCCGGTGCCCATTTCAATCCTGCGGTCACCATTGCTTTCGCTTCGAGCAAGAGATTCTCTATGAAACATGTAAGTCGTTGAGCATTGATTGAAGTTACATTTTGGCATGCATGTTTAAACTTTTGGTATTTTTGTTTGTTTAGGTGCCTCCATATATTATTGCTCAATTCCTTGGATCAACCCTAGCAAGCGGAACCTTGCGGTTGATATTCAACTCGAAAAACAATAATCTAGGAACAACCGTCCCCGCGGGATCTGACCTCCAATCTTTGGTGTTGGAATTCATGATCACGTTCTATCTCATGTTCGTTATCTCGAGTGTTGCCACAGATGATGGAGCTGTTAGTACCAAATAACAAGTTTCCTTGTTACCGATATCATTTTGAATATTTAACAATAGTACTAAATCAAAAGGTTCATACAATACCAGATCAGCCTTAAGTAGAGATGTAATAACCAAATAAACATTTGTACACATTGTGGTGCGTGGAATATAATCACATGCAGTGAGTGAGAGAAAGAACAACAGGTTAAAACGTCTTAATTATCACATATTAAGCTATACATAGTTATCCCGGTTATAGAATTAAAAAAAGTTTCTGTTTGTAACATGCTTTTGAAACCATAAAATCTTCTATAAAATCTTATTTGATAATACTGACCTCATGGTTTTTTTTATTATTCCTGGAAATGAACTTTAGTTTAAATGTGATTATGTGAAGGGTGTTTTTTTAGAATAATGTATAGAATAAAGCAAGGACCAGGTATAAAAAATATGAGACTATTGGAATGCATCAAATAAAAATATGAAGAAAAAAGTACTGAATCTGAGTTGACTTTATTTTGTAGAATAAAATATAGATTATTAATGTATAATAAACTCAAGTTGACTTTATGTATATGTTTAGCAAATATTCTTTTAAATATATATTTACAAGTTGCTTTTTTAATTACAAAAAGTCAAGAATATACTTTTAGTTATTCTATTTTAAATTATGCTTATGTAGATTGGAGAAGCAGCAGGACTTGCCATTGGATCCACCATTTTACTCAATGCCATGTTTGCAGGGTACAATATATCTTTTCTCTTAGCCTTCAGCCTTTGAAAGTTCAAAACATGGTTGGAGTTGTGGAGGTTTATGATGTTAAGTTGGAGTTAAATGAATTGAACCCACGTTATGCGTTGGACGGTTGGCGAAAGTTTATGACTGACAATAACTTGAGGTTTGGTGATATGTTGCATTTCACATACGTGTCTTCGCAACAGAAGATTGTATTAAATCAAGTTACATCTGTTTAACAAACACATTTAAGTCTGTTCTAATATCAGATACTATAACTATGAATTTTTTGATGGTGATGTTGTAGGTTTTTTTCTTAAATTATTAACTTGATGATTTGTTGCTATGTATGGCTAAGATGATAAAACACTGTTATTAGCACTTTATGTTTTATATTTGGCCAATTAGATTATGTGTTAAATTATAGTTCTTTAAGTCATTGTTCCATTTTCTTGAATTCTATCTAATTTTTTTTTAAAAACTTCAATAACAAATAGTGGTTTGAACATCTGTTTGCCTTTTGGTCAATAGTTAATGGAAACCCATGTTAGGTTCAACAGTGTTTTGAAGAGGAAAACTGTGTGAGAAGACAGTAGATCTTAACAAGTTAAACATCTGTCAAGGCTTAAACAGATGTTTGGCCTTTAACAGATGTTTGGCCTTTTATATCAGATGTTTGGACTTAAATAGTTGTTTGACCTTAAACACATGTTTGACCTTAAACAGATGTTTTGCCTTAAACAGATGTTCTCCTTCTATATCAGATATTTGGACTTAAACAGATGTTTGACCTTAAACAGATGTTTGGCCATAAATAGATGTTTGGCCTTAAACCAAACATCTGTTTAAGCTCAACATCTGTTTGACTATTTGTCAATATCTTATTAACTTTTGGTCAACATATGTTCCAAATTTGGTCAACATCTTATTTTGTAAAAGAGGTACAAAAAACAAAGATTTTTTCAAAATCCCAAATCACCCTATCATGTAAGTGCATTGAAGTAAAAGTGGAAATGATATTATTCATATGGTCCTGTTGTGCTTTTGTTTGTCCTCTAATATGAGTTCATGATCTAATCCGGTGATTTGAAGACATTGTTGTTGAATCGAATGATATGGTTGATGTAATGTGGTTGTATTACAAAGAACTAGTAATTAATTAATCTAAATAACTTTCCCGAGCCCGGGAAGCAATTCCGGGTAAAAACCTAGTGTATAATAAACTCAAGTTGACTTTATGTATATGTTTAGCAAATATTCTTTTAAATATATATTTACAAGTTGCTTTTTTTAATTACAAAAAGTCAAGAATATACTTTTAGATATTCTATTTTAAATTATGCTGATGCAGATTGGAGAAGCAGCAGGACTTGCCATTGGATCCACCATTTTACTCAATGCCATGTTTGCAGGGTACAATATATCTTCTCCCATAGCCCTTTCTTTTTATTATATGTTTTAAAGAATTTAAAGCATTTTTGTTAGTGAAGGCCAATTTCCGGAGCATCAATGAACCCAGCCCGAACCTTAGGCCCGGCCATTGTGTCAAACCAATACCAAGGCTTTTGGGTCTACATCTTGGGACCGATATTGGGAGCCATAGCCGGGGCGTGGGCATACGGTATCATACGATTCAATGATAAGCCAGTACGTAAGATCGTCAAGAATTCATCTTTCCTCCAAAAATTGGATGCACAAATATGCCCTTTTTAACTCCATTCGGATTTAACACAATTACATGAAGCAAGCCCGAAACCGGTGTCTCACATTATTTGTTGCCTCTCACGTTATTATAATAATTTTTTTTCATTGTTTTATTCCATTTACACTTTGTATAAAACGAATGTAAAAATGTTCAAAGAGTTGAATAATATAGAAAAAAAATGTTTCGAGATCAAGGTTGACATGTGAAGAAGGAACATCGTGCATGACGAATATGTGTGTGTACATATGGGATACAAAAGGAGCATGAACAGAATGAATATGGGAAAGCAATGCAGGATACAACATACAAGATGAATATGTTGCATTAATATACAGTTGTATTTACATAAACTAAAAACTTAGATATTCGCTTATATATACATTATAAATACAAAAACCGCATGCAATATTTATTTTTTACATTATTGGATTGTATTATTAGACTAGGGTTTATTAAAGTTACTCTATAACAACAGGTTAAGAAGAAAGGTAAAGTTACTTCTGAGAGAAAGGAGATCGTCAAGAATAGGACTAAGGGAAATGCTGCCTTACCTGTCGACACAAGTGATCATACTGTATGTTCTTCGTCTGTTCATAAAGTTAAGGTATCTATACTTGCCAGTTAATTAGTATATGTTATATAAACTGTTTTTTTGTGTGCATATATTGATCATTCATTTAATTCACATGTATATGTTTACTTTTTCATCAAGGGGAAGAGAGCTGCCAACGTTCAAAAAAAGATTAACCGTAGAAATAAGATTGTAAAGACTGCAAAAAAACATTCTGGACATCCTCTTGACCCTGAGTTCTTTCATTTTGATCGCAAAGGAGACTATAGGTTGGTATACCACTTTTTATAACAAACCAATGATTTACGTTTATTTGTCTGACTATTATTTTTTTCCACACAATACATGTAACGTCTTCCTGCTGAAGTTGCGAGACGAGCAGGTCTTTCTCTTGATCTTGATCCTTTGAAAGTTCAAAACATGGTTGGAGTTGTGGAGGTTTATGATGTTAAGTTGGAGTTAAATGAATTGAACCCACGTTATGCGTTGGACGGTTGGCGAAAGTTTATGACTGACAATAACTTGAGGTTTGGTGGTATGTTGCATTTCACATACGTGTCTTCGCAATAGAAGATTGTATTAAATCAAGTTACATCAGTTTAACAAACACATTTAAGTCTGTTCTGATATCAGAAACTATAACTATGAATTTTTTTATGGTGATGTTGTAGGTTTTTTTCTTAAATTATTAACTTGATGATTTGTTGCTATGTGTGGCTAAGATGATAAAACACTGTTATTAGCACTTTATGTTTTATATTTGGCCAATTAGATTATGTGTTAAATTATAGTTCTTTAAGTCATTGTTCCATTTTCTTGAATTCTATGTAATTTTTTAAAAAAACTTTAATAACAAAAAGTGGTTTGAACATCTGTTTGCCTTTTGGTCAATAGTTAATGGAAACCCATGTTAGGTTCAACAGCGTTTTGAAGAGGAAAACTGTGTGAGAAGACAGTAGATCTTAACAAGTTAAACATCTGTTAAGGCTTAAACAGATGTTTGGCCTTTAACAGATGTTTGGCCTTTTATATCAGATGTTTGGACTTAAACAGTTGTTTGACCTTAAACACATGTTTGACCTTAAACAGATGTTTTGCCTTAAACAGATGTTCTCCTTCTATATCAGATATTTGGACTTAAACAGATGTTTGACCTTAAACAGATGTTTGGCCATAAACAGATGTTTGGCCTTAAACCAAACATCTATTTAAGCTCAACATCTGTTTGACTATTTGTCAATATCTTATTGACTTTTGGTCAACATCTGTTCCAAATTTGGTCAACATCTTATTTTGTAAAAGAGGTACAAAAACAAAGATTTTTTCAAAATCCCAAATCACCCTATCGTGTAAGTGCATTGAAGTAAAAGTGGAAATGATATTATTCATATGGTCCTGTTGTGCTTTTGTTTGTCCTCTAATATGAGTTCATGATCTAATCCGGTGATTTGAAGACATTGTTGTTGAATCGAATGAGATGGTTGATGTAATGTGGTTGTATTACAAACAAATAGTAATTAATTAATCTAAATAACTTTCCCGAGCCCGGGAAGCAATCACGGGTAAAAACCTAGTGTATAATAAACTCAAGTTGACTTTATGTATATGTTTAGCAAATATTCTTTTAAATATATATTTACAAGTTGCTTTTTTTAATTACAAAAAGTCAAGAATATACTTTTAGTTATTCTATTTTAAATTATGCTGATGCAGATTGGAGAAGCAGAAGGACTTGCCATTGGATCCACCATTTTACTCAATGCCATATTTGCAGGGTACAATATATCTTTTCCCATAGCCCTTTCTTTTTATTATATGTTTTAAAGAATTTAAAACATTTTTGTTAGTGAAGGCCAATTTCTGGAGCATCAATGAACCCAGCCCGAACCTTAGGCCCGGCCATTGTGTCAAACCAATACCAAGGCTTATGGGTCTACATCTTGGGACCGATATTGGGAGCCATAGCCGGGGCGTGGGCATACAGTATCATACGATTCATCGATAAGCCAGTACGTAAGTTTGTCAAGAATTCATCTTTCCTCCAAAAATTGGATGCACAAATATGCCCTTTTTAACTCCATTCGGATTTAACACAATTACATAAAAGCAAGCCCGAAACCGGTGTCTCACATAATTTGTTGCCTCTCACGTTATTATAATAATTTTTTTCATTGTTTTATTCCATTTACACTTTGTATAAAACGAATGTAAAAATGTTCAAAGAGTTGAATAATATAGAAAAAAAATGTTTCGAGATCAAGGTTGACATGTGAAGAAGGAACATCGTGCGTGACGAATATGTGTGTGTACATACGGGATACAAAAGGAGCATGAACAGAATGAATATGGGAAACCAATGTAGGATACAACATACAAGATGAATATGTTGCATTAATATACAATTGTATTCACATAAACTAAAAACTTAGATATTCGCTTATATATACATTATAAATACAAAAACCGCATGCAATATTTATTTTTTACATTATTGGATTGTATTATTAGACTAGGGTTTATTAAAGTTACTCTATGACAACGGGTTAAGAAGAAAGGTAAAGTTACTTCTCAGAGAAAGGAGATCGTCAAGAATATGACTAAGGGAAATGCTGCCTTACCTGTCGACACAAGTGATCATACTGGATGTTCTTCGTCTGTTCATAAAGTTAAGGTATCTATACTTGCCAGTTAATTAGTATATGTTATATAAACTGTTTTTTTGTGCATATATTGATCATTCCTTTAATTCACATGTATATGTTACTTTTTCATCAAGGGAAAGAGAGCTGCCAGCGTTCAAAAAAAGCTTAACCGTAGAAATAAGATTGCAAAGACTGCAAAAAAACATTCTGGACATCCTCTTGACCCTGAGTTCTTTCATTTTGATCGCAAAGGAGACTATAGGCTGGTATACCATTTTTTATAACAAACTAATGATTTACGTTTATTTGTCTGACTATTATTTTTTTCCACACAATACATGTAGCGTCTTCCTGCTGAAGTTGCGAGACGAGCAGGTCTTTCTCTTGATCTTCATCCTTTGAAAGTTCAAAACATGGTTGGAGTTGTGGAGGTTTATGATGTTAAGTTGGAGTTAAATGAATTGAACCCACGTTATGCGTTGGACGGTTGGCGAAAGTTTATGACAGACAATAACTTGAGGTTTGGTGATATGTTGCATTTCACATACATGTCTTCGCAACAGAAGATTGTATTAAATCAATTTACATCAGTTTAACAAACACATTTAAGTCTGTTCTGATATCAGAAACTATAACTATGAATATTTTGATGGTGATGTTGTAGGTTTTTTTCTTAAATTATTAACTTGATGATTTGTTGCTATGTATGGCTAAGATGATAAAACACTGTTATTAGCACTTTATGTTTTATATTTGGCCAATTAGATTATGTGTTAAATTATAGTTCTTTAAGTCATTGTTCCATTTTCTTGAATTCTATCTAATTTTTTAAAAAACTTTAATAACAAATAGTGGTTTGAACATCTGTTTGCCTTTTGGTCAATAGTTAATGGAAACCCATGTTAGGTTCAACAGCGTTTTGTAGAGGAAAACTGTGTGAGAAGACAGTAGATTTTAACAAGTTAAACATCTGTTAAGGCTTAAACAGATGTTTGGCCTTTAACAGATGTTTGGCCTTTTATATCAGATGTTTGGACTTAAACAGTTGTTTGACCTTAAACACATGTTTGACCTTAAACAAATGTTTTGCCTTAAACAGATGTTCTCCTTCTATATCAGATATTTGGACTTAAACAGATGTTTGACCTTAAACAGATGTTTGGCCATAAACAGATGTTTGGCCTTAAACCAAACATCTGTTTAAGCTCAACATATGTTTGACTATTTGTCAATATCTTATTGACTTTTGGTCAACATCTGTTCCAAATTTGGTCAACATCTTATTTTGTAAAAGAGGTACAAAAACAAAGATTTTTTCAAAATCCCAAATCACCCTATCATGTAAGTGCATTGAAGTAAAAGTGGAAATGATATTATTCATATGGTCTTGTTGTGCTTTTGTTTGTCCTCTAATATGAGTTCATGATCTAATCCGGTGATTTGAAGACATTGTTGTTGAATCGAATGAGATGGTTGATGTAATGTGGTTGTATTACAAACAAATAGTAATTAATTAATCTAAATAACTTTCCCTAGCCCGGGAAGCAATCCCGGGTAAAAACCTAGTGTATAATAAACTCAAGTTGACTTTATGTATATGTTTAGCAAATATTCTTTTAAATATATATTTACAAGTTGCTTTTTTTAATTACAAAAAGTCAAGAATATACTTTTAGTTATTCTATTTTAAATTATGCTGATGCAGATTGGAGAAGCAGCAGGACTTGCCATTGGATCCACCATTTTACTCAATGCCATGTTTGCAGGGTACTCTATATCTTTTCCCATAGCCCTTTCTTTTTATTATATGTTTTAAAGAATTTAAAACATTTTTGTTAGTGAAGGCCAATTTCCGGAGCATTAATGAACCCAGCCCGAACCTTAGGCCCGGCCATTGTGTCAAACCAATACCAAGGCTTATGGGTCTACATCTTGGGACCGATATTGGGAGCCATAGCCGGGGCGTGGGCATACGGTATCATACGATTCACCGATAAGCCAGTACGTAAGATCGTCAAGAATTCATCTTTCCTCCAAAAATTGGATGCACAAATATGCCCTTTTTAACTCCATTCGGATTTAACACAATTACATGAAGCAAGCCCGAAACCGGTGTCTCACATTATTTGTTGCCTCTCACGTTATTATAATAATTTTTTTTCATTGTTTTATTCCATTTACACTTTGTATAAAACGAATGTAAAAATGTTCAAAGAGTTGAATAATATAGAAAAAAAATGTTTCGAGATCAAGGTTGACATGTGAAGAAGGAACATCGTGCGTGACGAATATGTGTGTACATATGGGATACAAAAGGAGCATGAACAGCATGAATATGGGAAACCAATGTAGGATACAACATACAAGATGAATATGTTGCATTAATATACAGTTGTATTTACATAAACTAAAAACTTAGATATTCGCTTATATACACATTATAAATACAAAAACCGCATGCATTATTTATTTTTTACATTATTGGATTGTATTATTAGACTAGGGTTTATTAATGTAAGCCCACGGGCTTCTAGGGTTCCTTACTTTATTCTTACTTTCTCCTTCTTCTTGTTAAGAATATATTTATTATTAATGTGGTTATCAACACCTAAAATATATTAGACTTGTTACACAATTTTTCCTCAATTATATATAGTCTTTTATATCTCTTGTAATAGACATCTCAATCAATGAAATATTAGATCTCTTCTCCTTATTATTTTCTTCTTCTTTCTTTGCTATTAGGCTAGTTTCACAACACGTTATCAGCATGATTTGCTTTCTGAAGTTGGATCGTATTAGTGTAAGCGTTGTTGTTTCACGAGGACAAATAAGTGTTTTCGCCGGTCTCTTGTACGGTACATCCTTTCACATTCTTCATGTTATTTAATTGATTATTCTATGTGTGCGTCCAGATTTATCTTTTTACTATAGATTATATTCTTGTGATAACCTAAAAGTAAGAGGTTAGATGATACATCCTTTCACATTCATCATGTTATTTAATTGATTATTCTATGTGTGCGTCCAGATTTATCTTTTTACTATAGATTATATTCTTGTGATAACCTAAAAGTAAGAGGTTAGATGATTACAATCAATTACTAGTATTGTTTTAAAATTGATTAATCTGCGTTCTTTATTGACAGAGATATGTTAGTTACTTGATTTACGTTAATTGTTATTTTAGCTCGTTATCTTTAATATTTCAATTTGCGTTAATTTTTATATCGAGCTTCTGCTAATTTATGTTAGATTAGAGAATTTATCATCAGGTTTCTTTCTTTCAATTGACATTTATATTCTTTAAAACAAGACTAATTATATTCCACTATCAGTTACGTCATATTAGTATTTAGTAATTAATTTCGGTTCTATGATGATACTTCACCATTTGTAATTTCTTGATACACAATCTAGGATATTTTGGTCACAATTTTTTTAGTTCGATCGTTTCATGTTTAGATTCGTGCTATATTTGAGATTTTGTTATTGGTTTTTTTTTAAATCTTTATATATTTGGCCGATTAATTATTTGGTGGTGGATTTGGCAAAAAAAAAAAAATCTCCTTGGATGATTACTAATTGAAGTATTTAAATTATTTGGAATTGGCCTTTTCATATATTGAATAAAGAGATCGGAGTTTCTTTTTAATAAGTATAAAAATCAGTATATACATGAGATCTTATCAAGGTATAAATCATATTACTTAGCATATATATTAAATAAAATATGTTTTTCTTGTGCTCGAATATTTGTTTTGTTTTTTTAAGCTTGGGAAGATCAAAGCATATTATAGCGGGTTTTTTTCATCGTTAACTTAATTAAACTTATTATTGTTTTTTATTTCATATTTATGGATGTCCATATACATGGTAGTATGTGATTGTATAAGATTTGATAATTGATAATTTAAATGTTTTAATGGTAAAAG
Source organism: Helianthus tuberosus (assembly GCA_030545235.1). Classification (NCBI taxonomy): domain Eukaryota; kingdom Viridiplantae; phylum Streptophyta; class Magnoliopsida; order Asterales; family Asteraceae; genus Helianthus; species Helianthus tuberosus. Next base: position 32,553,085 of record CM060435.1, read on the forward strand.
TTGTATGTATAAATTAAATTAGTATCGAGACTCTAGTTGTTATACATTTTCCTAATATATGATTAAAAAAAGAGTTTATATACAAGTAACAAATAATCATATGTTATTACCAAAATATCATAGGAACTTGATAAAATATTTGTTTGTGTTTTAAAGTAACGTGACACATATATGTAAGATATACATATTGGTTACACTATTATTAGTATATACCATGATAAGTTATTAAATAAATTATACATATATGTAAGATATACTTATTGGTTACGAGTATATACCATGATAAGTTATTAAATAAATTATATGATTTTTTCTTATAATTGACAGAAGAGAACCTCTTATATATTATATGAATTTTTATTTTATCATGCATACATAATTTGATTTTATGATATACCGTGTATTCTATATGATATTATTTATTTGTATATGATGTGTTGAAATAGATCATCTAAAATACCAATTTGTATTATCACTCTTATTAAAGGGTATCAATATGTTTAAATATAACACCTGAAGTGTTATACTTCCTATATCTCATTATCAAAGATCGTAAAATATTAGACCGCTAATATTATCTGACTGAGACATATAATTACTTCTCAACTGATGTCATGTGATGAGAAATTGATTTTTGTTTGTCAAACCTGATATATACTCCCGAAGTAGTTATATCATTAAAAAGGTATGAAAGGTTTAAAGAGATTTCATACCCATGTGACTGGGCAAAGAATGAAAATTCATGAACGTTTTAAGATTCCATCTCATTCCCTAAAGTGAATGTGATTACATATTGATCATTGTAAAGGTACCGATCATGGACATAATTGAGAAAGTTGTAATTATGGGATCGACCATTTAGAATTGTAATGATGGTCATGTTAATAATGAGATTAACCACCAAAAGTGGTCAACTAAAGAATGATTATATAACATAATGGTTTGAACTTTGAATTTATAAGATATTTCGTATCTTATGTTTTGTATCACATATGTGCAAGTAATGCACATACGATCATAAATCAGAAGTTTATGAATCATAATTATTTAATTAGTTGGCCTGACCGGTTAGACCACACCGAGTCAATGATGATGTGAAACATAATGAAGAACTATAAGATTCTTCAAGCTGATAATTAGCATGTAATGTTTGCTCTCAAGGGAAATTTTATATTTACCAAATAAGGGAGGGTGTGTATCCCTAAATATTCTGGAAGTGATTAAAGGATATGCATATCCCAACATGATACCATTTAGTTATTTAAATCGATGCATCGTCTAAATGGTTAACAAATTCACAACTTGAAGTTTGTGTGATTGTGGCTTAGCTAATGTGATAGCAATCATATTAATCCAAATTGGTATATTTATTTTGGTAATAACGGTGAATTCAATTCCCAAGTTATTAATGATTATTGGAATAAATGTTGAACTTCATATAGCTTATGTTTGTACATGAATTTCTTTATTGAGATAATCACTAAACATCCACAATTCATTACAAAGCCAATGATCGTAAGAGCAACATTCATATTTGTATTTGGCTACATGTGATTTTTCATGTACAACAATATTTCACATCAAGCCAACAAGTTATAATACTTCCTCCCCGTTACAGTTGGTTTTGGTCAGGAACCAAATATTTCCCATCTAGTGTTTTTAGTTGTGCAATATATATTGTTATTGATCCACCACAACACACGTAGATAGGACCTTAAAGGAGATAAGGAAATACATGTTGGGAATGAACAACTATCTATGGTTATATATACAGTGAGCCATTAAAGATGACTTTATTTACAGCTCAACTAATTGATATCCATTTTAATGGGTCAACATTCCCAACATGAGGAGGAGATTAAAGGAAGTTGGGGAAGGAATGAATTATCCGATCCTCAAATTAAATGATGTGAACTAGAAGTTCAAAGGATAATTCATTCACAAAGATTAATGAATCGGTTACCAGACACATAGACACATTTACTGGCCTAAATAATTATGACTAGCTAAGTCACATATACCAACTGCTGATGCTCCAAGTAAGATTAGTGTCCTACAAGGACAACCATATATTGGTGATGAGTCTATGGCACGCCTGAAGCGTGGTAGACTAGTCGATTCCAAGATTAAAATTCCTCGAAAATTGGAGCAGCTAATGAAGATGGTCAAGTCGAGGTTTAATAAGAGGGTCTCCTAAAGAGGCATTAGACATGATGGTTCAAGAAGAACCTCAGGTACCTGAAAATAGAGAGATCTCAATAATTTGTATCATGTCTAGAAATGTATGGAATTGGAATAAAAATCGACGTCGTTATATTTTTGTATATAATGTAGCTCTTGAAATGATTAAAGGATGAGGATCAAGATTTGAGATCTGCCTATGAACGTAAACAAAGAAATGATTGGCCAAAAATGGAAAGACGCAAATAAGGCAAAGTTGAATTCTCTAATGACATGGAAAGTATATGGACCAACAGTCCATACAACTGAAGTTGTAAAATATGTTGGATATAAACGGGTCTTTTATGTGAATTATGTGAAAATCAAATTGAGTGATATAAGGAAAAATTGGTGGCACAAGAATTTTCGCAAAGACCTATGATTGATTATGAGGAGACGTATTCTCTAGTGGTGGATGCATTGACTTTCCAATATTTTACTAGTCTGGTAATACAAACTGAGAATTGGTATTTATCTTATGAATGTTATGTATCACTTGATACTAAAAGTTTACATGAAAGTCACTCAAGAATTTGAATTATCAAAAATCATGTAAAATGAGTTCTCGAGAACGATATGATCGTTGTATAGAAATTCATATTTGAATAGGTTGAATATAATTGGAACTCCTGATGAGTATCGTAAAGCATTTAAGTGCTTATAAGGTTAGTTGAAACATCTTAAGGATGTAATTCTTGTGCGACAATAACTATACATAGAAAACTTGCGCCTGGTTATTATGGCATCTTAATGTACAATGTATAAGCATGGTACAATATGGATTAAATATTCCAGACATCCTTGCATATGATATAGAAATCAATGAGGATGTGTATGTAATAGAACTCCTAAAGAGTGAATGCACATACATTGTTTTTCAAAGTTGAAAGAAGTATGTATATGATTGCAAATGCCTGAAGCATTGATTTCAAGTCCTCAACAATGTATCTTTATAAAGTTAAAGATAGTATGAGCTAAAATAGTCAAGTTGAGTGCTGTACAACTCATGGTATATTCTGATAAAGAGCAATATAAGTTTGATAATATTATCCATCTTTATCAAATGTTCTTTCTTAAAAGTTCGTATAATCGCAGTTTACAGTGATGATGTCTGAGCATCATCAAGAGAAACTGGAGAGCTTTTAGAAGGAGAATTTTTTAATGACCCTACCAGTGTCTAATTATTACTCAACTTGCAGTTCGAGTATATTTGTAATCATACTTTTATTCATCTATCAAACTACATCTAGAAGATGTTGGTGGGACATTTTAGTATGTAGAGAGCTCAACCTTATAGTATGTTAAAGGTTGTTCAGACACTTTTTATAAGAAATGATTATTCTCATCTCCTACCAAAGTAGAGATTCTCATTTCAAAAGTACCATGGCTAAAGTGCAATTGTGGATTAACTTAACTTTCTAGCTATGCATGATAATATATATTTTTTATTTGAATTTATCAACATGATATAGCACATGTCCAATGAGGAGACATTTGAATGGTAAAGCAGATATGTCGATACCCTAAAGTTAAGAATGATATGTGTCTATATTTTACTAACCCATGAAAGCTAATTCTGTTAGTCTTGTAGATATAAAGAATGTAACACAAATAGTCTTGGATTTTATGGTATTTGTTCGCAAGAGGAAGCACTAGAAGTCTCACAAGAGGATTTTACAACATTACTCAATATAAAGGATTGCACTTCAAGGCATCAAACGACAAATCATTCTACAAAAGTTTTGAGCAACTTTCGAGGATGAGGGACACACTTTACTTAAATGATACATATTATAACGAGGGGGAGATTTATTCAAGTTGCACTCTTTTTCCCTTAACTAAGTTTTGTCCCAATGGGTTTTCTTAGTAAGGTTTTTAATGAGGCAACATACCTGATCCAGAAGTATCAGGGGGAGATAATGTGCTTTACACGCTGCACTCTTTTTCCCTTAGCTATGGTTTTGTCCCACTGGGTTTTTCTAGCAAGGTTTTTAATGAGGCAACATCAAGCGTATTATGTTGATAACCAAGGGGGAGTGTTATGAATATATTTATTATTAATGTGGTTATCAACACCTAAAATAGATTAGACTTGTTCCACAAGTTTTCCTCAATTATATATAGTCTTTTATATCTCTTGTAATAGACATCTCAATCAATGAAATATTAGATCTCTTATCCCTATTATTTTCTTTTTCTTTCTTTGCTATTAGGCTAGTTTCACAACACTTCTTTCATTGTGACAATAGTATAGTAGTAATAATTATTAGAGTACTGTGTTTAGGTTTCAAGACACTGCACCAACTACATCCAGTCGTTTGGCATAACTAAGAAATGGCAGAGAACGCAGCAAGAAATATCGGGGAGATGCTGCAGCGGGCAGATCTTGTGATGCAGATCCAAGAATTGAGACAAAGAATTGCGATGGTTCGTACCGCTGGGATTGTTGATGCTCCCGAGAATGACGGGGATTTCGAATACAATGGGCTGATGGGACTAATCTTTACTTCTATCAACGGGCAGAGTAACATCAAGGACCAGACGGTGAGAGTAGAGTTCCTGACGTCCGCTCAACAGCTTCGCCTCCCTTTGGGGCTAGGGATCAATTTGGAACATGAAGATTGGTCCCTGGTTCCATTGGACGCTACTGTTGTGAACAGATACCGACGAGCCTACACTCAGTTCTACGAGCAGATTCGAGCATTCATTGAGCAGGCTGGGAGTGTTCGCGCCAAGCGCACTGCATTTGATGCACTCCCACTACCCGCAGCGGATTTCGCTTTCCCAAATTGGGACGATCGCGACTTCTGGACGTACGGCGAGAATGAGCGGGATGATGCACATGTTGCGAACACGGTTATAGGGCTGTTTTGTAGGTTGATTGGTTGAACTTTGATGTGCGGGATTTTGGGTTTTTGGCTAGCAGACGTGCTACTACGCGGGTGACGAAAACCCAGTGGGCGGAAGATTATGGGAATATGAATGATAGGTTTGTCGATCAGCTGCATCCGTATACCTTATCTAGCATTGTTGTGCTGAACTATGCAGCGGTAGGTCGGTGGGATATTGGAGCTTGGGTGCGTGCATATGGGGTTGGGTGTGGGATTCTGTCACATGAGGACACTTTACTGAACAAGAAGATGAAAGGCTAGCATAGCAGCTTTGCAAAACGAAGCGGAGCGTTATGCTGTTGGCGAAGGTTAGGGATGTGGTAAATCTGGCAACGGTTTGGACCGGTTAGTTTTTGTAGGGATCGGGTTCGGGTCAAAACACGACCTTTACGGTTCTTCTTGCCCTAAAAAACTACTTTTCTATATAAATCAGTTAGCTGGTCAAATAAGATTAATAAAGTTAAAACTGTTCTAGCGATATGCATTAGTTTTACCACCTTGACCTTTTAGTGACAAAACATAACCCATTTGCAAGTGTGGGTCAAATTTGTCAGGTCAGGACCATATCTTTGATATGGGTACTTATCATTCATTGGTTGTCAAGAAACCAAAGTTTTAGTGGTTCTGGTGGTTGTATTTTCTCCACAACAGTCAAAGGTAAAAAAAAAATACTTAGCTAAGGTTATAAGTCAACTCATGAGTACTCCCATGCTTACAGCGCCTTAATATTGTTAAGAATTAAGACTTTATATGTTGTATCTGTTGGCAGTTGGGCTTATTATGGTTGCTTATGTGGCAGGACCGACTTACATAAACATTTGAATGACACTGGTCATGCCACAATCAAATCACGTTGACAATGAAGTCAAAAGGAATTGCCGATGGTATCAATTTTGTTTACAGTTATACCTTTGATAGAGTAGGATTCTACTCATTCGCGTCTTCTAATATTAGGGTTTTAAGTTCGTTCTATTGTATAATTGATTATCACCGCTTCAAGTTACAGTTTCTTATTCCTATCATTCATTCATGTTTTTTTTTTTTTTTCCATCAGGAGTCAAGACCAATACCCTTGCACTGAATCAAAACACATGGTTTGTCATTTACAGGTAAATACGAGAACTGATTCAGGGCTGTTTGGGATTGCTTAATGATTGGTTCGACTTTTGGGTGTTTATTTTTCATAATCAAATTGTGCTTATAATTCGGTTTAAGAAAATGTGAGATGTTACTAGAGAGGAGAGGAGTTTTTGCTGGTTCAGATCTGATTAAAGCTGTTGATCATCTCTTAAAGTGTTCTTCTTATTCAATAATCATTTAAAATATCCATCACTGTGTTAATTAGGGTTTGAAGTTCTGAATATGGTGGTTATGCGCGTGAATTGGCCATGATAGCCAAGTTATTATATTTTTCTTAAGATGTATAGTTGACAACCGATGATATGAACTTTAGCAAACATCTACAAGTTGGCTTTTAATGTTATATCTATATACTAATATGACGTTTTAGTTACTATTTACTACTCTGATTTTTTATAAACATCTTCTTTTTCAGATGTCAGGTACCATAATGGCATTGAGGTGACTGAATCGGCCTAGTATAATGATTTATGGGGGGAACAATCAAGGTTAGGAACCGTTTTTTTTAATAGTTCTTGAAACTTGGTTTGCTTTCGCCACAGTTTATTTTATACAAATATTCGATAGGCATGTGTTTGAATAGTTCATATGTTTGTTGATGGCTACAGCTCATTAATTTGTTTGTTTAGGGAAAGATGAGAGAGATTATTAGGGTTGTTGAGAAATTTGGGGATATGATGTTTATACACTTTCTTTCTAAAATTGAATGAATTATTTTCCATCTACTTATTTAATGATGGCAGAGAAATCGAAAAAACATCATTTTTTTTCTAAAATTTACACTAATGCTGGAGCGTCAAGGGATACGGAGGCTACCCCTATTCTCAAGCTACATCTGCCCCTGGTTAAATGTATGTCGTTTGAAGTGCACTGCATAGAGGATGATAATAATGATAATGGTGGTAGGGATGCGGATGGGTTTGTGTCGCAACACCCGTCCCCTTTTACAAACCCGGGAACGGGCGGCCACGGCCAGTTTCGGTGGTATCTGTTGTTTTATTAATTTTGGCAGCGGATTTTACATCAGGACCGTAGTTAGGAAATATTTTATCAGAGTAAAATACCACGCTTTTAATATATTAATAAAAACATCTATTTACATGGGAAATTCCTAAGTTTCAAGTACACACATTTCTATACGGATACACCCTATTTTATTTAATAAAAACATCTATTTATTTTTATGTCACACCCTAAATTTCCACGTATGACCGGTGGGCCCGGTAGGGGAGTAACGTGATGTGGTTGGCAACATCATAGTCAAACAACACAATATATAAATGCACAGCGGAAGCAAAAGGATAAATATATTATAATCAGAAATAGTGTAACATCAAAGTATTACAACTGAAGTAAAGGATCCACAGGCGGATCGAAATAAAAATAACATTGTTCAACAGACTTTAGGCATCTAAGCTTGCGAGACTCGTTATTGATGCTAGGAGTAGCCAGCCCATTTCGATTAGTACCTGCACTTAACCTCTTTGGGAAAACACGTCAGTTTACACTGTTAAATACTATCAACCGACTCATTTTGAAAAAGTTTAATAAATAATGGATTTGAATGCACATGGCACAAATAATATTTTATAACTTGGGATAATTATGTAGAAATAATGCTTGTAAAGGATTCACATGTTTCTTATGCGTTCAGTAGCCGGATCGAGCCGGGTTAAAGATCAATAGACACACCACATTATGTAAATGAGACACTGACAGGTGTACGCCTACACCTGAGTGCTAAGGTCGTGGCCATTTCGTAAAATGATGCCAGGGATATCCGGGACATGGTCATTAACCCCCCAAAGGCTTTAAGCAAACAAAACAATTTAAACGGTCATTTCGATAATACTTAACCCCCAAAACGATTAAGGTCGAAATGCCCGACCAAGCGGTATTTTATATACCGTACCCCAAGCCCGTATAGGGAAAATAAGTTAAGAGTATTTACCTGAGCTAAATATAAATTCAATCCCAGCCGTATCAAATCAGCAAGTACAGATAGCTTTTACTGGGCTCCTAAATCTGGAACGAAGGTTTTTAAATAACCTATTAGAATCCTAACGGGTCTTTAATTGAGCCTTGACTTAGACCGATTAGTTTTCAATAGGAAGATACGGTTCAAACGCATGATAAAGCGAAGACCGGAATAGAATGTGATTTAGACCCGACAAGTTTGAAGACTTGTATAATATGGGTAATCTAAACACATTCTGGATTTTGAGATAAAACCGATGAGGTTTGACCCGTTTCGGCTAATTTATGCAAACTAGTTACATAAACCGATCCGAACGCGTAATAAGCGTAACGGTAACCATAAGAGTCCTAAACAGGTTTCCTAAGTTAACATGCCTTAAATATGTTGTGATATCAGTAAGATACCTTCCGTTATGCCCAAAACGAGTTTAACTTCAATATAAGCCCCGTAGGGGTATTTTGGTCATTTTAAAGATTATAAAAGGGATTACTTTATCTTCTGTGATCTGGGTCTGAATAAATCAGTAAAATGGTTTATTTTAACAGGTTATAACATTTGGTAATAAGTCTTATTTGACAAAATGTTTTTAAACTCAAACTATGCGTATAATACGCGTATAAAGTCGTTTTAAGCGACGTACGGGTTAAAATATGATTCTGAGTTTTCTGATCAAATAAACAGGTCCAAAACTCTACATTTATTATTTAAAATCAGTAGCAATTGGATTGGCGTTAAAAGGATTTGTAAAACTCATTTTATGGCCGAAAAGGGCATTTTCGGTATTAACCGAATCAAGGCGATAAACCTAGCTTATGATCAGTTTAAAAATAATTAAAAATCTTTAAAAATCCCAAAATATTATATTACATCAGTGGGTAAAAGGTTTGGTGTCAAAAATTGGGTTTAGATAGGCTTTACGCTAATGACGCCGTTATATTACTAAGAAGCGTTCTAATTACGTCATTAAGCGTAACTCCTAATCTAGACCTCCAACTGATGTGAAATTTTACAGACATGTTTAATAATCAGTAATTAAGATTATGGCATGTTCATGTTTCCAAAATTCTCGTTTTATGATCATAAGGGCATTACGGTCAATATTTAGGCGATTAACGGAAACGTCGGACAATTAAGGATTTAAGTGGTATAAACGCAGAGGGTTATACACACATGTAACTAGGTCCTAATGGAACTTTAAGGCATGTCTAAACCTATCTAAACCGGGTCAGAACTGAGGTCAAAGCAAAAGTCAAACTTTTGCGTCTTTCGGTTCCGAATCGGTCTTAAACATAAAGTTGTCGAATCAAACAAGCTTAGACAAGTTATTATACTTATTATCAAGTTATAAGAATGATAAAATAGGTTACACACATTCTATATCGCTAATTACGCGTTTAATGTTTCTGTTGACTTTTTCGTAAGAAGTTTGACTCGACAAACGACCTAGTTAGGATAGGAATCAGTGAGTGCCCTTTTAGGGGTTTATTCCTCACATAATTACCAACTTATAACTACTTTCATCTCGGCAAAACACTGGACCGTTTGTGTTTTATCGTTAAGTCAAACCGTAGTTACGACGATTTGACTTCTAGGCTATAAACTAAGCAAGACTGAAATAGAGAAGGTTAGGCATACATACAAGTGACTAATGGATGATTTGGAAGGCTTGTGTCTGCTGTTGTGCTCTTCAAAATGTCCAGAAGTGAATGCAAGAATGAATGATCAAAGCTTGTAACATGTGGGTATTTTTGTGGTGTTCAAACACACTTGGATCATCAACACATAAGTCTAGGAGTGTTACCATATAACCAACAAGTGTCCTACAAGCTAAAAACCACCTTAGGCAGCCCAAGGTATGCCATACAAGTGATCAAAGTCGGTTAAAACACCAACATACAGCTGTGCAAACATTTCTGATCAGACAAGGCAGTCGCGTAGCGCGACTGCCGGGTGGTTCATGCTCGCGCTACGCGAGCGTGTTGACGACCAGCTCACCAAGTTTTCATTATTTGCATCTTTGGTCCCCGGTCCTTCTAAACGTCGCTTTCACATTCTTTCTTGCATTTTAAGGCTTCAACATTAACATATAGGGGCTTTAAGACTTATACCCACTTTGTGAAGCCCTTGGTCACTTTGTGTTTACCCGAAAAGTCATGAATTTCAACGTTGACGCTTCTAACCCCTCGCACACGAATTTTATCATAACTTTCTCATACGGTAACGAATCTTGGTGAAATTTTTATCACATATTCTAGTGAGCATAATTAATCGTTACAAAGCTTCGGGTTTGTCAAAAGGTCACTCAGAGGTATATCTTAAACATGTTGACACATTTAACCCCTGTAGTTTGAAATCTCTCACTTTCTTTCACAATTAACTTCGTATGATCCATGATTTATTCGTTTAAGGTGATAAACATCATGTAGGGTTATTGTAGAGTATATTTATTCATTGTTGACACTTTGAACCCTTATATTTACACAGTTTCATTGTTTGTCAACTTTAGTCCTTCAAGAACATTCTTTCACACGTTCAAAGGTTATGACACGTGTCAAGACATTATAGGACGTAAATTTTCGAGGTGTTACATTTTAGGTAACTTTATTGCCACTTTTCCAAGCCTTCAGTGCTGTCCAGCTGACTTCTATTTGTCTTTCACATTTTGTTACCTGAAACGCGTTTCAAAAATATTTTGTCAGTGGGAAATACTGGTGAGTGAATCCCAATTTAATCAAGTTTATATAAAAACCATTGTACAGTATTGAGGGCGATCTCGCAAATACATTTGTTTCCAAGTCATATCAATTACCACCCACGGTACTGTCAACCCGACTTGTGGAAATGTTACCCCTCACAAGGCAGTAACAAATTTTGTATACAAAACCCCAACATACCGACGATAATTGTATCCTTACAAATACTCAATAACTGTTTAATATATAATTAATCGTATGAGGTTTTGTAAAAACAATTTACAAAAAGGAGATTACTCACATTGCTGTCTTAGATTATCCTTTAGGGTTTCCTGGTGACAATCTATAAATTACACAAATGCACACGTGTTAGTATAATAACCCATTTTAACATTAGTAATACCCTCCCCGAGATGGCATTCCAACGACTACGACGGGCAGAACCACGACAGCCGTTACGTAACCCTAGATCAATCGGGCAACGTATCTAATACGTATCCAGGGGTTATGATACTTACAACGGAGCAGAACTTCGTTATTTAGGGGGATATTATACCCGTGTATTATGCCTATAATTCAGAATTTAGAGAAAGAAAACGTTTGTGAGCGAATTTCGACTGAAGGCCCGATGCCCTCTTATATAGGGCTGAAATCTGGTTCTCTCGCGGCCCGCGTAAGGTAAGCTTAAGGCTTACGCGGCCCGCGTAGTATGGGGTCTATGGTGTAGCTGATCCGGGTCACAAGCATAGGTTCAACACGTTGATGACACGTGTCGGCTCAGGGTTTTGCCGCTTTTATGATCTGTCGCGCCCTGCATAGACCCTTATGTGGTCTGATGCGTGTGAAGTGTTACTTATTTTAGGTGTATATTTTAAGCCCTTTTAACACTTATTTTAGCCAAGTTTTAAATTTATAAAACACGATATTTTACTAACACTAAACACACATATGGGCAACTGCACCCATCGTGAGCGTGGTATAGCGTTGGTAAGATACCGAGGTCGTCCAAGGACACAAGAGCTTTTAGTACCGGTTTATCCTCAACGTCTAATCAAAATAAAAGTTTAGAAAAATGTTTTAAGCTAAGAAAAATAAAAACTAACTAAATGCTGAAAAATAAAAATAAAAGAAAAACAGATAGACAAGATGAATCACTTGGTTCCGACTCGTATCTAGTATAACCTTTGATTATTTCCGCACTTTTGCACATAATTAAGAGATTATCTTAGTTATTGTAGTAGGCCCCTCTTTTGAAGGTGACGTTACCCTCACCCCAGTAGTTTGAGTCAGCAAGGATACAATCCTAAAAGGGTGGATTATTGGAAGATAATGAATTAAGTTATTAATGCAGTATTGTGGTAGGCCCCGCTTTTGGCGGTGACGTTACCCTCGGCTAAGTAGTCTGAGTCAGCAGGGATACAGTCCTAAATAGCCGGGTTATATTATTAATAGTAGTTAACTTATGAGGGGATCAAAGAGTTTGGACCCCCGCCATCCAATACCGTGAAGTATTGAAGGAGGTCCTACTAAATTTGACCCAGGTCCATTGCAGGACCTCTAAACGCTGAACAATGGCAAGACCTTTACCAAACCGTTCCCTTAACCCCCGACCAGGTAGCCAACATACCTCCATATAGACCGTGGAGATATGAATGGTGAAAATCCTTTATTTTATATAGACAGTAAAATAATGCCAAGACACCACGGACAAACGATAAGGAAAGATCACCTTCAACATAAGAAACTAGTTATTAAAGTCATTAATACAAAACCAAATAAAAAGTGCAAAAGATTAGAAATAAAAAGTATTAAACTAGACACTTTGTCTTCACCAAGTGATGTAAGAGACTTAGGCAAACATGGCCTTGATTGTCAAGAACTCTTACGATCAATCTTGGATCCCGAGACGACTCACACACTCTACGATGGACAATGGATGATGGTGGTGGATGATGGTGTTGTGATGGTGGTGGGTGGTGGATGAAGTGTGAGAGAGGTGGTGTGCCAAGGGATGAGTTGAAATGAATCCAAGCACTCCTATTTATAGGCTGAACAGAGAGCTGGGCACGGCCCCGTGTCCCCTGAGCACGGCCCTGTGCCCGTCTGACACTCTCTCTCCTCATTAATTGTAATTCGCAATTACAATAAATGCGCCTGCTGTACTTTCGACACGCCCCCGTGTTCGCTGGGCACGGCCCCCGTGGTAGGCAATAGAAGCTTCTATGGATTTGTCTTTTCTGCTGCTTCTTGGGCATGGCCCCGTCCTGGCTGAGCACGGGCCGTGTTCAGTCTTCTGCCTTCTCTCTTTTGCTTGGGAAGATGCCGTTGAGGGGTCGGGCAGTCCACTAATGTTCCTTTTCTTGTATTTATGTTGGATTTAGCTGTCTTTTTGCTTCTTTTGTGTTTTTGAGCTTATTTAATCCTGAAAATACAAAAGGAAGACAAAAACACGCTTTTTCCAATATTAGTACTTAAAAGGGTTAGTTTTATGCCTCATTTGATGTAATTTATATGTTGCATTTTGCACACATCATGGTCTTACGCGGCCCGCGAGCGATATAAAATTTTTGTTTTTATTTTATTTTTAATGCTATATCATATTTTGGGTTCGGTTTTCACATATGGGGTGTATTTTAAGACATATTGGGATATTTTAAGATATATTAGGGTGTCAGAAAATTTTCAGGAGGGTTGTTATATCCTCCCCACCTTGTTTTAGAGCTCGTCCTTGAGGTTTACTAGAGCAGGTGTGGATATTTTCTTTGCATTTCTGATTCAAGCTCCCATGTGTATTCTGGTCCTCTTTTGGAGTCCCACTTCACTTTGACCAGAACTAATCTCTTGTGCTTGAAGTTATTGACTTTCCTGTCTTCAATCTGTAGAGGCTTTTCTACAAACTTGAGTTGTTCAGTTACCTCTATATTCTTAAGAGGTACTACTAGTGATTCGTCAGCTAAGCATTTCTTGAGATTAGCTATATGAAATACATCATGTATTCCTGCCATTTCCTCTGGCAGTTGTAGCTGATAGGCTACATGTACTATTCTTATAACAATCTTGAAAGGTCCAATATACCTGGGACTTAGCGTTCCCCTTTAAATGAATCTTACCACTTCTTTCCAAGGAGAGACTTTTAATAATACCTTATCTCCTACTTGAAATTCCAAGGGTTTCCGTCTGTTGTCAGCATAGCTTTTCTATCGATCACGTGCTGCTTTCAGTCATTCCTTGACTTGGATGATCTTGTCGGTCGTCTCCTGTACTATCTCAGGTCCATATAGTTGCTTTTCCCCAAATTTCTGCCCAACAGACTAGGGTTCGGCACTTTCGTACATAAAGTGCTTCGAATGGTGCAGCATTGATACTTGTGTGATAACTGTTATTGTAAGAAAATTCTATTAGCGGTAAATGATCGTCCCAATTACCTCCGAAATCAATTACACAAGCTCTAAGCATGTCTTCCATTGTCTGAATTGTCCTTTCGCTTTGTCCGTCCGTTTAAGGTGATATGCTGTGCTTAGATTTAGCTTGGTTTCCATGGCTTTTTGAAAACTTGTCCAAAAAATGAGAGGTAAAATGGCTATCTCTGTCAGAAACAATTGATAAAGGAATTCCATGTAATGAAACTATTTGATTTACATATAATTTAGCTAACTGTTCCATACTGAAAGTTTCCTTCATTGGTAGAAAATGAGCTGACTTAGTTAGTCTATCTATAATTACCCAGATTGTATCATTACCTTTCTTTGTTTTGGATAATTTAGTAACAAAATCCATTGTTATAAATTCTCAATTCCACACTGGCATTTCTAACTGTTTTAACGAACCTGAGGGTTTCTGATGTTCAGCTTTAACTTGTGAGCAAGTTAAACATTTAGAAACATAGGTTGCTATGTCCTTTTTCATTCCTATCCACCAGAAATTCTTTCTTAAATCCTGATACATTTTATCATTTCCAGGATGCATCATATACTTAGACTTATGGGCTTCTTCTAATATACGGTAACGTAGGTTTACTAATTTAGGTATCCACATCCTTTTCTTATGGAATCTCCAAATTCCATCTGTTCCTTGTTTTAATTCTTTAATCATACTTTTTAACTTTTCAGTATCTTCCTTGATTACTGATTCTTATTCCTTTCTAATCTGCTCATTTAAATCTACTTGTAGATTTAATTTAAGAGAACGTACTCTTTTTGACTGTTCGTGATATTTTCGGTTTAAAGCGTCGGCAACTACATTTGTCTTTCCTGCATGATACTGGATATCACAATCATAATCACTAAGTATCTCCATCCGGTGTCTTTGTCTCATATTCAATTTTTTTTGTCCGAAGACATACCTTAAACTCTTATGATCAGTGAAAATAGTAAACTTACTACCGTATAGGTAATGTCTCCAAATCTTAAGAGCAAAAATTATAGCTCCTAGTTCAAGATCATGGGTTGAATAATTCTTTTCATGATTCTTAAGTTGTCTAGACGCATATGCTATAACCTTTTGTCGTTGCATTAACACACATCCATAACCTAACTTGGAAGCGTCACAATAGACTACAAAGTCTTCAGTTCCTTCTGGTAACGCTAGTATGGGTGCATGGGTTAGTCTTTGCTTAAGAATTCTAAATGCTTCTTCATGTTTTGGTCCCCATTCAAACTTAATGGATTTACAGGTTAACTTAGTTAAGGGAATGGTTATTCTAGAAAAATCTCGAATAAATCTTCTATAATAACCGGCCAATCCTAAGAAACTTCTAATCTCGGTTGGTGATTAAGGGGTTTTCCATTTAGTAATTGCCTCGATCTTTGTGGGATAGGCCAATCCTAAGAAACTTCTAATCTCGGTTGGTGATTAAGGGGTTTTCCATTTAGTAATTGCCTCGATCTTTGTGGGATTCACATGAATTCCTTCATGATCAACTAAATGTCCAAGAAACTGTACCTGTTCTAACCAAAACTCGCACTTTGAAAACTTAGCATAAAGCTTTTCTTTTCTTAATAGACTTAAAAGTGCGTGCAAATGCTTTACATGATCTTCCTTACTTTTAGAATAGATGAGAATATCATCAATAAAAACAATTATGAATTTATCCAAATATGTCTTACATATTCGGTTCATCATGTCCATAAATGCGGCTGGGGCATTGGTTAAACCAAATGGCATGACGGTAAATTCATAATGGTCATACCTTGTTCTAAATGCGGTTTTAGGAATGTCCTCTTCCTGTACCTTTAATTGATGATATCCTGACCTTAAATCGATTTTAGAGAAAAATCGAGCTCCTTGCAACTGATCAAACAGATCATCGATTCTCGGTAATGGGTACCAATTCTTAATTGTAACCTTGTTCAATTCACGGTAATTAATGCACATACGCATTGATCCGTCCTTCTTTTTGACGAATAAAATCGGTGCTCCCCATGGCGATGAACTTGGCTGTATAAATCCTTTTTCCAACAATTCATCTAATTGTTTCTTCAGTTCCTGCATTTCTGCGGGTGCTAATCGGTAAGGTGCTTTGGCAATTGGTGTTGTCCTTGGTAGCAGGTGAATTCTAAATTCAACTTCTCTATTTGGTGGTAGTCCTGGTAATTCTTCCGGGAATATATCTGAAAACTGAGACACTACTGGAATGTCTTTTAGTTCTTTTCCTTTAGTGTTAGTGATGTGATTGTAGAAATCAAATACATTAATGATCATTTTCTTATATAGCTTGCAGTTTTCATCACAGAGATGAATTTTGTGGACCTAGATAGTTTATCTCCTTTAATTGTGATATTTTCACCCTTTGGTGAATTTACTTGAATTGACTTTTGATCACATAAAATACTGGCTTTATTGGCTATTAACCAATCCATTCCTAAAACGACATCGAATCCTGCCAGATTCATTGGGTAAAGGTTTGCAATAAACTTTTGATTTAAAATTTCTATTCTTGCTTCCTACAAGATTTCAGAAATCTTAACAGTTTCTCCATTAGCTGTCTCTACTAGACATTCTTGTGGGAGTTTAGTTAATGATTGATTAAGAAGCTTGCAAAACGAAGTATTAATAAATCTTTGGTTTGCACCAGAGTCAAATAATACTTTAGCAAAAACATCATTAACTAAAAACGTATCGGCTATAACGTCGGGAATCATCTTGGCTTCGTCTGTAGTCAGAACAAATGCTCTAGCATTTTTAACGTTTTTGTTGTTCGCGGCTGGAGCTAATTTTGGACAATTTGGCTTGATGTGACCTTTTTCTCCACAGTTAAAGCACAGTCCATTACTAGATTTCCTCCTGCAATCTTCTTCCTTGTGTCCTGGTAACTTACAGAAATTGCAGTGAGTTGAGCATTTTCCCGAATGCTTCTTCTTGCAAGCCTTACAGTAAGGTGCAGAGGTAGAACCTACATTTCTATGGTTGGAATTACTATAGCGGAATTCCTGGGTAAGTCTTTGTGCTAGGTTCCTTCTTTGGTCTTCTTCTCGTGTACGCACTAATTCATCAGTCAAGGTGTTTGTTATTTCTACAGCTTCTTCTATGGTTTGAGGTCTAGCTGCCTTGACTACATGCCTAATTTCACCAATTAATCTCCAGATGTAACGGGAGATTAATACTGGTTCAGGTGATGCAAGGGTTGGTACTATTCTAGCATATTCAAAGAATAACTTTGTGTACCCCTTACTATCCACTCCATTCATCCTAAGGTTTAGAAATTTGTTTGCTATATGTTCCTTTTCATTAGGAGGGCAGAATTTCCATTCTACCATATTCTTAAATTCCTCCCATTCCATATTATAAACCCTATCACTTCCTCTAGACTGGAGGATAGTGTTCCACCATTCTAAGGCTGAATTTTTAAACAGATTGGAAGCAAACATTATCTTGTCCTCTTCCGCACATTTGCTTATTTTTAAGACTACCCCAGTCTTTTCTATCCAGCGTAGAGCTGCAATGGGTTCTTCATTGCCCGAGAATTCTATTGGTTTACAGGACCATAATTCTTTGTAAGAACAACCGTAAGACACGGTTCTCCTTCTTTTGGGAATGGGCACTTGAAGTACGGGTCCATTGTTCACGCTGTTTGCAGGTTCAGAGGGTCGCTTGCTATCATGTCTACTTTTATTATTAGCATCCTTAACCATTTGAAGAATATATGGCATTGCATATATTATTCCTTGTGCCACTATGTGTTGGATGACACTGTTATCCACTTGGTTTCCATTATTGTTGTTTGGATTTTCGTTACCCGGGTTATTGTTACTCTGGTTATCGTTATTCAGATTTTCCTGATTCACTTCGTTGGCCATCTGAATTTTAAACAGTTACCACGTATTGATATCACAAAATAATATTTTATATAGCCAATCACATGACACACTCTTTTTGTCAAAAGCATCGATCATTGCGATTTTACTCTATTTTTATATAATATGCATCCACTACAAACCAGTATTGGAAATTAAAATTGCAGTACCGACTGAAATTTAAAATTACACTATTAGTAGTAGGCATCCGTAGTTTTTTTTATACACATACACACATATTTTATATTATTATTATTATTATTATTATTATTATTATTATTATTACCATCTATACCATCACATTCAAGGATATGGATTCATGCAGAAATCCATATTGCGCTCGTCGTACTTCTAGACGAGTCGCTCTCCCACCTGTCTCATCCTTTCACTTTCTAAGATTTCCTCACCAAAAATCCTGAGTTCTTGTACATTTTCTGCACTCATTGGGGGTGCAAGTTCTAGGACTGAGTGTCACGGCCCCCGACCCGGTTTAACCCGGTCCAGGAGCCGCGGGACAGGAACCCGTGGTATTTATTTAAATTTGGCAGCGGAATTATTAACAGGATCGATTAAAACTTGAAAATACCCGTTTATCTTATTTCATAACTAGGGACAAATCCCTTAATTTACAATACGGGAATTTCAATGGGAAATCCCTGTTTTACAAAAACATATTTCTTTATTTTTATTGAGCCACATCTCTATGCTTGTAGTGCTACTACGCACTTTTTCTTGGATCACAGCAGATCACCTGAAATAAGTTTTAAAAATATTTTGTCAGCGGGGAAATACTGGTGAATCATTCATTTTGCACAAAACGACACATTATTACAATTTACAGTATTAAGAGCGATTACAATGTTTATATATCAACTAATTACCCACGGTATTTGTCACTCGACTCGTTTCTGTGACTATGGTTATATCACCCATTGGCTAACCCGTTGTCCAATGGTGACGGTTATCAAGTACTGTATACAAACCCCACATACCGGCTGTAATTGAAGACGACAAAGACTTAATCCCTGTAATTATAACTTTGAAAATAACATGATTTTGAAAGCAAATTTAGTAAAAAGAGAATGACTCACTTGGCAGATTTAAACGGGCAGCGTTTAGCCTACTGATTAGCCTTGTAACCTAATTTAAACAATAATGCACACGAACTAGGTCAGTAACTAATACAACATTTACGATAACTCACAAGATTAAACCCTCACGACGAATGACAAAGTGCAATACTTAAACATCCATCGAATTCACGACGAATGACAAAGTATAACCCTAATTAGAGCAGCACTTAAACATTCATCGGATAGTTTCAATCAATCGGACATTGAATCGTAGCAGCGATCGAGTTAATACCCAGTATCGTAGCAGCGCCTCGCTATATTAATTTTCAATTTTGAGTAGTGAGAATTCGTTTTTGAGTTTTGGGTTTCGACACCAGTGAACTGCCCATGGCCTGTCCTATTTATAGCTGAAAAATGGGTCTCACGTGGCCCGCGTGAGCCCTTGCTCGATCCTTACGCGGCCCGCGTGGCCACCTATTCTACGTGTAGGTTTTCTAGGTCACGCGTAGGGTTGCCAGATGGATACCACGTGGATCTGGATGCTTATCCGGTCAAATTTTGAGTTGACACAGCCCGCGTGAGGTTATGCTTAACCCTTACGCGGCCCGTCTGAAGACCAGTTTTCTGATTTTCTTGATTTTTGATAAGGATTAAGGTTTCGGGGGTCCGGGTTTGTACTTACGGGTCAATTTAGGATATTTTTTAGAGTCCTTACATCCTCCCCACCTTATTTAAAATCTCGTCCTCGAGATTTATTGAAATAAGTGAGGATACTTTTGCTTCATTTCCGATTCCAGCTCCCAAGTGTATTCGGGTCCTCTTTTCGACTCCCACTTGACTTTAACTAGTACCAATCTTTTATGTTTGAGAAACTTGACCTTTCTGTCTTCTATTTAAAGTGGTTTCTCTACGAATTTCAACTTTTCGTTTACATCTATGTCTTGAAGAGGTACTACCAGCGATTCGTCTGATAAACATTTCTTAAGATTGGATACATGAAACACGTCATGTACTCCAACTAGCTCTTCTGGCAGTTGTAAACGATAGGCAACTGGTCCTATACGTTGGATTACTGGAAATGGTCCTACGTATCTTGGACTCAGCTTTCCTTTCTTACCGAATCGAACTACACCTTTCCAAGGAGAAACTTTTAAGAGTACCTTGTCTCCGACTTGAAACTCTAGGGGCTTGCGTCGATTGTTGGCATAACTCTTCTGGCGATCTCGAGCAGTCTTCAGTCTGTTCTTAATCTGAGTGATTTTGTCGGTAGCTTCTTGCACTATTTCGGGACCTGATAATTGACTTTCTCCTATTTCTACCCAGCAAACTGGAGTTCTACACTTACGTCCGTACAGTGCTTCAAATGGGGCAGCTTCGATACTTGCATGATAACTATTATTATAGGAGAATTCAATTAAAGGTAGGTGATCATCCCAGTTTCCACCAAAATCTATCACACATGCCCGGAGCATGTCTTCCAGGGTTTGTATTGTTCTTTCACTTTGTCCGTCTGTTTGAGGATGGTATGCAGTGCTTAAATTTAGTCGAGTTCCCATTGATTTCTGGAAACTGGTCCAGAAGTGGGAAGTAAAACGACTATACCTATCCGATACAATGGAGAGTGGAACTCCATGTAAGGATACTATCTCGTCGACGTACAGCTTGGCTAACCTTTCCATGCTAAAGGTTTCTTTCATGGGTAGAAAATGAGCTGATTTGGTTAATCGATCCACAATTACCCAAATCGCATCATTACCTTTTCTGGTTTTGGGCAACTTAGTAACAAAGTCCATTGTTATGAGCTCCCATTTCCATACAGGCATTTCTAATTGCTGAAGTAGACCTGAAGGTTTCTGGTGTTCTGCCTTAACTTGTGAACAAGTAAGACACTTAGAAATATATTTAGCTATGTCCTTTTTCATTCCTATCCACCAGAAATTTTTTCTTAAGTCTTGGTACATTTTATTGTTACCAGGATGCATGGTATACCTAGACTTATGGGCTTCCTCTAAGATCTTATGTCTTAATTCTCCTTGCTTAGGTACCCAAATCCTTTTCTTATGGAATTTCCAAATTCCATCACTTCCTTGTTCTAATTCTTTTATCCGTCCTTTCATTCCTTCAGCATCATCCTTGATTGCTGTTTCCTGTACATTCTTTAGTTGTTTCATTAAATCTAACTGTAGATTTAATCTAAGAGCACAAACTCGTCGTTGTTTCTCATGATACTTATGACTTAAAGCATCTGCAACTATGTTTGCCTTTCCTTCGTGATATTGAATATCACAGTCGTAGTCACTTAGGATTTCCATCCATCTTCTTTGCCTCATGTTTAATTCTTTTTGCCCAAATATGTACCTTAAACTCTTATGATTGGTATAGACAGTAAACTTACTTCCATACAGGTAATGTCTCCAAATCTTAAGGGCAAAAATTATGGCTCCTAACTCTAAGTCATGAGTCGTATAGTTTTCCTCGTGCTTTTTCAATTGCCTTGAGGCTTACGCAATTACCTTTTTGCGTTGCATTAGCACACATCCTAATCCTAACTTAGAAGCATCACAATAGACTTCAAAATCTTCAGTCCCTTCTGGTAAGGCAAGAATTGGGGCATTTGTTAACTTTTGCTTTAAAATTCTAAAGGCCTCTTCTTGCCTAGGTCCCCATTCAAACTTAACTGATTTACAGGTTAGCTTAGTTAATGGCACCGCTATTTTAGAAAAATCCTTAATAAAGCGCCTATAGTATTCAGCTAATCCAAAAAAGCTTCTAATTTCCATAGCTGATTGTGGAATTTTCCATTGGGTGATTGTTTCTATTTTAGAGGGATCTACGTGAATCCCTTCATGATTCACCATGTGTCCCAAAAATTGCACCTCTTGTAGCCAAAATTCACACTTCGAGAATTTGGCGTAAAGCTTTTCTTTTCTTAACAAAGTTAAGAGTGCATGCAAATGCTGACAGTGCGCATCCTGGCTTTTGGAATAAATAAGTATATCGTCGATAAAGACGATTACAAATTTATCCAAGTACGGTTTACAGATTCTATTCATCATGTCCATGAATGCTGCAGGTGCATTCGTTAGTCTGAAGGGCATGACTGTAAACTCGTAATGGCCATACCTAGTTCTGAAAGCAGTTTTAGGTATGTCTTCTTCTTGTACCTTCAATTGATGGTATCCGGAGCGTAAGTCGATCTTAGAAAAATATCTAGCTCCTTGAAGTTGATCAAAAAGATCATCAATCCTAGGTAATGGGTATCGATTCTTAATTGTAACCTTATTCAATTCCCTATAATCGATACACATTCTCATTGACCCATCTTTCTTTTTCACAAACAACACTGGAGCTCCCCATGGGGATGAACTAGGTTGTATGAATCCTTTACTTAACAATTCATCTAACTGCTTTTTCAGTTCTAACATTTTGGTGGGTGCTAACCGATAAGGTGCCTTGGCTATCGGTGTAGTTCCAGGAATTAGATGAATTCTAAATTCTACTTCCCTATTGGGTGGTAATCCTGGTAACTCTTCTGGAAATATGTCTGGGTATTCTGCTACTACTGGAATTTCTTTAAGTTCCTTATTCTTAGTGCTAAAGATTACCGAAATCATATACACTATTCCTTGCTTTCGTTCATAATTAGCAACTTTCATTACTGAAATGAACTTCATTGGTTTACGCGGCTTATCTCCTGTAACCATGATTACTTCTCCGGTGGTTGCCCGAATTTCTATGGAGTTCTTATCACAAAGGATTCGAGCATGGTTGGCTACTAACCAATCCATTCCTAACACAACATCGAATCCGGCTAAATTCATAGGTAATAGGTTTGCAGAAAATTTATGGCCTAAGAGTTCTATCTTTCCTTCTTGCAAAACCTGATTTATGTTAACAGAATTTCCATCTGCCGTTTCGACTGTAAAAATCTGCCTAAGGTTGGTTAAGCGTAAATTAAGAGCTTGGCAGAATGAAGTATTTATAAAACTTTGGTTTGCACCAGAGTCAAATAATACTTTTGCATAAATGTTGTGGACTAGGAACGTACCAGCTATCACGTCAGGGATTAGCTCAGCTTCATGAGTAGTTAACTGGAATGCTCGTGCATTCTTCTTGGTAGCTCCGTCTGCCGGTTTGGCTTTGTTGTCTGCTGGTTTGACCAATTTAGGGCATTCTGGTCTGAAATGCCCCGCATCCCCACAGTTAAAGCATACCTTCGTTTTCTTTCTGCAATCTTCTTCACGATGTCCTACAACTTTGCAGAAGTTGCAGGTTTCATTACACTTTCCGAAATGTTTCTTTCTGCAGTTCATGCAGTACGGCGGAGTGGAAGATTGCCCAGTTCCTCTTTTCTTGAAATTGCTATTATTACCCACACGGAATCCTTGGGTAATTTTATGAGCCAATTCCTTCTTCCGGTCTTCTTCTCTTGGGTGTACTAGCTCGTCAGTTAGGGTGTTAGCTAATTCTACCGCATCGACAATAGTGCGAGGTCTCGCAGCTTTAATGATATTACGGATTTCGCCAATCAATCCCCAAATGTAGCGGGAAATAAGTACCGGCTCTGGCGAAGCCAGGGTAGGTACCACTCTAGCATATTCGAAGAATGTCGAAGTATACCCTCGACAGTCTACTCCCGCCATCCGGTGGTTCAGAAATTTATTCGCCATTTGTTCCTTCTCATATTCGGGACAAAATTTTCTTTCCATCAGTCGCTTAAATTCTTCCCAGCCCATAGCATAGGCTACATCGCTCCCTTTGGCTTGGAGTACCGTATTCCACCACTCTAGCGCCCCTTCTTTAAAAAGATGCGACGCGTACATGACCTTGTCTTCTTCTGCACATTTACTTATTTTAATCACTGCCTCGGTTTTCTCTAACCAACGCAGTGCAGCAGTTGCCCCTTCGTTGCCTACGAACTCAACAGGTTTACATGCAAGGAATTCTTTGTAAGTGTAACCAGGCGTTGCAGCTTTCATTCTTTTGAGAATTGGGGCTTGCCGTATATCAGTATGGTTACCGCCTCCATTTACGCTATTACTGAAGTTATCTTCATGAGTACGTTTGCTAGGAATAATTTGTTGAGGTTCAACTGGGTTTCGAGCAGCAGCCAGGATTGCTGGAATAGCATTGGCTATTCCTTGAGCAACGATATTCTCGATATCTTGCCTAGTCATGAATTGATCTTCCTGGTTTTGCTCAGATTGGTTAACTTCGTTAATCGGTTCATTACTAGCGTGTTCCATCTGGTAATCAATATATATAAATTATTAGCATAAAAGAAATAATAGCTATATGCAAATAATCACACAATTTCATAATACACGTATAGCCAAAAATTGTCGATTTCTCAACTTCCATTTTAATATATTATATTATGCTTCCGTACACACCGTTATATTACAAAAGTTTTATTTCGAAGTTATCTTACAGATTTATATTTTACTTATTATTATTATTATTATACAACCATAACTATGCCGTCACACCCTCCCGTCAACTGGCATCTTAGAAGCGATGTTCCCTCTCGTCATACTTCCAGGAGATCTGTTCTCCTACCTCCCAGATCCTATTTCCTGCATCTATCAGCTCCTTGCCAAAATGGCGGAGTTCAGCTAAGTTTTCATTGCTCATTGGTGGGTTTTGTACAGGTTCTGGGTCGAACTGAGGGAAAAAGGTATCAAAGTTATTTAGGAGATTTTGAAACTGCCAGTCGTTGGTCCACCATTCGTCCATTTCTCCTAAGGGTTGAGTGTGGATCAGAGGGTCTGGGATGGCTGGTTCTAAGTTTATTGGAAGTTGGGTTTCGGCAGGATAAGGAAAGAGGTTGCTAGTGATAGGCCTAAGGATATCACAGCTTGCCAGTATGCGATCCAATTCTTCCTACAATGGCAATTCCTCGGCTTGCCTCAAACTTTCCCCAATTTCTATTCCTGGTTGCCTAGGATTTTCCCCAATTTCGATCCCTTTGCCTTTATCCATGGGATTCTCTATTTTGGGAATTTTCATAGTCGCTGGTTTCCTTCTGCGCACACGCCTCCATCCTACAAATCTTCTCCTTTTCTTAGGCTTTGGTTTCTCCGGAGGTGGAGCTTGGAATTCCATAGGTTCCTCAACATCGGCCAAGTAACCAGTAAAGTCTTTGGAAACTTTCACTTTCACAGGATAGAGATTGAGATTCTGAAGGGCTTCAGATAACTCATTCATGCTGTTTAGCATATATGCAAAAATGCACACAAAATGCTAATTTAAAAATTTCACAGACAAATATTTAATATAACTATTCAAGTATTATTGCACGTACTGCGGCTTTTAGATATTTGTAAAGTACAACTAAAATTCAAAACATACTAGGGTTTGCATATTCATAATTTATTTATTTTACTAAGTGGTTTTTTTCTAAAGGGTAACTTTTCTTTAAAGGTTCTGGTTTGTAGGTGATATGGGTACTTGTACTGGGTCAAGGTATTTAAACGTTAGCATTTACTGCTGTAGTGGCTAACATATAGAGATCTGCCCATTTTTCATCTAACTCGTCTTCCCATGGTGGATTATTGCCTATTTCCTGCATTTCCTTTGGAATCAGTACTTCTTTTGGTTGTGATTTCTTTATTTTCTCTTCACTTTTCCTAATAATCCGACTCCTTTTCTTAGGGGTAAGTGGTTTCTCAAATTGAGCCTTACGAACAAAGATCCCTTCCTCAGTATTTGCTGAGTATCTTGAGGATGATGTTCCCTTATTTTTTGGTGAACTATCTAATTGATGATAGATATCTGAAAGTCTTTGCTTACCCATACTGTAAACAAATATTTAAATAAAACACATAATCACAGAATGGTAATCAGTAGAATTAAGTATTTCTAAATACTTAATTGGCTTAAATCAGTGGCTCTGATACCACCTTTTCCTGTCACGGCCCCCGACCCGGTTTAACCCGGTCCAGGAGCCGCGGGACAGGAACCCGTGGTATTTATTTAAATTTGGCAGCGAAATTATTAACAGGATTGATTAAAACTTGAAAATACCCGTTTATCTTATTTCATAACTAGGGACAAATCCCTTAATTTACAATACGGGAATTTCACTGGGAAATCCCTGTTTTACAAAAAAACATGTTTCTTTATTTTTATTGAGCCACATCTCTATGCTTGTAGTGCTACTCGGCACTTTTTCCTGGATCACAGCAGATCATCTAAAATATGTTTTAAAAATATTTTGTCTGCGGGGAAATACTGGTGAATCATTCATTTTGCAAAAAATGACACATTGTTACAATTTACAGTATTAAGAGCGATTACAATGTTTATATATCAACCAATTACCCACGGTATTTGTCACTCGACTCGTTTCCGTGACTATGGTCATATCACCCATTGGCTAACCCGTTGTCCAATGGTGACGGTTATCAAGTATTGTATACAAACCCCACATACCGGCTGTAATTGAAGACTACAAAGACTTAATCCCTGTAATTATAACTTTGAAAATAACATGATTTTGAAAGCAAATTTAGTAAAAAGAGAATGACTCACTTGGCAGATTTAAACGGGCAGCGTTTAGCCTACTGATTAGCCTTGTAACCTAATTTAAACAATAATGCACACGAACTAGGTCAGTAACTAATACAGCATTTACGATAACTCACGAGATTAAACCCTCACGACGAATGACAAAGTGCAATACTTAAACATCCATCGAATTCACGACGAATGACAAAGTATAACCCTAATTAGAGCAGCACTTAAACATTCATCAGATAGTTTCAATCAATCGGACATTGAATCGTAGCAGCGATCGAGTTAATACCCGGTATCGTAGCAGCGCCTCGCTATATTATTTTTCAATTTTTAGTAGTGAGAATTCGTTTTTGAGTTTTGGGTTTCGACACCAGTGAACTGCCCATGGCCTGTCCTATTTATAGCTGAAAAATGGGTCTCACGTGGCCCGCGTGAGCCCTTGCTCGATCCTTACGCGGACCGCGTGGCCACCTATTCTACGTGTAGGTTTGCTGGGTCACGCGTAGGGTTGCCAGATGGATGCCACGTGGATCTGGACGCTTATCCGGTCAAATTTAGAGTGGACGCGGCCCGCGTGAGGTTATGCTTAACCCTTACGCGGCCCGTCTGAAGACCAGTTTTCTGATTTTCTTGATTTTTGATAAGGATTAGGGTTTCGGGGGTCCGGGTTTGTACTTACGGGTCAATTTAGGATATTTTTGAGAGTCGTTACACTGAGTTTGGAATCTGGGGTGCGGTTTCCTGGTATGGAGGTGTAGGTGTCTGGAATTGGTAAGGATTCTCTAAAATCTCCCTAATGTATACATCGTTATCGTAATAGGGATCTAGACGGTCCAAACCTGGGTAGGCTCCTAAGTTCGGCATGGGCATGTCTTCGTGTATCAGGTAGCGTTGCATATAGTTTCTATTGTCGTCCCACCAGGGGTCGTAATTTGGGTCTAATGGATTTGGTGCTGGTACCCTAGGTATCTCCTCCAGGTTGAAATCATGCATTTCTACTTGATTTTCAGGGTTCTCTATTTCCATTGGTTGGTCGGGAAATGGTGGTTGTGGTTGGGGTGCTATCATTTGCTCCAGGTTAGAGTCAGCTGCAGTGGTTGCTAAGATAAGAAAATTAGCTAAATTCCTATTAATCATGTCCTGGGCATGGGCATCGGTTTCTCTTTTGGCTGCTGCTAGTGCTCTCTTGTCTTGTAACTTTTCATACGTTTCCTACGCTCATGTGCTCCCCTACTGAATCATCCTCTCTTTTTCTGAGGGGAATGGCTCTTCGGATTGAGCCTTAAACACGAATATTCCTTCTTCAGTATCAGCAGAGTACCCTGAGAGGGCAGGCTGAGAAGAGGCGCCTTCGCTTCTAGGCGAACCAGACAACTGATGATACGCGTCGGATGGTTCTTGGTCGCTCATACTGTAAACTAACAAATAGTCAAATAACACACAACAATAAAATACAATTATGCACGTATTTCCGTAATTTATTTCCTAAAAGATTGAATTTTAGTGTCAGCAGAACACTTCTGTGGCTGAATCAGTGACTTAGCTCTGATACCACCTTCTGTCGCAACCCCCGTCCCCTTTTACAAACCCGGGAACGGGCGGCCGCGGCCAGTTTCGGTGGTATTTGTTGTTATTTTGGCAGCGGAATTTACATCAGAACCGTAGTTAGGAAATATTTTATCAGAGTAAAATACCACGCTTTTAATATATTAAATACATGGGAAATTCCCAGGTTTCAAGTACACACATTTCCATAGGGATACACCCTATTTTATTTAATAAAAACATCTATTTATTTTTAGGTAACTTTATTGCCACTTTTCCAAGACTTCAGTGCTGTCCAGCTGGCTTCTATTTGGCTTTCACATTTTGTAACCTGAAACGCGTTTTAAAAATATTTTGTCAGTGGGAAATACTGGTGAGTGAATCCTAGTTTAATAAAGTTTATATAAAAACCATTGTACAGTATTGAGGGCGATCTCGCAATTACATTTGTTTCCAAGTCATATCAATTACCACCCACGGTACTGTCAACCCGACTTGCGGAAATGTTACCCCTCGCAAGGCAGTAACAAATTTTGTATACAAAGCCCCTTGAATTTGATGTTGGCGACTACGTACTCCTAAAGGTATCACCTTGGAAGGGTGTGGTTAGATTCGGCAAGAAAGGGAAAGTAACGCCTCGATATGTTAGACCTTTTAAGATTCTGGAAATGATCGGAAAAGTCGCCTACAGACTCGAACTACCGGAGGAACTTAGTAATGTCCACTCGACTTTCCATGTGTCAAATCTATGAAAGTGCCTGGCTGAGCATGATCTGATTATACCTCTCGATGACCTCCAAGTAAACGAAACACAACACTTCGTGGAGAAGCCTGTCAAAATCATGGATCGCCAAACCAAGCAGCTCAGACGCTCGCACATTCCTATTGTGAAAGTCCGATGGGAAGGCAAACGAGGCGCAGAGTTCACTTAGGAACTCGAAAGCGACATGAAGGCGAAGTACCCACAGTTGTTTGTTACGGCTTCGCCCTAATTTCGGGACGAAATTCCCTCAACTAGGGGAGGCTGTAACACCCCGTGTTTTGAAAGTCAAAGTCAAGATTGAAGTCAAAGGAAGAAAAGATTGCTAATTGCGATCTGTCTCCCCTTGCTCAATTCCTGTTTTGACTTCTTTGACTGTATTTATTCTATTTTGTTTTCGCTTTAGGTGTATTATGTGGAGTATCTATTAATAATCGCATAGTAATCGCCATTTATCGCATGTTTAATCGCTTTATCGCTATCGCAATCGCACTCGCAACTCGAATTACGCATTTTGGTTATTGTTATACGTGTGTGTGTGCCTTATGTGTTACTTGTGCATGCTTATTTATGTTATGTGTGGTAATCAATCAAAACACAATCGAACTCAATCGCAATCGAATCGCAGACACTAAACGAATACGAAATAAGGATGCTTGTATGTTGATATAGTAGTTGGGATTAAAAGTAAGTTGACTAGGAAACTCTATCGCATTGAAATGCTCGCAATGGAAATCGAAACAGCAAAACTCGTCGCACCGAACACTCAAACAAGGTGACTGATCGACCAGGAGACCAGTCGATCGAATTGCCATTCGAATCATGAGACATTTAAAGTTCCACACTTAAACAATTTTCAACATGTTCAATGCACAAAGGATGCCACCCGATCGAACAACCGTCCGATCAAGTGACAACCTGCTGTGAACTTGTTCTCGCTGAAGTGCCCAACCTATCGGATTGTCACCGATCGAACGGTCGTTCGATCGATCGACCTGAAGGGTAGAGATACTTCAATGTTTTCAAAATACTACAACGAAAACTTCAAAAGTCAAGCCATCATACACAAACACATCCTTCCCAAAGGAAGAAACAATCCACTCGAACAGTCATCTGACCGGACGACCGTCCGAACGACCTACCACTCGCACGACTGGCTGTCTGATCGGACTACCATCCGATCGAACTACTGTCCGAACCACTTGTACTTGCATCGTTTTACGCATCACTTATTGTTATGATATCGTTCTGATCAGACTAACCCTACTCTCTAGCGCTCCCTTCAATCCATCAATCGCTGTGAGTATACTCGATCCCTTTTTGCTTTACGCACCTTTGGTTATTACATACGTTACTTATACTAAATCACATCGAACACAATATGCAATACTTTAAACGCTAACCATTATCGCATGTATACGTGACTTAATGAATGCTTGTTTTTTATGTTTACACATGGAATGTCGTCTGCCTGCCTTAGCAATGATAGTACTATTAGTTTGGACTCAGCACCCGTTCACTCGGGGGTTTTTAAGGACAATTACCTACATGGCTCACAGTGGTGAGAATGTATCGCGAACTGCCTTGGGCAGTCAACCCGCAGTCATTGGTATCGATAGGTTCATGCCGATAACTAACATGCCTCATTTCACTCTGTGTACGTGTTGGTTATGCGTAACTCTTTCGAACTCTATATGCTATTATCAAACTTGTATGCTCACCTTTACGCTATGTGTATTGACTTTTACTTTAACGTATGTGACAGGTGCTTAGGATGCTTAATTGCTTTCTGTGGTGTGAAATCGAGGCTAGGAAAGACCTAGGTCAACAATAAACAATCGTCTGTAATAAAAATCTGAGTTGTCGGAACAAAACAATTTGACTAGATCTTTTTTGTAATAATTATATTATCATTTATGACATGGTATGTGATGTGTTGCTTTAAATATTTGGTAAATATAGTTGTTATGGAAACTTCTGGACAATCTGTTTCGCTCAGTGCCATGCCCCGATGTTTTCGCCATCGGTTGGGGTGTGACAGATTGGTATCAGAGCCATAACTCTAGGGAATTAGGAAAGACTCGACCTAGTCCGGGTCGATGTCTTAGAGACCTAGTCTATAGTTAGGAACCAACAGACCAACTAGTGCATGTCCAGTAGGGATTAAGTATGAGCTTACTGCTATTTCTCGCTATTATCGCCTACGCTACACTATCTCTGCACTCGAATTCTCAAATATGAATGAGCGATTAAGTCGAGATTAGGTGTGAAAACCGCAAACTCTCGACTAAATTGCTTGTTCAACCCACATTTTTATCTATAAACTCAGGAAAATTTGCGTTGAACCAGGAGTGAAATCCATACTTTGACGCATAATTCCCCTTTATTTCATCAGAACAGGAACGAAGTTGTTAAGCTAGGGGTGAAACCCTAACCTTGATGATTTGTTCCGATCTTTACTTGGTTTTACAAAACTCTCACCAAAGTCTCGACGGACTCCAATGACCTGAAGTCATAATATGACTAAAGGGATACGTGCCAAACGCCCAAGAATCGAGGCAAAAGCACAGTCCCGAAAGTCAAAAAGTGTACAACAAGTCCTTGAGAATAGTCATCACTTTGGATAGTCAATGTATAATACCCGCAGACGACCTATTTCTCGATTTTTATGTGTTTCGATTCTGAGCCCGCAACTGCTGACTCTGATGATTCGTTGATTTTATGTGGTTGTGTGTGTATTTACCTGTTTATGTGTTTAAATTTTGGAGACTTATTCGATTTTTGCCTTCACTTCGATCGACACGCACGACCCGCATTGCATATCTATCTCAAAATGCTGACAAATCGCTAAATTATGGATGACCTTACGTTACGCTATACGCTTATACTATACTAATCGCTATGCTAAACGCGATCGCTATATTCGAACACTCGTTGACATTTGAATGATAGGTTTCTGTATTCTGACTGCATCATGTGATTACATGCTTATGTGCTTCTGTGTTTCTGTGCCTTACGTGCTTCTGTGTTTATGTGAATCTGTGATTATGTGCCTATGTGTTTATGTGATATGTGTTACATTGTGTTCTTGAGCTTTAGTAAGTATTAGACGTGTGAGGTGAGATTCGATTATGACATGTCTGAGACCCATGACGATGTCTGTTGCAGACAATGTCAACTGGACCATCATCTGGACCCCATCACCCACGACTCTCTTACCAAGAACAGAAGGACAAACGCCTTGCTGCCATCCTCGTGAAACAAGTGGCAAAGGTTGTGCCTCAGATCGTGAGTGAAATTTACGAGAATGTTAGCAAATTGTCTGAAGAGTCTAGAACCGAAGCTCCTAAAGTTGCTACCAAGACTGCTTTCAGCTTCAAGCAGTTCAAGGCTTGCGGTCCAAAGGAATTCACTGGAGAAGATGGCCCAACGGCTATGTTTCAATGGTTCGATTCCGTCGAAGTCACTCTGCACCAGAGTGGATGTCCAGAAAATCTCCGCACTCTAAACGCTACCGGCGTCTTCCAGTCCCGCGCATTAGACTGGTGGATGGCTGAGAGAAACAAACGCGGGAATGATGCAGCCTATGAGCTGACGTGGGAAGAGTTGAAGGCCATCATGATGGATGAATTCTGCCCTCCCCATGAATGCCAAAAGCTGGAGGACGAATCCTGGAACATTAAGCAGGAGGAAGGTGACAACGCTGCCCTGACTGCTCGTTTTAAACAGCTCAGCATCATCTGTCCCGATCAAGTGAAGACGCCCGACATGGCCATCAAGAAGTACATCCGAGCTCTACCCGACTGTGTTGCGGACTTTGTGCATGCCGCAAAGACAGCAACGATCGAAGAAACTTACTTGCTTGCCGCTGAAATCAACGACAAGCGGGTAAAAGCTGGTTTTTGGGATAAAACTTAAAAGAACCTGCATCAAGTCACCGCCGCACCAACCGCCAAAACCGCCACCGCTCAATCGTCAAAGTCCTCACGTTGCAAGAAGAAGAACAACAACAGCAGCTCCAGCAACAAGAACTGTGCTGTCACTACCACTGTTGCTCCACTTCAAGCCGTACCGGCCCAACAGCAGCCCCATCACCGTCCAGCACCAGTTACTTATGCACCGCCTGTAAAGCGTGCATACACAGTCCCCCACCCGGCTTGCCCAACATGCTCTTACCATCACCCGGTGGGTCTCGCCTGTCGTTTCTGCGCTCACTGCAATATGTACGGCCACTTCACTGCTAACTGCCGTACTGTTCCCCGTCAAGCGCCAGCCCAAGCCACTGCTCATCAAGCTCTGCTCCCAGCCCCGCAAGGCCAACAAGCGGCTTAGGCACCCGCGGTCAACGCCCGAGTCTGCTTCGCATGTGGTGATCCCAACCACTTTGCGAACATGTGTCCGAACAGGGTGGTGAAACAAGAGCCCCAGCAGCAGCAGCAGCAACACCAGCAGCAACAGCCTCAGCAGCAGCAACAAGCCGCACGCGCCAGAACTTTCAACATCAATGTGCACCAAGCCCAGGCTGACAACAACGTGGTCAATGGTACGTTCCTTGTGAATGGTATTTATGCTTCATGTTTGTTTGATACTGGAGCCGATAAATGCTTCTTAGTCGTAAGCGCTCGCATCTCCCCTCGACGTTCGATGTTGAAGTCGCCACCGGAAGAACTGTTGCCGTTAATTCTGTTCTTCGTGATTGTCCTCTTGAGCTCAACAATCACATCTTCCCAATCGACCTTATTCCGATGCAACTCGGAAGTTTTGACGTCATAGTAGGCATGGACTTTCCTCACGAAAACCATGCTGAAGTTGTGTGGTTCGATAAGATGATTCGATTCTCACTCGCGAATGGTGATCTATTGTGTGTTTATGGCGAAACTGCTTTGAAGGGTCTCAAGCTCATGTCATGTGTCCAAGCTAGCAAGTATCTCCGCAAGGAATACAGAGCTTTCTTGGCTAACATTGTAGTAGCGGAGAAGGAAAAGAAAGGAAAGACAGAAGTGAAAGACGTTCCTGTGGTTCGTGAATTTCCTAATGTGTTCCCTAACGATCTTCCCGGTCTTCCGCCAAGTCGTGATATCGACTTTCGTATCGACCTCATTCCTGGAGCCAACCCTGTTGCCAAAGCTCCTTACCGACTTGCACCGTCCGAAATACTTGAACTCTCGAACCAACTCCAGGAATTACTTGAGAAAGGCTTCATTCGCCCGAGCACCTCTCCTTGGGGCGCGCCAGTCCTTTTCGTCAAAAAGAAGGATGGGATGTTCCGGATGTGCGTCGACTATCGGGAATTGAATAAGTTAACTATCAAGAACCGCTATCCCCTGCCTCGCATTGACGATTTGTTTGATCAGCTACAAGGTGCTACATGCTTCTCGAAGATCGATCTACGTTCAGGTTATCACCAACTACGCATATAAGAGGAGGATATACCCAAAACCGCTTTTCGCACTCGTTACGGCCATTATGAATTCGTTGTTATGCCTTTCGGTTTAACCAACGAACCCGCGGTTTTCATGGATCTGATGAATCGCGTGTGTAAACCTTATCTCGACAGTTTCGTCATCGTATTCATCGACGATGTCTTGATCTATTCCAAGTCGAAGACCGAACACGCGCAACATCTATGTTTGGTTCTCGAGCTACTCCAAGGGAATCGACTCTATGCCAAGTTCTCCAAGTGCGAATTCTGGCTGGAAGAGGTTCAATTCCTCGGTCACATTGTAAATAGTCAAGGTATTCACGTCGATCCCGCGAAGATTGAAGCCGTTAAGAGTTGGGTTACACCTAAGAACCCGTCCGAAGTCCGTTCTTTTCTCGGACTAGCGTGCTATTATCGACGATTTATCGAAGGATTCTCAAAGATCGTTGTGCCGCTTACCACTCTCACGCATAAAGACAAGCCTTTTGTTTGGGGAACCGAACAAGAGTCTGCTTTCCAAACCCTCAACCGCATGCTTTGCAATGCTTATGTTCTCATATTGCCTGACGGAAACGACGACTTCATTGTCTACTGTGATGCGATGCTTCGAACCTTGGTCTTGGTTGTGTTCTCATGCAACGGGACAAGGTCATTGCTTACGCATCTCGTCAGCTCAAAATCCACGAAAAGAACTATACAACCCATGATCTCGAGCTAGGCGCAGTTGTTTTTGCGTTAAAGATTTGGCGACACTACCTATATGGTACAAAGTGTACGATCTTCACCGATCATAGGAGCCTACAACACATCTTTGACCAGAAGGAACTTAATATGCGTCAATGCCGATGGGTAGAACTTCTCAACAATTAAGACTGTGAGATTCGTTATCACCCAGGCAAAGCGAATGTCGTTGCCGACGCTCTCAGTAGACGGAGTTACTTGCTCAACATTCGTAAAGCCCAAGCCAAATACAACCTCGAAACCCTCATCCGCGAAGCCCAGCATGCCTGTTTTAATGAACGCATCTTGAAGAAGGAAAGAATCTACCACGATGGAGCTCATCTTGTGAATAAGCCGAATGGGATATTCCATTATCTGGACTGGATTTGGATCCCTAAACGGACCGATTTGCGAAAGATTTTGATGGACGAAGCCCACAAATCCCGGTATTCTATTCATCCCGGTGCTGACAAAATGTACCAGGACCTTCGCTACAAGTACTGGTGGCCGGGCATGAAAAAGGATATTGCTCTCTACGTTGGGAAGCGCCTGACTTGTGCAAAGGTCAAGGCTGAACACCAAAGACCCTCTGGCTTACTCGAACAACCGCCGATCCCTATATGGAAGTGGGAGAGTATAGCTATGGACTTCATAACAAAGCTTCCGCACACGTCATCAGGTCACGACAGCATCTGGGTTGTTGTTGACCGTCTGACCAAATATGCTCACTTTTTGCCAATACGGGAAGACTACAAAGTAGAACGATTAGCCCGAATCTACACCAATGAGATCATTTGTCTACATGGGACGCCTCGAGACATCATCTCTGACCGTGATGCTCGGTTTACCTCGCGATTGTGGGAAACGTTTCAAGCTGCTCTCGGTACAACGCTTAACCCAAGTACCGCATTCCACCCTCAAACCGACGGTCAGACTGAAAGAACGATCCATACTCTTGAAGACATGCTCCGTTCGTGTGTCATAGATTTCGGTGGTAATTGGGATGCATACCTGCCGTTAGTTGAATTCTCGTACAACAATAGTTATCATTCCAGCATTCAAATGGCACCATTCGAGGCTTTATACGGAAGAAGATGTCGATCGCCTATTGTGTGGCACGAGATCGGTCACTCAAAATTAACCGGTCCTGAGCTATTGCAAGAAATGACTGACAAAGTCCTCCAGATTCGAGACAACTTGTTGAAAGCTCAAAGTCGACAGAGAAGTTACACCGATAGACGACGCAAGCCCCTTGAATTTGACGTTGGCGACTACGTACTCCTAAAGGTATCACCTTGGAAGGGTGTGGTCAGATTCGGCAAGAAAGGGAAACTAACGCCTCGATATGTTGGACCTTTTAAGATTCTGGAAATGATCGGAAAAGTCGCCTACAGACTCGAACTACCGGAGGCACTTAGTAATGTCCACCCGACTTTCCATGTGTCAAACCTCTGAAAGTGCCTGCCTGAGCATGATCTGATTGTACCTCTCGATGACCTCTAAGTAAACGAAACACTACACTTCGTGGAGAAGCCAGTCGAAATCATGGATCGCCAAACCAAGCAACTCAGACGCTCGCGCATTCCTATTGTGAAAGTCTGATAGGAAGGCAAACGAGGCGCAGAGTTCACTTGGGAACTCGAAAGCGACATGAAGGCGAAGTACCCGTAGTTGTTTGTTACGGCTTCGACCTAATTTTGGGACGAAATTCCCTCAACTAGAGGAGGCTGTAACACCCCGTGTTTCGAAAGTCAAAGTCAAGATTGAAGTCAAAGGAAGAAAAGATTACTAATTGCGATATGTCTCCCCTTGCTCAATTCCTGTTTTGACTTCTTTGACTGTATTTAGTCTATTTTGTTTTCGCTTTAGTTGTATTATGTGGAGTATCTATTAATAATCGCATAGTAATCGCCATTTATCGCATGTTTAATCGCTTTATCGCTATCGCAATTGCACTCGCAACTCGAATTACGCCTTTTGGTTTTTGTTATACGGGTGTGTGTGCCTTATGTATTACTTGTGCATGCTTATTTATGTTATATGTGGTAATCAATCGAAACGCAATCGAACTCAATCGCAATCGAATCGGAAACGCTAAACGAATACAAAATAAGGATGCTTGTATGTTGATATAATAGTTGGGATTAAAAGTAATTTGACTAGGAAACTCTATCGCATCGAAACGCTCGCAATCGAAATCGAAACAGCAAAACTCGTCACACCGAACACTCAAACAAGGTGACTGATCAACCAGGCGACCAGTTGTTAGGATCTGAGTTTGGTTTTGATTGTGTTTTACGTTTGAATTATGATGAAGATGGATGAGTTGTGCAGTGGAATTAAGATGGAAAAAAACTTTGCACACAATCAAACGAGAGAATTGCTTTAATCAAACATTTTCCACAAGGAACCGAGAGATTGAATTTATTTCAATAACGATTACAATGCAATGTATGAATACAAACTCCCCCTCAGCCTGAGCTCACAGTGTTTGTTCGTGCAGGAAGAAGATTTTGCAAAGAGCTAAATAGAGCAGTGCATGGTACTGTTCTATTTATAGGCACGAGCAAACCACTGAAGCATCTAAGCTGACGTCACCATGAAAGTGACATCTAACCTCCTAACAAACTCTAACCTCTGATCTATACAACCTCTGCTATGCTAACTACTGCTATTACATTTCATTACATAAAGACATCTAAACTACTGCTGCATCCTTCCACTGATGTGAACCCAGCAGTACTTGTCATGATCAGCAGAGCTTGACACACGGCAGTAGATTGAACAGCAGAGCTTTAATCTTTCATCAGTATTTTACTTGATCAGTAGTTTGTAGCTCAGCAGTTTGTATAATCAGTAGATAGGAGGTCAGCAGATGTTGAAACCACTTTCAAGGGGAGAGACTTGTATACATAACATCTGCTTATTATGGATCCACTGCTCTGATCCAGTTTTGGCTTTTATTATCTGTTCCTTTGGTAGGGTTCAATCCCAACAATCTCCCCCTAGAACAGATAATGCCAAAACTCTTCATTATTGGTAGATCTTTATTGCCTCATCAACAGTTCCCTTATTTGCCCTTTGAGTTGTGACTCAAAGGTTAAGGCATCTGTGTCATCATCATCCCAGCTAAGTGGAAGATCAAGGAGATCCTGCAAATCTTCAAGACTTAGGCCAAGTGCTTGTTCCCTTGTTAGTTTCTTCACTACTCCATCAGACTTGAACAGATTCAATACATGGGTTTGTTTGTCAGTTACCCATTTTAGTACTTTTGAGCCTGATGGGTTTCTTGGGAGATTTTTATTTGAAGAGGTGTTTGGAGATGCTGGCCTATTGATGACTGAATGAGCAGTACTTTCAGCTTTATCCAATCCAAGAGTTTCTATGATCATTTTCTTTATGCCCACTTTTACAAGTTCATCACCTTCCATTAACTCTTGTATGGTTTCTGCATCCAACTATTTTTGTTGCCTTCTTTTGTAGATGGCATCACCAGCAGGAGCAGTGGCTTTCCTGATTTGCAGCTTTGATGGTCTTTTTGAAACCTCTACTTCAGGATAGTCAGGCTTTTGTGGAGCAGTATGATCTTTCTTTCTTAATTTCTCCAAACTTTTGTAAGTAGCCCTGACTTTATCTTCTTTCCATCTCAACACTTGATTCAAAGACCCATAATCAGCTGCAGCTAATTCCTCTTTCATTCTCCTCAGCTCTACCTTTTTATCAGGTACATTCCTTTTAAACTTTGCCCAATCTGGAGGAGTGTGCTTGACCTTATTTTTGATCATTTCTTGAATCCTGGCTGCTTCTTTTTCAAGCTCAGGAATGGTCCACTCTTTGTACATGTGTTTCTCTCCTTTGTATTTCTTGTGGGCCATGATGCTTTCAATGTAGTCTTTTCTCAGAGTTTCATCTGCTCTCTCTGAGATTTGTTGACAAACATTTTTTTGCAAATTGCTCCAGGGATCTGACTTGTGTAAGCAAGTATTGATAGTTCTGCTGAATTTCTCTATCAGATTTCCCTTGTGTATTTCTTTTTGAGATATCTTCTGCCTGTTTAGCTTTGATTTCCAAATATTCATCAATATTATTTGGCCTTGGATATCCTTCAATAGATGGCAAACTCCTTTTAGCAGGGTCATCCTCATAATAAAAGGACTTGATTTCTTCTCTGACTGCTATTAGTTCAAGAGGAAATTGAACACCTGCAGGAGGTAATGGCTTTTGAATTTGAGCTGATGAGAGAGGAACATGTTTTGGTATGGTAACAAGTGTTAGAGATTTTGAAGATGTTGGTGGTGGTGGTGGTGACATGTCATCATCTTTCAAAATTAGCCTTCTCCTTTTTGGTTGAGG
The DNA here is from genome assembly GCA_030545235.1 of Helianthus tuberosus. Taxonomy (NCBI): domain Eukaryota; kingdom Viridiplantae; phylum Streptophyta; class Magnoliopsida; order Asterales; family Asteraceae; genus Helianthus; species Helianthus tuberosus. Next base: position 32,592,690 of record CM060435.1, read on the forward strand.
AGTGGCTGATGATGCTTTGGATGGATCAGTGGTGGTAGTTTGAGTGACAGTGGTTTGTGATTGACTAACAGTTGTTGAAACAACTGGTGCTTCAACCACTGTTGTCATTACAACAGATGTTGTAACATCTGATGTCTTCTGCTTTTTGGCAGGAGGTGATGGTGGTGGTGGTAAGACAGTGGTTGTGGTGTGTGTTGAAGTGGTGTGTGTTGAAGTGATGGCAGATGTTGAAACAACTGAAGTACCAGCAGATGTTGATACAGCAGGAGTTACAACAGCTGTTTGGGTGGAGATTTTGTGACACCTGTGTCACTTCAACCATCAAACAAATGCCAAACCAATGAAATATTGTATTTCATACTTGGTATTTGTAAAAATATGTGTATCGTTTGCACATATCAACTCTTGTTCGATTTTAAACTTTAAATCACTTTCTGGAAGGTTATACGCGCACGGATGCGTAAATATAACCAGTTTAATCCAACGAACACTCCGGAATAGTGAAATAAGCTTAACATACCTTAAATAACCTTTACATAACTTAGAAATAAGTTTTGAAGGCTTTGGTATGGCAAAAACAAGTTAATTCGCTTACAGGGACTAAACTTGACAAACTGTGAAAGTATGCCAATTTGAACTGTAACGAACATTTTGGAACATGACCATAAGTTAAACACACCTTATATATCCTTTATATAGCTTAGAAATAGGCTTTGAGGGGTTCGGTGTGCTAAAATAAACTTTTGGGTCATTCAGGGACTAAAAGTGTCAGAAAGTGTACAAGTTTGCATTTTCGCGCATAACTTACGTTCTGAATACATCCGGACATCCAAAAATTTATGAAAGCACTATAATATTTTATTTTAGTGTTTGGCATGAGAAAAATCCATTCGTCGCGTCATTTGGATCGTTTTTCGTGCTTATGCGCACTCCGTCGTAATTAAGCGAACATCGCGTTCGTACGACCAAACGAACCGACATCCGAGATATTTTTGAGCATATTTTAAGTTCCCTATACTTTAACTTCATTTTAGAGCTTTGAAATGGGGTTAACGGGGCTTAAACGTGTCAAAAATGCATCGAAAACCAAGTTTAGGGGCTGCAGGGACCAAAACTGTAATTCTGCCAAACTTGTGCCCTACGATGCGCATGCATTTTTTGCCCTACGGTGCATATGGGTTCTGCAGATCAGATTAGATTAAACAGTCAGCAGATTTCCAGCTGTTAAATCCTCAACCACAAATCCACACTTGACCTTTCAGCACATTAAGGATCATTTTCAGTAACCATAACATTTTGACAAATGTACGCACAAGATTTAGGCACGATATTCGACAAACGATCTTAACGGTTCTCCGAATACTATAAATACCCAACCCATTCCATGGCCAAACCCACTAGAATCTGATCATTTGTGCTCTAAGTTGAAACCTTTGTTTCATACCTGAGCTATTTTGATCTAGATTAGCATTCGGGGACCCTTCGTAAGTATTCTTTCGTTCTTTTATTGCTTTTCGAGTCCGAGAGTCAAACTTTGTTTGACTTTCTGCATTGACCAATTTATGGTCGATGCGAAGTTCGTTTGAACTTCATAACGTGATCGTGATCACGATGGTTATAGTCCCTAGTGACTATACCTACTGATTACCACGTTATCTAGGCTCAGTGACGAGCCGTAGTTTCGGTCAGAATACGTATTCTTGCGTATTTTGTAACCAAACTACTCTTAGGTATCACAACCGTTTGTTGTGATACCAAACCTGTTTTCTAAACTTAGTTAAGCATGTTTTAACATGCTTAGCTCGTCACTTTTAGTTTAGTGTTTATTTAGGGTCGTAAGGTAAGCGATCTAAACAATCGCTTATACTTTCGAACCCGACCCGTTTGGTCGATCATTAGGATCCAACCAAGCACTTTAGGTGACCATAGTTTATAGGGAATAACCTTACGAGGTTATACCTTATGGTCGCTTCGTTTAAGTAGTTGTATGATAGGTAGTTTATATGCCTTAGGTAAATTACCAAAATACCCCTTTGATGCCAAAATTCATTTTAAACATATATAACATAACTTTTGACATCTAAACTGATTTGACAACCATTTTAGACATGTTAAGGCATATATTACTTGTCATAGGACTAGTTAGGCGGTCCGAACGCGTTTCACGCGAACGACGTGTTAAAGTAGCATAAGCTACCTAAACGGGTCGTAATGGGTCACAAGCACTTAGGTTAGGTTTCATTTAGTATGTAGGCTTTATTAAACCATACTACATGAGTTCCCATACTCATTCGGTTTACAAGCCCTCATTCTATCCGATCTTCCGATTTAGGTCCGGTTTATTAATGTAGTTACCTATATTAGGTGCCGTTTGATATTCCGTGATCTCTAGCATTGCTTGGTGGTTATCTTAGGACTTCTGAGCAATCTCATGTGAGTACATAGTTCCCCTATTTTACTGTTTTCCAAACTGTTTTGGGGTGAAGCATGTGTACCTATCTGTTACTTTCATGTTTTCCAAAAGTATAATTGATTATACATGTTATCACTTATCATTTGACTAACTGAATGACTAACTATGGTTTAAACATTGATTTCTCAAAGAACATAAAATAAATTGTTGTATTGTACTTATTTTATGTTCACCAGACCGATTGTTAGTATGATATAGCGCTATAGGATTTGACACCCCATTCCTGTTGTCATGGAAGGTCTGAAACCAATTTGTTGCTCCATCCAAATAGGGATTGCCTTTGTGGTATTTCTATAGTCTCAAAGGTGTATTTTGATGCACCAGGTCTGAATGAATTCTCAAATCACACTATTAAAGTATAGTTTGATATACTCCCATGTGTGATATTGTACAAATCCAACATATATTTACAAAACCAAAACATAGTTTAATATGTTATTTATCACATCTAAAGCATATTTTGATATGTTATTTATGAAACCAAAACATAGTTTAATATGTTACTTACAAATCCAAAGTATACTTTTAATATGCTACTATAAGGTTATTTGTTTAATCTTACATTTATTTATACAAATCACATTGGTTACACATTACGTTGGACACATAAACATTTTGACATATTATTCAATACATTTGGCAATTGGTTTAAACATAGACATCTTACATTGTTGGTTTGGTTTGAGTAAGTGATTAAGTAACGAGGCGTGTGTAATATGATACAAGCATGGTGGATACGCCGCTGGTACTTCCTATATATAAGTGTTTGTATGGTATTACATATTGTAGCGTTATTTGAATCATTTCAATTTGAGACATATAACATTTTATACAAATAACATACTTTTCACAAGACATTGTTTTACAAAACAACTTCTCTTATACAAACACATTCTATTTTCGTTATTCACTTAACCATACACTATTATTTTACTTATACGTATCATCTGATCTTATTGCTTTTCAAATGATTTACAAAATAAAGCAAACTACAAGGTTCATGACTAAACATTTTCTTAAACATAAGTCATGAATCTTATTTTCACAAAACCTATGTATCTCACAGGCATTTTTATGCTGACGTACCTATTTTTACACATGTTTTAGGTACTGCTTTGCAATGATTGTTGATACATGCTACATATAGGACGGACTCGTGCCTTAGCAACTTTAAAACTTGGAAGATTATAGTTGTACTTATTTGATTGTATTAAAACAATGAGTTCATTTATTCAATAAAACAGAATTTATTTATGCCATGGTTATGAAACAATAATTCTGTTACAACACTCCCCGACGTTTCCGCCACGTTTCGTTGTCTCACGTGGTCGGGGTGTGACAGAAAAGTTGGTATCAGAGCCAATGGTTATAGGGAATTAGGTTATTAGTAATACTTTGACCTAGTCTATAACCTTCTTAGGACCCTAACGCGAGTTTACTTGCGTTTAGTCATAAAACAATACCGTCACCTATCCTTAGGCGACGACCACAACAAGAACATAAATTTCAAAACCGCTTTGAAAACTAATCATCTGTTCTAGGATGATTTATTACAAGGTTTTGAACCCCTTTAAGTTTTCAAAATCTCGTCAAGGTTTTGGGTTTTAAATAATGTGAACACGTGCAAACTGGAAGGGTGAATGCCTGTATTCTGGGTTTTCTGTCTAGGCAAGCACTTCGTATACATCTCATCAGACGCGAGACCAGTTGTGCTTACCTGGGAATTCTTGGGATGAGTGTTCACTTATAGGCGAGCATGTCTTCGCGATACATTATTTTTGATCCATTTACTTTGATTAATCACCGAGGTCGTTTGTTGCTTTGTAGTAACAAACAAATGACCACTATCCTTGCTTTCATCGGATTTGTTTCATCTCATTCTTTTCGTCTAAATTCTCTCACTCGTTTCCTTTCATGTTTCCTCTTTTAGAATGCCTCCTAGACGTGACAATCTGATGGCGAATGCTGAACTGGCGGAAATCATCGCACAGCAAATGGCTGCTGCCTTCCCAAATCTTTATGCTCAAATGATGCAAGCCATCAACAACAACAATGCTCCATGCAATTTCAAGAGTTTCAACTCGGCTAAACCACTCAAGTTTAGTGGTTCTGAGGGAGCAACTGGGCTTCTTCAGTGGTTCGAGAGCATTGAGAATACCTTCCGTCACGTTCAGTGTCCTGAAAATCGCAAGGTCGAGTTTTCTTCAAGTGTGTTTCAGAAAAGGGCTCTCACATGGTGGAACGGGGTGATGAGAGACCGCGGTGCTGAGGTTGCATTAGCACAGACTTGGGCTGAGCTTTGGGCTCTTATGATGAAGGAGTTTTGCCCTCGTCATGAACTGCGAGCTTTGGAGAGGGAGTTTGATGATTTGAAGCAAGACAGTGGTGAACATCGAGCCTATACTGACCGTTTTGAAGAATTGAGCCTGTTGTGTCCTGCTATGGTTACTCCTGTGGATAAGGCGATCGAGAAATATACTGATGGTCTTCCTGACCTAGTTCGGGATATTGTTACTGGCAGCAACCCTACTACTGTCAGACAAGCCATTGAATTGTCTGCTACTCTAACTGAATCCCACATCAGAAAGAAAAAGCTTTTTCGAAAAGGCGACCCAAGACCATCTGACAAGACTGCTCAAGTGGAACCAAAGGAAGAACATGCTGAGGTATCCAAGAAGAAGAAGCGCAAAGCCTCTCAGAACTGCGCTGTAACTGCTCAAGACAAACAGGTTGCACCAAACCAACCAGCACAACCTCGCAAAAGGCAAAACTATGTTGGTACTGCACCTTTGTGCAACAAGTGCAACCGTCATCATCTAGAGCAAGAGCAGTGTCACAAATGTACCCACTGTGGGCGGTTGGGACATTTGATCAATGTTTGTCGTTATGCAAATCAAGCTGCTGCAAACCCTGCTGCTGTTCAAGCACGGTTCCCTCCAGGGTCGTGTTATAACTGTGGTGACCTTACCCACTACAGGAACAATTGCCCAAGACTTGTTAACATACCTCCAGCACGTGGACGAGTGTTTAACATCAATGAGGCAAACATGAACAATGATGCGGCAGTGAACAACTAGTGTTTTGTTATTTCCTTGGTTGTTATCTTATGATGTTTAAAGACAAGTCAGTTGTAATATAAATAAAAATTCGTCGTTTTTATTTTTGCAAAACTGATACGATTGTGTGAACTTTGGATACAATCTTATGATGTCAACCCAAAGACAAACTACTCGTATGGTTCTGTCATTTTATGAATATTTGTGATCTCCCCAAGAACCTTAAACACTCGTTTCTTTTAAGAAACAAAGCCAAACTCTTATTGAAAATCCTTCTATCTTTATAGATGGATCCTTGAAAATACTTAAAGTGCCAAATGAAATCCATGGATTGGATTCCTGATGTGCTTTAATTATCCATGCTCAAAGACAACAAATTAAAGAATCAAGCTAACTAATTATGTGTTTATGTGCTTATATGTTTTCATGTATGTTTTGTGATCTATCCAAATCCTCATCGAATCTTTCATATCTCATACGAGAGATTTATAATAGGATATCCAAAGTTACTATCTTAAATCCTTAATGGACTTCTACGTTGTAGCTAAGTCCCTTGGGTTATAAAGTGTTATTCTATAATTGGACCCCTTGGGTGGTCTAGTTAAACATATTGATTTGAAAATCTGGTTAGAAATATCATGTGATGATATAATTGAAAAGATCCCTTAAGTGGTCTATTCACTGAGATCGTACGACGGCCTAGTTAAGAAGATCATGTGTTGTTCTAGTTAAAAAGATCGTTCGTTGATCTAGCTGAACAGATCCTTTGGTGGTCTAGTCAGGTCGCTTCATGTTTATTCAATTGATTTTTTTCCTCTACGCATTATGAAATGAACTGTGCGGACTGTGCAAGGAATTACGTAATTATGGAGGCCTACATAATTATGGAATTCAGTGCACAGAAACCACAGGAAGTTTTGTCATGTGTTAAGACCTATAGTGACAAGAATAATGATACAGGAGAAGTCTTGGACCTTGACCGATGTCATTTTATCTTACACTTCCCAATTCTGATCTCAATCACACACCAAGTTTCCTATGATAAGTCTTCATAAGAAACGTTCTTCTGTCCGTAGTTCAAAAATTCCATGTTTTACTGCTACAAGGAATTCACTTTGAGGGTTAACAAATTCGCTAAGAATCCTAACATGGCCCAGAGTTTTACTTAAGGGTTCAATGGATCTATTAGAAGGCGAAACCGTCACAGTTGTCTTCACAAGTTTCCTCTAGAATTAAATTTCAGGACGAAATTTCCTAAAGTAGGGGAGACTGTGACACCTGTGTCACTTCAACCATCAAACAAATTCCAAACCAATGAAATATTGTATTTCATACTTGGGATTTGTAAAAATATGTGTATCGTTTGCACATATCAACTCTTGTTCGATTTTAAACTTTAAATCACTTTCTGGAAGGTTATACGCGCACTGATGCGTAAATATAACCAGTTTAATCCAACGAACACTCCGGAATAGTGAAATAAGCTTAACATACCTTAAATAACCTTTACATAACTTAGAAATAAGTTTTGAAGGCTTTGGTATGGCAAAAACAAGTTAATTCGCTTACAGGGACTAAACTTGACAAACTACGAAAGTATGCCAATTTGAACTGTAACGAACATTTTGGAACATGACCATAAGTTAAACACACCTTATATATCCTTTATATAGCTTAGAAATAGGCTTTGAGGGGTTCGGTGTGCTAAAATAAACTTTTGGGTCATTCAGGGACTAAAAGTGAGAAAGTGCACAAGTTTGCATTTTCGAGCATAACTTACGTTCTGAATACATCCGGACATCCAAAAATTTATGAAAGCACTATAATATTTTATTTTAGTGTTTGGCATGAGAAAAATCCATTCGTCGCGTCATTGGATCGTTTTTCGTGCTTATGCGCACTCCGTCGTAATTAAGCGAACATCGCGTTCGTACGACCAAACGAACTGACATCCGAGATATTTTTGAGCATATTTTAAGTTCCCTATACTTTAACTTCATTTTAGAGCTTTGAAATGGGGTTAACGGGGCTTAAACGTGTCAAAAATGCATCGAAAACCAAGTTTAGGGGCTGCAGGGACCAAAACTGTAATTCTGCCAAACTTGTGCCCTACGATGCGCATGCATTTTTTGCCCTACGGTGCGTATGGGTTCTGCAGATCAGATTAGATTAAACAGTCAGCAGATTTCCAGCTGTTAAATCCTCAACCACAAATCCACACTTGACCTTTCAGCACATTAAGGATCATTTTCAGTAACCATAACATTTTGACAAATGTACGCACAAGATTTAGGCACGATATTCGAAAAACGATCTTAACGGTTCTCCGAATACTATAAATACCCAACCCATTCCATAGCCAAACCCACTAGAATCTGATCATTTGTGCTCTAAGTTGAAACCTTTGTTTCATACCTGAGCTATTTTGATCTAGATTAGCATTCGGGGACCCTTCGTAAGTATTCTTTCGTTCTTTTATTGCTTTTCGAGTCCGAGAGTCAAACTTTGTTTGACTTTCTGCATTGACCAATTTATGGTCGATGCGAAGTTCGTTTGAACTTCATAACGTGATCGTGATCACGATGGTTATAGTCCCTAGTGACTATACCTACTGATTACCACGTTATCTAGGCTCAGTGACGAGCCGTAGTTTCGGCCAGAATACGTATTCTTGCGTATTTTGTAACCAAACTACTCTTAGGTATCACAACCGTTTGTTGTGATACCAAACCTGTTTTCTAAACTTAGTTAAGCATGTTTTAACATGCTTAGCTCGTCACTTTTAGTTTAGTGTTTATTTAGGGTCGTAAGGTAAGCGATCTAAACAATCGCTTATACTTTCGAACCCGACCTGTTTGGTCGATCATTAGGATCCGACCAAGCACTTTAGGTGACCATAGTTTATAGGGAATAACCTTACGAGGTTATACCTTATGGTCGCTACGTTTAAGTAGTTGTATGATAGGTAGTTTATATGCCTTAGGTAAATTACCAAAATACCCCTTTGATGCCAAAATTCATTTTAAACATATATAACATAACTTTTGACATCTAAACTGATTTGACAACCATTTTAGACATGTTAAGGCATATATTACTTGTCATAGGACTAGTTAGGCGGTCCGAACGCGTTTCACGCGAACGACGCGTTAAAGTAGCATAAGCTACCTAAACGGGTCGTAATGGGTCACAAGCACTTAGGTTAGGTTTCATTTAGTATGTAGGCTTTATTAAACCATACTACATGAGTTCCCATACTCATTCGGTTTACAAGCCCTCATTCTATCCGATCTTCCGATTTAGGTCCGGTTTATTAATGTAGTTACCTATATTAGGTGCCGTTTGATATTCCGTGATCTCTAGCATTGCTTGGTGGTTATCTTAGGACTTCTGAGCAATCTCATGTGAGTACATAGTTCCCCTATTTTACTGTTTTCCAAACTGTTTTGGGGTGAAGCATGTGTACCTATCTGTTACTTTCATGTTTTCCAAAAGTATAATTGATTATACATGTTATCATTTATCATTTGACTAACTGAATGACTAACTATGGTTTAAACATTGATTTCTCAAAGAACATAAAATAAATTGTTGTATTGTACTTATTTTATGTTCACCAGACCGATTGTTAGTATGATATAGCGCTATAGGATTTGACACCCCATTCCTGTTGTCATGGAATGTCTGAAACCAATTTGTTGCTCCATCCAAATAGGGATTGCCTTTGTGGTATTTCTATAGTCTCAAAGGTGTATTTTGATGCACCAGGTCTGAATGAATTCTCAAATCACACTATTAAAGTATAGTTTGATATACTCCCATGTGTGATATTGTACAAATCCAACATATATTTACAAAACCAAAACATAGTTTAATATGTTATTTATCACATCTAAAGCATATTTTGATATGTTATTTATGAAACCAAAACATAGTTTAATATGTTACTTACAAATCCAAAGTATACTTTTAATATGCTACTATAAGGTTATTTGTTTAATCTTACATTTATTTATACAAATCACATTGGTTACACATTACGTTGGACACATAAACATTTTGACATATTATTCAATACATTTGGCAATTGGTTTAAACATAGACATCTTACATTGTTGGTTTGGTTTGAGTAAGTGATTAAGTAACGAGGCGTGTGTAATATGATACAAGCATGGTGGATACGCCGCTGGTACTTCCTATATATAAGTGTTTGTATGGTATTACATATTGTAGCGTTATTTGAATCATTTCAATTTGAGACATATAACATTTTATACAAATAACATACTTTTCACAAGACATTGTTTTACAAAACAACTTCTCTTATACAAACACATTCTATTTTCGTTATTCACTTAACCATACACTATTATTTTACTTATACGTATCATCTGATCTTATTGCTTTTCAAATGATTTACAAAATAAAGCAAACTACAAGGTTCATGACTAAACATTTTCTTAAACATAAGTCATGAATCTTATTTTCATAAAACCTATGTATCTCACAGGCATTTTTATGCTGACGTACCTATTTTTACACATGTTTCAGGTACTGCTTTGCAATGATTGTTGATACATGCTACATATAGGACGGACTCGTGCCTTAGCAACTTTAAAACTTGGAAGATTATAGTTGTACTTATTTGATTGTATTAAAACAATGAGTTCATTTATTCAATAAAACAGAATTTATTTATGCCATGGTTATGAAACAATAATTCTGTTACAACACTCCCCGACGTTTCCGCCACGTTTCGTTGTCTCACGTGGTCGGGGTGTGACAGATTTGATGTTGGGGGCTTTTGGATGGTGGTTTTGGAGTATGCTTTGTGAGTCTGGATGGTATGGACTTGGGTTCCCTCACTTTTCTAGTGGGATTTCTTTTTGGCTCAGAATTTTTAACATCCTTTAGCCTAGAACAACCCTGCGCATTCAGCTCCATGTAAGCTTTCTTCTCCTCATTCCACCTTGACATATCCTTTGCCGCTCTGTCCATTTTTACACTTGCTATTCCTTCATCAAGTGCATTCTGGGTAACATCAACCTTTTTGCTACCATCTGGCAAGGGAATTTTTCTGGTCATAGCATCCTTTCTGGTTCAATGTAAAGATCATCATCTATTCCCTTCTTTTTCCACTCCTGAATTTTCTCCCCCTTTTTAGCATTATCTGGAGGGAGTTAATCAATGAATAGGATAGTTGGAGGAGCAATGCCAGTGGTGTTCAATATGTGGGCCTTGAGTGCCTTAATGTCTGCTTGTGTGTTCTTGAACCTAGACTCCATGGTGTTTCTCAGTTCTTGTACATGTATGGCATGTTGCTGATAAGCCATTTGTTTTTGTTGTTGGAGAAAAGGTTGAAAAAGATTCCAGAGCTCATTTGTAGCAGGTGCTTGTGGTGGAGCAGGTGCTTGAGATGGAACAACAGTGGATTGCACCTTTTGTACTTTCAACAACTGTTGCAGCATTTCTTTGATTTCTGCAACCGAAGTATCCAGTTTTTCAACACGTTCCGTCAATTCAAGGTACTTTAAACCATCACCCAATTTAATGGGATCATCTGATTCCCCACTAGTAGTGGTTTTATCAGTGGTTGAGGTAGGGAGTGTACTCCAGACATTAACCACTGATGCCCCTTTTTCTTGGTACTGGGGTCTTCTTCCTTCAGCACTTGACAATCTTTTGATGTTGCCAGTGGTCAAGACGAAACCACTGGTGAATGGCAGAGGTGCTATGGAAGGAATTGCCTCCAAGGAAGTCTTATTGATGTAACCACTGTCCAAATGCAAACCAGTGGGTTCAGCACTTGTAGTGGCTGCTTCACTTGGATTACCACCAAGAGTTACATGTAACTCAAGGGGTATAACCTCCTCAGGTTGTGTTGGTGGGTTAGCAAAGATTGATACATCAGACCCAGTCATTTATTGAGGCATGTTCTCAGTGATAGGTGATTGAGAAGGACTGGTTTGTGCCTGGTTCAAACCAATTGCATCCAACAAAAGTTTAGTTGGTGGGGGAATTGTGGATGTGAGGTTTGGTGTAGAAAGAGAATTTGCCCCGGGCATTGGGCTGTGGATGATGGAAGCAAGTGATTCCAGAGCATCATATTGTGGTATCCCTATATGTACAACCTGATCTTTTTGAGAAGAAGCAGGAGGAGTTTCAGTTATGGGTTGAGATATTTGTACCAACTGCTGTGAGGAAGAAGCAGCAGTGGTTTCTTGTGACTTTTGTTTTATCACTGGTAGTTTCTCTGGTATCTCATCCTCCAGAGTTGCCTTATTAATAGGTTTGAGGGGTTTTTGAGTTTTCTTTTTGTTTGGCTTTTTGGTGATTAAAGGTGTGGGTTTCAAAGCAGTTGTTTTGCTACTTTGATCACCTTGAGCAATAGGCTCAGTAGCAGATACCTGAGGAGCAGTGGTAGCTGCTAAATTCTGCTCAGGCACCTCTGCTTGTGTTTTGCAAGGTGTTGACATTCTTGTAAAAGTTTCAGCAGTTAAGCTGTGCATTTGAAGAGATTCACCTTGTTTTATTACCAGAAGGATCATTCTTACCAAGTTTCTTCTCAAAATAATAACTTAAAAATCTTGAAAATAGTAAGAATGCCTTTGTTTCAACATTTTTAACAAGATCATTAAAAATTTCCCGAGAATAATTAAAATTTTCTCCTTGAAGAATAGCAAAACCCAGGTTTTGAATTTTTAATGGTATTTCATTGAAAGCAGTGGTTTTCTTTGAAACACATATTAGGAGAGTATGAAATAAAAATCTTGTTGCAGAAGGGAAGAAACCTTTTTGTAAGGTGTCCTTTTTGACTTCTGCATTATACCCTCTTTCCAGAAAATCATTTTTTAACTCGTTTTTGGGAAAAGAAATTGTACCTTCCCGATCATCGAGTTGAAAGACCTCCGAGATGGATTGTGGTGTAATTTTGACAGCTTTACCCTTTAGAGAAGAGTTAATGGCTATGACAGTTTCACCTTGTTTGTCAAGGGTTACATTCTTCCAGAACTCTCTTTGGGTTGCCAAGTAAATTGGTGCATCTGCTGTTAATAAAGTTTTATACTTTGATGCAGTCATGATATCAATGATGGAGTCGAAAATATCAGCGGTGCCGGGTTTTGTGAGAAGACCCAGAAGGTTGTGAGACGGTTTGTGTGGAATTTCAGTGGGTTTTGCCTTTTGAGAGGCATCTTTTGAAGATGATTTGGAAGTGGGTTTTGTAGATGACTTCGATTTTGTCATTTTGAAGATGATGATCGAAGAAGATTTTGAGGGAATTTGAGAAAAACTGCTTTGAGAAAATAATTTTTAAGAATTCAATTCGACAGTAAAACCCTGTTTGGGCTTTGAAAAGGGGGTTTTATGGAGAAAAAGCGAATGCTGACGTGGCAGCGGTTACAAAAGGACTGACCACTATGTACGGCCCACATGCCAACCCCTGATGAAACGAAGGACAGTACTTTTATGAAAGTTACTGATGAAAGGCAGTGGTTACAACGGTAACAAATGGAAGCAGTGGGTGATTTTCACTATCAGTGGATAGCATATCAGTGGATAAGACACTGATTTTGAACAACAGTGTTTATCAGGAAAATAGAAGAACAGGGGTTGACTTTCAGCAGTGGACAGACTTTGAAGTAGAGCAGACTTTTGAACAATCAGTGGTTATGACAGACTTTTAAGGATTTTAATGAAAACTTCATTTTTAGCTATTTTTAAGGATGGATTTTTGATTTTCTGAAAACATTTTAATGCTTTTATTCATAGAAAAACAAGATTTTGCTTGTTATTCCATGTTTAGCATGCCAATCCTAGAGACCAAGCTTTCAAAGGTGGCTGTATCTAATGCTTTTGTGAGCACATCTGCCAGCTGGTCTTTAGCTGGAACATGATGCAGAGAAATCAAACCTTTTTCATAGCAATCCCTCACAAAGTGATGTCTGATGTCGATGTGTTTAGTGGTTGAATGAGAAACTGGATTTTTGATGATATTTTCTGCTGTCTGATTGTCCAACATGAGTGGTGTCTTTAGGGTAGTGATACCAAAATCCAGCAACTGATTTTGAAGCCAGAGCAGTTGGGCTGTACAGCTTGCAGCAGCTATGTATTCTTCCTCAGCAGTGGATGTGGAAACAGCTGCTTGCTTTTTGCTTTGCCAAGAAACCAAGCAATTGCCTAGAAACTGGCACCCTCCTGAAGTGGACTTCCTTGTGGTGTTACATCCGGCAAAGTCACTGTCTGTAAAGCCTGAAAGCTTGATATTCCCATTAGCTGGATACCAGATACCAAGTGTGGGAGCACCTTTTATGTATCTGAAGATCCTTTATACAGCAATGAGATTTGATTTTCTGGGAGCTGATTGACTTCTTGCACATACACATGTTGCAAACATGATGTCTGGTCTAGATGCAGTTAGGCACAATAAGGACCCAATCATGCTTCTATAAAGTGTTTGGTCAATCAGCTCATCCTTTTCATCAGACATAACAAGCTTATTTGTTGCCATGGGTGTGCTGCATGGTTTACAATCATTCATATCAAATTTATTTAAAAGTTCTTTAGCATATTTGCTTTGATGAATGAAAGTTCCATTTTGCATTTGCTGAACTTGGAGACCAAGAAAGCATTGCAGCTCACCCATTGCACTCATTTCAAACTCAGCTGTCATGAGTTCCCTAAACTCTTCACACATTTTATTACATGTGCTTCCAAAAATAATGTCATCCACATAAATTTGGACAATCATTAAATCTTTTCCTCTCCATTTTAGAAACAGTGTTTTTCAATGGTACCTCTTTTGAAACTATTTGAGAGTAGAAAGGTGGAAAGAGTTTCATACCAGGCCCTAGGTGCTTGTTTCAGGCCATACAAGGCTTTGTTTAGCCTGTAGACATGATCTGGATAAAATGGATCCACAAAACCTGGAGGTTGACAAACGTACACCTCTTCTTGAATTGTACCATAGAGGAAAGCACTTTTGATATCCATTTGAAACACCTTCATGTTGTGGTTGACAGCAAAGGCCAGGAACAATCTTATAGCTTCCAATCTTGCTACATGGGCGAATGTTTCATCATAATCAATCCCCTCTTCCTGTCTGTAACCTTGAACCACAAGCCTGGCTTTATTCTTGACAACAATGTCCCTTTCATCAGTTTTGTTTTTGAAGACCCACTTTGTACCGATGGGACTTACATCTTTTGGCAGTGGTACAAGCTCCCATACTTGTTGTCTTTTCAACTGTTGAAGCTCTTCTTACATGGCTTCTACCCAGCTGTTGTCTTTTAGTGCCTCTTGGTACTTGACTGGCTGATGGAGTGATAGAAAACCAGCAAAAAGACAAATGTTTTGGGTTTGGCTTCTTGTGAGCACCCCTTCATTGATGTTGCCAATGATTTGATCAGGTGGATGAGATCTCAAGAAGATTAAATCTCCTTGGTATGGAATGATGGCATTTGTTGGTGAAGGCTGCAAATGTGTATCATCTGAGCTAACTACTGCTGGTGACTTTGATGATCCAGCAGTGGCTTCAAAAGGTGGTGGAATAGGAGGTAATGGTATGGACACATGCTGACTTTTATCCACTGTTTAGGGACTTTTATCAGCAGTGTTTGATGATGTGGAAGCAGTGGTTGATGGGCTACTTCGGTCAACAACTGTTGAGGTAGTAGTGGTAGAGCTTTGATAGTTGTTTTGTACAACTGCTACTTTTCCCATTGAAACAGACTTTTGTTGAGGAATGATGATCTCATACCCATAGTCTGGTGATGAATCCTCTGATGGACCTGCACTGTTAGTCTTGACAGCAGTGTTTTCAAAAGTGAATTTATCAAGATCAAACAAATCTGCAGGATTTGCTGGGATTTTCTTTGATGAAAGTTCATTGAACTTTACATTCAAGGTCTCCTCCACTGCTTTGGTCAATGTATTTAACACTTTGTAGGCCTTGGCAGTGGTTGAGTATCCCAGATGATAACCACAATCTATTTTGGCTGCAAATTTTGAGATGGAATCTTTTAAATTCAAAATAAAGCATGGGCAGCCAAATACTTTGAAATATGAGATCAGTGGTTTGATTTTATACGGAATTTCATAAGAAGTCTTTTTTTGCCTGGGGTTTATTAAAACTCTGTTTTGGACATAGCAAGCAGTGTTTACTGCCTCTGCCCAAAAAGTTAATGGCAAACCTGAATCAGCAAGCATGGTTCTGGCAGCCTCAATCAAAGTTCTGTTCTTTCTTTCAACTACCCCATTTTGCTCTGGTGTTCTAGGGATGTTGTACTGCCTTACAATCCCTTTCTTCACACAGAAGGCATCCAACTCCTTATTTTTGAATTCTGTGCCATTGTCACTCCTGAATACTTTTACTGGAAGGTCAAATTGCTTTTCAACATGTGTCACAACGTCTTGCAAAATGCCTGCAGTCTCATCTTTTGAGTGTAAAAAGAAAGTCCATGTAAACCTAGAGAAGTCATCAATAATAACCAAACAATATCTCTTCTTCTTGAGACTCATGACTTGAACTGGGCCAAACAAATCCATGTGCAGCATTTGCAAACACTGGGTTGTTTTGGACTCTTCAACGGACTTAAAAGAGCTTTTATGATGTTTTCCTTTTAAACAGGAAACACAATGCTCAGGACATGAAAACAATTTTTGTGGTAAGCCTCTTACCAAGCCATTTTTTGAAATTTCAGTGATTGTCTAGAGATTTGTGTGCCCCAATCTTCTGTACCAAAGTTCTGTCTCTTTGTTAGAGGCAGCTGAGAACAGACAGGCATCAGTTCTGGGACACTCTTTTGACATATCAACAACATAAACATTGCCACTTCTTTGAGCAACAAGTTTTGTTTTTCCAGTTTTTATTATTGCTTCAATCTTTTTAACCATTTCTGGTCCAACAATCCTACAACACTCCTTTGTGAAGAATGACCCATACCCCTTATCACTCATTTGTGAAACACTCAGGAGGTTGAATTTCAGATTGTCTATCAGATTGACATTTTCAAATTTTACATTTCCAGACTGTACTGTACCAGACCCCAGAACTTTCCCTTTACTATTATTCCCAAAGGATATGTCACCCCCCATGGATTTTGAAATCTTTGAGTAGGGCTTTACATCCTGTCATGTGCCTGGAGCCTCCACTATCTACATACCAAAGGCTATCTAAGCATGCAAAAGCTCCCTGCACATGAAGTAAAAGGATTAGTTCATTAGGGTCTCCAAAGCCAATAAGGCTTTGGATGGGGTCTCAACAGTGTCTGGGATGGATGCAGATTGATGGACAGTGGTTAGGTCAGGGGTTTGGACAGTTTTAGGACTGTTTTTCTCTAACCACTGTTGTGGGTCTTGACCAATCACCTGCTGATAACCAAAAGGATGCCTGTTCACTCTAGGTTTAGAGGGCCTTTTGTAGGTCTCATAAACGTGTGGAATCATTTGGTAAGATGGTTGTGCCTTACCTCGTCTGTATTGATTGGCAGGGGGTGCATCAGTAACCTGAACATCTCTTTTGACAGATGTTTGGTTCAGCTGTTTTGAGACAGCTGTTTGAACTGGCACAAACAGTGGTTGGTTCTTGGTGAATTTGACGGATGATGTTGATGAACTCAAGGATGTTTTCGCAGTGTACTCATTTTTTTTCACATCATAGTTTTTGAGATACACACATGCTTGAGTTTTGTGGTTTGTTTTACCACAGATGGTGCAGCTTTCAGCAGGAACAATGACACTTGTTTTGTTTATATCATATGCTTTTAGATGAAAACAGTCTTTTGTTAGATGGTTTCTCTTTTCACAAAATTCACAAAACAAGTTTTTGACCTTTTCTCTTTTCTTCCTTTTCTCAGACTCCTTTGCAACAGAGTTTTGAACCACTGTTGGGATGTCTTTGATAGGAATGACCTTTGCTTTTGGAGCTGTAACACCATCAGTGGTTGTAAAGTCCATGGGCTTGAAATTTTCAAGAATGTCACACTCATCAGACTAAGTGGGTTTAAATTGGTATTTCTCAATCTCCTCAGAAGTTGAGGATCCCACTGGTCTTTCAAGTGTGATTTTATTACCAAGTTTATCAGTGATTTTCACTTCTTGGTCATTCTTGTTTGTGGGAATGAATTCAGTGGTTACATCAGTGGTTTGAGCAGATTTTTCAAAAGCAGTGTTTTCATCATCTTGTTTTCTATAACCAACACCAAATTTCACATTGCTTTTAATCTGTTTCTCAAGCATAACCTCATACCCTTTGCAAGATTCCACCCATTTTTCACAGGTGATCTGGGTGGACTCCAACTCCTTTTTGCAAACTTGGTATTTTTCTACCATAGGTTGGAGTTGAGTTTTGGTTATGCTCTGCTCTTCTTTGAGACTGCTGATCTCTTTATCTTTTTCAGCCAATTTGTTTTTAAGTTCTTTTAATGACCTTTAAAATTTGACTTCATTAGTTAAAATTTTATCCCTAAGGTTTTCATTTACCTCTTTGATGTTAGCAAAAGCAATAATGCAATTGTCTGAACACAGTTTTTCAAGAACTTGAGGTGATACCTTAGCAGCAGCCATCATGGCACAATCACATTGATGATCTTCTTCATCAGCTCTTCCTTCTTTCTCACCCTCTTTTTCCTCTTATTTTTCTTCCTTGTCTTCTTTGGACCAAGGATCAATCAGTGTTTCAATCAGGGTTTCTGAATTTTCTCCCAGCAGTAGTTCACCAGCAACAGCAGTAACCACTGCTTCAGCCACTTTATCCACTGTTTCAACACTTAGCTGTTCACCTTCTGTTTCTATCCCCTCTGGTATTGACTCTAATGCCATCAAACAAAATTCATCATTAGAAGGTTCATTAAAAGCATAGAGTGCAAAATTTTCATCACCAAGCTCATCAGGCATACTGCTCCAGTCAACAAAACCTTGGGTGAAAAAGCTTTGTTGATCTGGTTGTGCCACTGTTGGAGCAGCTTGTTGAGGTGCAACACGTTGCACTTATGCCTGAGGGACAGGGGTTTGAACATACTGAATTTGTGGAACAGTGGTTTGAACATAATGCACAGGCACAGGGGTTGCAGCATAGTGAGCAGTGTTAACATGAGCTGCAGGGGTATATTGGGTATAGTGAACAGTGCTTTGATTTTGTGGTCTAGGGTTTGAGCTGGGATGAGAGATTATAGGACCAATGGTTTGACTCATGCATTCCCTAGCAAAATGACCTAGCCTATTGCACTTGTAACACTTAATTTTCGATTTATCCAACCCCACCCTTAGATTCCCATGTAACCCTGGGAATTTTCTCCCTGTTCTTTTGTAGAATTTGCTTGTTCTTACACTAAGCAAAGCCAATTGATGCAAGATGTCCATTTCTTCTAAGTCAGTGGGATCAAAGTGTTGCAAATCATTGAGTTCAAAGCACAAGTTATCTGACATCTGGTTTTCACAATTTACAGTAAAAGCATAATTGGCAGAGTGAGGATCAGGGTTGTTAAAATTTCCACCAGCAGTTATATCTATAAAGTGATCATAACCCTGATCCTTACCACTGCTACCAGATTCTTCCTGACCAAAAAGAGCTGTGCTACCGAATGAATAATCATCAGCAACTTTGCCAGACTCTTGCAACTTCTTTTTCTGGTTTAACTCCCTTTCATAGGTCAGGAGTCTACCATGAAGTTGGGTCAGGGTCAGATCTTTGAACTCAGCAGAGTTTCTAGTGACAAAAGCAATGGTGTCCCATTTTTCTGGCAGTGATCTAAGGAACCTGCTATTTTGAGTTGAATTAGGAAATGTTACTTTAACAAGCCTTAGTTCACTGATGAGACAAATGAATCGCTCAAATTGCTGAGTCAATGATTCACCCTTAATGTGACAAAATGTTTCATACTGCTGATTCAGAATTTCCCTATTGTTTTCAATAACTTCTTCTGTCCCCCCAAACTGTTCCTTCAGTGCATCCCATAGCTCTTTGGCACTGTTACAATGTAACAGTCCAGCATAGATCTCATTTGGTAATGCAGATGCTATGATGCTAAATGCTTTGGCATCGAATTCGAACTTTTGAAAATCAGTTTCAGTATAGTTTTCAGTTGGTTTAGGAACGAACTTCTTTGCATCCTCAGCACTTGGCACCATAGGAACATGGGGACCAAAAACAACAGACCTCCAACATCCAGTGTTCTGCTGAGCAATGATGTGACCCATTCTTCTCTCCCAGATCTTGTATTCATTACGTTTAAGCATGGGTGGTTTAAAAAGTGAGCCAATGTTATTCTTATCATCGTGTGATTGTGACGTCATCCTGGTTGTTTTACAGACACTGATTAATCAACTTTGATGGTGATTAATCCTTACTCTGTTTTTCAACACAAACGAACAAACTATCAGTATCAACTTTTATGAGCTGAACTATTTACGTCAAAATGATTGTTAAATCAAATTTGACTGTCCAAGCTCTGATACCAATTGTTAGGATCTGAGTTTGGTTTTAATTGTGTTTTATGTTTGAATTAAGATGAAGATGGATGAGTTGTGCAGCGAAATTAAGATGGAAACAAACTTTGCACACAATCAAATGAGAGAATTGCTTTAATCAAACATTTTCCACAAGGAACCGAAAGATTGAATTTATTTCAATAACGATTACAATGCAATGTATGAATACAAACTCCCCCTCAGCCTGAGCTCACAGTGTTTGTTCGTGCAGGAAGAAGATTTTGCTAAGAGCTAAATAGAGCAGTGCATGGTACTGTTCTATTTATAGGCACGAGCAAACCACTGAAGCATCTAAGCTGACGTCACCATGAAAGTGACATCTAACCTCCTAACAAACTCTAACCTCTGATCTATACAACCTCTTCTATGCTAACTACTGCTATTACATTTCATTACATAAAGACATCTAAACTACTGCTGCATCATTCCACTGATGTGAACCCAGCAGTACTTGTCATGATCAGTAGAGCTTGACACACGGCAGTAGATTGAACAGCAGAGCTTTAATCTTTCATCAGTCTTTTACTTGATCAGTAGTTTGTAGCTCAGCAGTTTGTATAATCAGTAGATAGGAGGTCAGCAGATGTTGAAACCACTTTCAAGGGGAGAGACTTGTATACATAACATCTGCTTATTTTGGATCCACTGCTCTGATCCAATTTTGGCTTTTATTATCTGTTCCTTTGGTAGGGTTCAATCCCAACACCAGTCGATCGACCAGCCGATCGATATCGATCGGACAGCTGTCCGATCGGACTGTCTAACCGATCGACCAGCCCCTCTCCACTCCTTTCCACTTTGGGTAACCCTATAAATACCCCTTGTCACTTTCATTCTTTCTACTTTTGGCAACTGACGTCCGACCAGCGCTTTACCCTTGCTTTTTCTTTGATTTCTCGCAATTCCGGTAAGATCTCGTCCTAAATCTTGTACTTCCCTAATCTACACGCACTCCTACACCTTTCTATCTTTTGAATCTTAACTTTTAACCGTGAAATCATCAAGATTCAAGGTGTTCTACGATGATGTCATCATGTGTTCTTGAAGAACTTCATGTTTTGGCCTCAATCCACCAAGAACAACTTAGATCTAACCGATTTCCACATAAACAAACAAAGATCTTTCATAGATCTAAACATATTCACAATGAAAAGGATTGAAGTCTACTTTCTTTCAACTCTTTTACACTCAATGCATTCAAAACCGATAGAATCGGAGCTTGTGCCGACTTACTACTCATTCTTGTGGTTGTGTTGGTTCAAGATCTGGATTCTATCCACGAGACTATCGATTTCGGGTTAAACATGAAACACCGTCTCGAACCGTCAACTGACCGGATTTGGGTGATTCCTGTCCGATCAGGGGTACCAAGTATTGACAAGGTTTCTGTTGCTTAATACGTTATCAAAACGTCTTGATAAAACGACAAACAATCAAAATAACCAAGTGTAAGACGAACAGTTCGACCAGGACGGAGTGCCGTCCGATCGGACTGCTGTCCGATCGAACAGCCAATCCGAGCGACTGGCCAACCAGAACGACTTGCACCTTGGGTCCCATACTTAACCATTTTTTCCAACATTTGAAGTCTGAATGTTGAACGAATTGTTGTCCGATCAGACTACCATCTGATCGAATTGCCATTCGAATCATGAGACATTTAAACTTCCACACTTAAACAATTTTCAACATGTTCAATGCACAAAGGATGCCACCCGATCGAACAACCGTCCGATCAAGTGACAACCTGCTGTGAACTTGTTCTCGCTGAAGTGCCCAACCTATCGGATTGTCGCCGATCGAACGGTCGTTCGATCGATCGACCTGGAGGGTAGAGATACTTCAATGTTTTCAAAATACTACAACGAAAACTTCAAAAGTCAAGCCATCATACATAAACACATCCTTCCCAAAGGAAGAAATAATCCACTCGAACAGTCATCCGACCGGACGACCATCTGAACGGACTACCACTCGCACGACTGGCTGTCTGATCAGACTACCATCCGATCAAACTACTGTCTGAACCACTTGTACTTGCATCGTTTTACGTGTCACTTATCGTTATGATATCGTTCTGATCAGGCTAACCCTACTCTCTAGCGCTCCCTTCAATCCATTAATCATTGTGAGTATACTCGATCCCTTTTTGCTTTACGCACTTTTGGGTGTTACATACGTTAATTATACTAAATCACATCAAACACACTACCCAATACTTTAAACGCTAACCGTTATCGCATGTATACGTGACTTAATGAATGCTTGTTTGTTATGTTTACACATGGAATGTTGTCTACCTGCCTTAGCAACGATAGTACTATTAGTTTGAACTCAGCACCCATTCACTCGGGGGTTGTTAAGGACAATTACCTACATGGCTCACAGTGGTGAGAATGTATCGCGAACTGCCTTGGGCAGTCAACCCGCAGTCATTGGTATCGATAGGTTCATGTCGATAACTAACATGCCTCATTTCACTCTGTGTACGTGCTGGTTATGCGTAATGCTTTCGAACTCTATATGCTATTATCAAACTTGTATGCTCACCTTTACACTATGTGTATTGACTTTTACTTTAACGTATGTGACAGGTGCTTAGGATGCTTAATTGCTTTCTGTGGCGTGAAATCGAGGCTAGGAAAGACCTAGGTCAACAATAAACAATCGTCTGTAATAAAAATCTGAGTTGTCGGAACAGAACAATTTGACTAGATCTTTTCTGTAATAATTGTATTATCATTTATGACATGGTATGGGACGTGTTGCTTTAAATATTTAGTAAATATAGTTGTTATGGAAACTTCTGGACAATCTGTTTCGCTCAGTGCCATGCCCCGATGTTTCCGCCATCGGTTGGGGTGTGACACGAGTATTATGCCTATAATTCAGAATTTAGAGAAAGAAAACGTTCGTGAGCGAATTTTGACTAAAGGCCCGATGCCCTCTTATATAGGGCTGAAATCTGGTTCTCTCGCGGCCCGCGTAAGGTAAGCTTAAGGCTTACGCGGCCCGCGTAGTAGGGAGTCTACGGCGTACATGATCTGGGTCACAAGCATAGGTTCAACACGTTGATGACACGTGTCTGCTCAGGGTTACGTCGCGTTCATGATCTGTCGCGCCTCGCGTAGACCCTTATGTGGTCTTACGCGGCCCGCGAGCGATATAAAATTTTTGTTTTTATTTTATTTTTAATGCTATATCATATTTTGGGATCGGTTTTCACATATGGGGTGCATTTTAAGACATATTGCGATATTTTAAGATATATTAGGGTGTCAGAAAATTTTCAGGAGGGTTGTTATAGTTTGTGTCGACTGATGAGGTGGAAAAGTTAAAAGAACAATTTGAAGGTGTTGAAATATAGACGGAAGAAAAAGGGGATGAGCAAGAAAGCCAGTCAGAGGAGGAGTTTGTTGATGTTAATAATGGTGGGAAGGGAATGGATTATGTTGATGATAAAGAAAAAGATGATGATGATGATGATGATGATGATGATGATGATGATGAAAAAGAAGAAGATGATGATGAGAATAGTATTTTGAAAGCGATGTTAAATAACAGAAAGAATATTGGATCGATGAGGAAGCCGAAGAAGGTTTATGTTGAAGTTGAAGCCGAAGAAGAGGTGCACTTGTTGGAGTACAATAATGTGAAAGGTAGAAGAAAGAGGAGAGACAAGAAAGAAACTGCTAAAAGAGATGAATTTTAGAAGAATAAGAAAGAATTGATAAACCCGAGATAAGTAGTAAGGCTGAGGTGGATGAGAAACGTGAGGAGGGATTACACACTGAGGAACCATCTTGTGCAGACAATGAGAACAATGGCGGAGGAGATGATGGGCCCACCGGAAAGAGTAAGGTTTCAAATCAAGCTCTTGCGGTTAAAGTTACCAGTAAAAAGGAGGCGAAATCTAAAGCGAAAAATCTCCCTAAAGGAAAGAAGCAGAAGGCGCACTAAATGATACATAGTGCGATACAGTCAAAACAAGGTATTATAGTATAAACCGAATAGATACCTCGGCTACAGATAAACTTATAAACAGATTCTCTATCCTCTCTTTTTCCCTTTAAAAATAAGTATTTATGTTCGTTTTCATTATAGGATAGCAAGATAATTAGAAACCCTTTACTTTTTTCAACCCAATCGCTCTTTTGATTTTGGAAATGTTTTTATCGATATACTGTTTCTTATACACATACTTCTACATTATGGAATGGAGAGTGGTAATATTTAGGATTCATTAAAAAATCAAGAATACATTCCTGGGATAAAGTTTCAGTTGTCATATTTCATTTCAGTTGGAAAATGCAGTCAGATGTTTGGGGCAGTATAAGCGATCAAGGAGTCGTAACTCATATCACGGGAGGAAACTTTACGCAGATACCAATGTGTGTTTATGTTAAAGTAGTTTTTCAATTTGTACAATGTTTGGTCTGAAATAATTTTATGTCTTGTCTGATTACAGGCAACACCAAGAAATTCTGGGAATGAAAGTGATACTTGTGGAGCAGACTTTGATTCAAGGTATGAGGTTAAGAATTAAGACTTTATTTGTTGTATCTATTGGCAGTTGGGCTTATTATGGTTGCTTATGTGGTAGGACCAAGTTACATAAATATTTGAATGACACTGGTCATGTGACAATCAAATCACGTTGACAATGAAGTCAAAAGGAATTGCCAATGGTATTAGTTTTGTTTACAGTTATACCTTTGATAAAGTAGGATTCTACTTATTGGTGATATCAATAGAAAAGATGCTAAGTGCATTATAGTTTTATTGAATTGAGATGGAGGATAAAATGTTTGTTATTTGTTATAAAAGGGTTACCCTGCTTCATTACATGTATGATATTTCTATCGATTATTGGTTCTAATTGATACATTTGTTACATCTCAAAGCCAAATTTCACAATTTTCATAATCAAACAAATATTAGAAAGTCTTAAAGTTGTTCAGTCAGAGTTTGGATCAGTTTTGACTTTTTGTTATATTGGATATCACAGAAGAAATACTCGAAATACTTGATTCATTAACTGAGCCAAAGAGGCTATAAATACTGGAAAAAAACAACGGTACTTTAACGGAAATAAACAAGAAATAGCTAAAAAACTGGAAACAAATTAGTACGAGAAACTAGCTAAGGAATCGGTAAAACTGATCTTCTTAACCCCACGTGCTTGACCAACTCCTCTTTATTCATGCTTCAAATAAACGTTAACATACTTGCATACGTTGGTTCCTTGTCAGCACATCCTAGTCAGCATATGCAGACGTGGAACATTGAACATCTTCCATCAAACCCTCCCTCAAACTAGGCAGGGTTTCCATGACTTGTTTGCCCTTTAGGGAACACACACCCAGCTGCTCTCTTAACTTTAGAAAGGTCTCCCTGTGCAGTGGCTTGGTAAATATATCTGCAACTTGTTCACTGGTTCCACAAAATTCTAACTTTATCACGCCATCATTCACCAAGTCTCTAAGAAAATGGTATCGAACTTCAATGTGTTTGCACCTGCCGTGAAACACAGGATTCTTTGACAATTTAATAGCTGAAGTATTATCACACTTAATCACAGTGCTACCATTCTTCTCCTCTCCAAGTTCTTTTAGAATACTACGAACCCACATAACCTGACATGCACATGCAGCCGCCGCAATGTACTCGACTTTAGTGGATGATAATGCAACAATGTTTTGTTTCTTTGATGACCATGTAACAGCAGCCCCATCCCACAAAATCACGTGACCAGAAGTACTCTTCCTGTCATTTCTATCGCCAGCAAAGTCGTTGTCTGTGAACACTTTCATCTCCCCCTTTCCTCCTCGTTTATACCATATACCATAATCTAAAGTGCCTTGAAGATAACGAATTACCCTTTTTGCTGAAGCGTAATGCACTGTAGTTGGCTTAGACATAAATCTGCTAATGAGACTCACTGCAAACTGAATATCAGGACGTGTAGTAGTGATATACATCATGCTTCCCACAATCTGTTTAAAAAGAGTATCATCTACTGGATCTCCTTCATTCTGCATTAGCTTCGTACCAGAGACCATAGGATTTAAGACTGAATTACAATCTAACATGTCAAATCTTTCCAATATCTCTTGAGCATACTTTTTCTGAGATATGTGGATTCCAGCTGTTGACTGCATCACTTCAATTCCCAAAAAGTACCTCATTTTTCCTAAATCAGTCATTTCAAACCCCATTTTCATTGACTCTTTAAAGTCATTCAACATCTTTTCATTATTTCCTGTGTAAAGAAATTCATCAACATAAACATTAACAAACAAAACTCCACCACCTGGCCCTTCTTTTATGAAAAGTGTGTACTTAGTACTGCTTCTTTTAAACCCTTCAGTTATAAAGTATGTCTCAATGCGATTAAACCAAGCCCTGGGTGCTTGTTTTAATCCATAAAGAGCCTTTTTAAGCTTGTACACCTTTCCTTCTTCACCTTTAACTTCATAGCCCTGCGGTTGCTGAACATACACATCCTCTTCGAGATTTCCACGCAAAAAGGCTGATTTAACATCCATTTGGTGGATGTTCCAGCCTCTTTGAGCTGCCATTGCAATCATCATTCGAATAGTGTCCATTCTTGCAACCGGAGCATAGATTTCCACATAATCTATACCATATTCTTGTCCATACCCACGTGCAACTAATCTTGCTTTGTATTTCTCCACATCACCTTTCTCATTCAACTTTGTTTTGAATAGCCATTTAACGCCGATGCACTTGGCTCCCTTTGGCAGATCGACTAGGGACCAAGTTTGATTCTTTTCTATAGCCTCAATTTCCACATCCATAGCTCGTTTCCACTTGATATCTTTTATAGCTTCTTCAAACTTTAGAGGATCTTGACTTTGAACCTCCATAACATTCATTTCTTCTTCATCAGTTTGCAAGCCTTCCCCAGTTACGTAATCTTGCAAGAAACTAGGAGGCCTTCTTTGTCTTCCCTCCCTAACTGTTGTAGTTGTAACATTTGAATCATTTTAGGGAGCATCTTCTGTGATCGCTTCTTCTTCATCATTAACTTCATTTTGCTCAGTTTCCTCTTCATCAAACATATAGTTTCCCCATGTAAGCTCATCAACATCTTCTATACTTATCACTTCACTATTCCAATCCCATGCTTTATGTTCTTCAAAAACAACATCTCTGCTGATTACCACTTTCATAGACTTAGGATCAATCAGTCTATAAGCCTTTGATTCTTCACTTACACCAGTTAAGACACAAGGAAAACTTC
Source organism: Helianthus tuberosus (assembly GCA_030545235.1). NCBI lineage: Eukaryota > Viridiplantae > Streptophyta > Magnoliopsida > Asterales > Asteraceae > Helianthus > Helianthus tuberosus. The sequence continues at coordinate 32,619,973 of CM060435.1, forward strand.
TATCATCAAGCTTAATTCTTTTTTCTTTAGGAACATGAACATGAGCCGATGAACCCCAGACTCTTAAATGATCCACCGTAGGTTTGGAACCACTCCAAGCTTCCTCGGGAGTTATGTTTAAAAGAGCCCTACTTGGACTCCTATTAAGAACATAAAAACTCCATACTGCAGCCTCAGCCCAAAACATTTTCGGCATGCTCTTTGAGGCTAGCAAAGTTATTATCATGCCAATAACAGTTCTATTTTTTCTCTCGGCCACCCCATTTTGTTGAGGGGTGAACCGAGTAGTCAACTGCCATTTAATACCATGCTCTTTACAAAAATTAACAAAGGCAGTTGATAGATATTCCCCCCCCCCCTCTATCAGTTCTAAGACATTTGATGACTTTCCCAGATTCAGTTTCTATCATACTCTTAAATTCCTTGATTTTTTCAAGAGTTTGTGACTTTTCTGATAAAAGATATACCCATGCCTTTCTACTGTAGTCATCAATAAAGCTTAGCATGTACCTTTTTCCTGTATAAGAGGATGGAGTGATTGGACCACATATGTCTGAGTGAATTAACTCTAGCCCTTCACATGCACGCCATTTGCTGACCTTAGGTATTGCTTCTCTGGTTTGTTTTCCAACCAAACAGTCCTTACACACATCATCATCAACTGAAAATGATGGTAGGTCACGTACCATCTTCTTTTGTTGCAGTGCTCCCATACTTGTCTTGCTGATGTGACCTAGACGCTCATGCCAGAGTTTTGCTACATCTTCATCACTTGTATAGTTACAGCCTTCAGTCCTTTGGGCAGAGTTACTTCTTGTATCTTCACTCAGCGGAAACATTCTGTTGGTACTCATGTTGCTTTGAAACAACAAGCCTCGTTCCAGATGAAAAACCTTGCACACATCGGATTGAATAAGAAAGGATAGACCACGTTGTTGAAGTTGGCCTATACTGAGTAAACAGTTCTTGAGATCAGGGACATAATACACATCGGTAATGACAAGAGCTGCTCCATTTAGAGTCAACTTCACACTTCCTTTTCCACTCACATACATTCGTGAATTATTCCCAAGTCTCACAGACGTAGTGAAGCTATGATCCAGGTTAACAAACCTTTCTTTAATGCCACACATATGGTTCGAACAACCTGAGTCAAGGAACCAAAGGTGGTTTTGACTTTCTTCTGTTGTGCCAGCCATCAAACACTTTTCTTCAACACTAGCTTCCATCATCGGCATGACTTCTTCACTTTCATTAAATCCGGCAAAGTTGGTTGTCTTTGAGTTAGGGCATTCGTATGAGAAATGACCTAACATGTGACAATTATAGCATTCAATTGTTTCTTTACTGATAGAGGTCCTTCCTCGTCCTCTAACTCTACCTCTTGGGCTGAACCGGCTTCCTCTTCCACGACCTCTAGTGCCTGAGCTTTCTCCTTCTTCCATTTTCAGTACTTGCTCGTCTTCTTTTTCGACCCTTTTGAATTTCTGCTCATGGAAAACAAGAGTGCTTTGTAGTTCTTCTATGGTCATCTCTTCGGTGTTCTTGGATTCTTCAATAGACACTACAACAAAGAGATACTTCTCTGTGAGTGTTCTGAGGATCTTCTCTACAATCTTAGCATCCGGCATAGACTCCCCATTGGTTCTCATTTGATTCGCAATCACCAACACTCTACCAAAATATTCTGAAATAGTTTCATTAGTCTTCATCTCCAAGACTTCGAAATCTCTTCGTAACTTTTGTAGCATTGATTTCTTCACACGTTCATTTCCAGCATACCTCTTCTTCATTGAATCCCACACAGCTTTAGCGGTTTTCCTATCCAGGATCTGCTCAAACGTGATCCTGTCAATCGCTTCATACAAGTAATGCTTGACTTGCATGTCCTTCGTTCTGAGGTCTTCTAGTTTCTTCTTCTGGGCTTCACTCTGGGAGATTCCAACAACTGGTTCTACAATGCCTGGATCTATCTGGTTCCATACTTGTTTTGCACGCAGCAAGTTCTCCATTCTCTCACTCCAGTGTTCGTAGTGCCCATCAAACACTGGTACCTTGAATTTTTCATCGCTCATTTTGTGATTCTCTCAAGTGATCGAGATATGTTTGCTCTGATACCAATTGTTATATTGGATATCACAGAAGAAATACTCGAAATACTTGATTCATTAACTGAGCCAAAGAGGCTATAAATACTGGAAAAAAACAACGGTACTTTAACGGAAATAAACAAGAAATAGCTAAAAAACTGGAAACAAATTAGTACGAGAAACTAGCTAAGGAATCGGTAAAACTGATCTTCTTAACCCCAGGTGCTTGACCAACTCCTCTTTATTCATGCTTCAAATAAACGTTAACATACTTGCTTACATTGGTTCCTTGTCAGCACATCCTAGTCAGCATATGCAGACGTGGAACATTGAACATCTTCCATCACTTTTGAGGTCAAACTATGAACCAAATTGCGACGGTTTCACCATTGTAAATTAAAATCAATTTGTTGAGAATAACGAGTCGATCAGAATGGCGGTGGCAGATCAACTCATCAACCAAGTAAAGACGCTGAACCCGGGCAGTAATCACACCTCTGATCACAATTTTGACCATGATTTTTGACTTATCGTTTTGTTTATTTTTTGTGACTTGATTATGTATATTCAAGCGGCACAAAAGTTTGATCTTTCTTGGACCATTGATGTTTGATTTGGATATTTGTAGCCCTCTTTTGCAAAAGGTATTGGAATTAGTTATTTTGCAGTTTTAGTGTTTGTTTATTTCATTTTATTATTATACAATTACTTTTAACATGCACCTAAGGGTAAATATCTCACACGACTCGAAAACATAACACGAACCTAACATGAAATTCGCGGGTTCGGGTTGAACCTGGGAATCCGTTCAGCAAGAGTTGTTTATTAGGTATAGATTCTTTAGAATAGTTCGATTCATTAGTGGCCTAATGATGTTATTTTGATTTTTCAGTTGGTGGTGGCGATGGAGGAAGAGGACGGTACCCTTTTGGAAGAGGTGGTGGTTTCAGGGGTCGTGGTGGTTATTTCGGGGGGGGGGGGGGGGGGCGAAGCTTTGGCAGAAATGAGTTTAGGTACAAGGGCGAGTTTCCCAACCGTTCAAAGGGACCCACAGGGCGAACCTCAAAACAGGATGCACAATATTGTGAGTTCTCAATAAGTTTACTTTCATCCAACATCTCTCCTTTTCAAGTTAGCACATTGATAACAAAAAAGCGATACTTTTTTCTAGGCCTTTTTGATTTGTGTAAATTAAGTGTACAAGATAGATTAACTTTATCATCTGGCATTTTTAGTGATTAAAATAAAATATAAAACTTACTACATGAATTTAGTCTTGATCTTCATGAATAATTATTGCTTTGTTAATTGTATAATGACATCCAGTTTAACCAAATTTTAATGTTCTACTCATTTGACCCTGTTAGACACAAAATATAGTCCAAAATTCCAAATCGACCAGTTTTCTCATAAATGGGTCAAAATTACCACCTCTAGGGTGTAAGCCATGCTTTTTGAATATCAAGATATTATTTTCATATACTTTAACTTAATTAATGAATCAGAAGATTGGTTTAATTGAAATTGTTATGTAATTTAAATTTTCCTACCTGGGTGTCTACCCGGGTGATAACCTAGTATAGTATATGTGTAATATAGTTTAGTATAATAAACTATAGAATAAGTGTAGTATATAATACAAGTACAACATAGATAATATAGTATAATAAATATGTACCAAACCTATACGACATGATAAATTTTTAAAAATGTTTTTTTAATTAAAGTAAAAGAATTATTTTATTAGACTTTTTTAAAACTATGATTGTATACAAAAAATGTAAAAAAATGTATTATATAATACGTTTATAAGATAGATAGTATAGTATAATAGGGGTAAGATCAAATAAAAAGTTTATTTTGCCTAAGTAGGATGAGAAGTAATCTTAACCATTCATTTTTCAAATCAGTGGTTAAGATAAAAGTATAGGAGAAAAAAAGACTACAAGGGTATCTTGGGAAAATCATATTTATGGACTTTCTTTCTCCAGATGCAAGGCACATGCATATTCCACCTCCATTTTTTAAACGTTCATAACTTTTTTATACGACATTATTTTTCCATAAAAAATTCACCGTAAAATCGAACATCTTTTTATCTTTAATTTGAGTACCATATTGTTATATAAAATATGAAGACTAAAAAAACCCACTAAAATGTGTTTTATTTCTATGTTGTATAACATTTTTTTTGTGCTGAATTTTTGTACTATATTTTTGTGCTAAATTTTTTGTGCTGATTTTTTTGTCTTAAATTTTTTTCTCAATTTTTTGTGCTTGATTTTTTTACTACATTTTTTTGCTGAATTTTTTCGTGTTATATTTTTTTGTACTGGATATTTTTGTGCTATATTTTTTTGTACTACATTTTTTGTGCTATATTTTTTTGTACTACATTTTTTTGTGCTAGATTTTTTTGTACTACATTTTTTTTTGTTGTATTTTTAAAAAACAAAAGGGGTACCACATGTCATTTTCACTACTATTTATAAGGACCAAAATGCCCTTCATTTCTACTTATTAGGAGTGCCACATGTTATCATCACAATCCTTCATACGCTACTTAGGCAAAATCCACTTTTTAGTGGATCATTCCCCTAGTATAATAAATAGAGTTAAATGCCATTTTAGTCCCTGTGGTTTGGGCAATTTGCCAGTTTAGTCCAAAGGTTTCATTTTTAACCTGTGAGTCCAAAAATGTTTCACAGTTGCCATTTTAGTCCACTTAGTTAACTTCATCCATTTTTCTGTTAACGAGAAGGCCAATTCGGTCATTTTGTATGTAATTTTGTTAACTAAAAGGGGAATTCAGCCATATAAAATGACCGAATTGGCCTTCTCGTTAACAGAAAAAATGGATGAACTTAAACTAGTGGACTAAAATGGCAACTGTGAAACCTTTTTGGATCCACAGGTTAAAAATGAAACCTTTGGACTAAACTGGCAAAATGGCCCAAACCACATGGACTAAAATAGCATTTAACTCTAAATAATAAATACTAGGTGTAGGACCCGTGTAACCACACGGGTAGGTTTAGTAATGATCGAAATCAAATACTAAAAAACAGGTTATAATATATCATTTAAATTTTGGTCTTTAGTTCTATCTATACTATATTAGACCATGTTTTATAGATAAGTATTATTTTAGTTTAATCTTTTCTAATTAATTTATATATAATCCTCCTACTAAATATTATTTAGTTTAATTTCTTATGGTTAATTATTATTTAGTTTAATCTCCTTCTCATTTATAATATTATTTATTAAACTAATAGAGTAAATTACGATTTTAGCCTCTGTGGTTATATCATGGTAGGGGCTCAGATGTTAAAAAGTTATTTTTTGGTCTAAAATGGTAAAAGTGATATAACCACATGGGCCAAAATCATAATTTACTCTAACTAATATTATTTATCATTTATACATTTACGGAATTTTTAATAATGGGTCAAATTTATTTATATCAATCTAAATTTTTATCTATTTATATCAATCTAAATTTTTATCTATACTATACTATATATTAAAACATTAATGTGTGACACATGTCGTTCATTGTAGGTATTTATTTAATGATTTTCTCGCCTCTATTCCAAACTTATCTTATATTAATTAAAGATATAATTTTTAAAGATATAATTTTTTTAAAGATATAATTTTTTTATTTGGTATATAAAATTACATTAAATCAACCCGTACAATATGGTTCTTATACATATATAACTTTTTATTATTTAATATATAAAATTATATTTATTCAACCCGTGCAATAAAAGAAGTTTTTAAAGATATAATGTTTTATTATTTAGTACATAAATTTATTTACTCAACCTGTGTAATACACGAGGTTTTAACCTAGAGAAAAATGTGTGTTAGTTTTATAATAGAGAAAAATGCAACTTGACTGTTGTAACTTGTATGAAATAACTAACTTCATCACCGATCATTATCATCATCACAATTCTCAAAAAATCTCCAAATCACTCTCTCAACTCCCAACACTCAACACCGATCTTCATCATCTTCATCCAGCTTCATCAACTTCATCCATCTTCATCTTGAAAACAGAGGTTTGGATCATCATCTTATCTATATATGTTTTTTATATTTGTGATGTTTTTGTAAAAAACAGAGGGTTGATTTGGGTATTTTGTTTTCAGTTTTTTATAATGATAATCTGAATGCCGCATGATGATGATGATGATGATCAGTTTTTTGTGAATGTTTTTTTTTTTTTTTGAAAAAACAGAGGGTTGATTTGGGTATTTTGGTTTCAGTTTTTGATAATGATAATCTGAATGCCGCATGATGATGATGATGATAATCAGTTATTTGTGAATCAGTTTTTGATAATCAGTTCTTTGATAATCAGTTTTTGATAATCAGTTCTTTGATAATCTGAATGTCGCATGATGATGATAATCACTTATTTGTGAATGGGTTGATTTGGGTATTTTACTTTAAGTTTTTCAGGTTTGTTTGTTCTGTTTTTGTTCTGTTTTGTTCTGTTTGTTTGTTTTGTTTTTGTTCTGCTTTGTTATGTTTGTTTGTTTTGTTTGTTTTGCTTTGAAAAAACAGAGGGTTAATTTGTTTTGCTTTGTTCAGGTTTGTTTGTGATGTTTTTTGTGAAAATTTTGTACAGAATGGCTGTGGATGTAAAGATACACAAAACACTGACTACGAAGACGAGAACACTTGACAACCTCCTAGAAGATAGTACGATGCACATAAGGAAGTGATTGATCAAAATGATCAATTGCATATGAATGAATACAACCCTAGTGGCAGATATGTAATTACCGAGCTCTGGAATTTCAAGGAAAATCGAAGAGCTACACTGGCATTATATTCATTCATATGAATGAATATAACCCAAGTGGCAGATATATAATTAGCTACACTAGGGTTATATTCATTCATATCTGCTACATTCCGAAGTGCACCCGTCAGTAAAGATCCACAATTGCTTATGGTGGTATGACATTTTGTCTCTGTATTGTATGTTACAGTCTTTTGTTATCGAGTCTGTAAGTTCCGTCAAGTCTACGAAGTTGGTATGACGTTTTGTCTCTGTATTGTATGTATTAAAACTTTACATTTAATATACAATTTAGGCTTTAATAATTTGTTATAATTTGTTATAAAAAATATTAACAATGCCAATACAACTTTTATCAACAACTCTCCTTAAATATCAGGTTATGTGAATGATATAAGAGAACCAACTGGATCAACTTTTTCTGTAATAAGCAACTCTTCCGGAAGATGTCCTCCTTTCATCAGTTACAATAGATAAATCAACATTCAATGAATGATTAATAGTTATAAGAAAACTTTATACAGCATACAGTTTGTAATATTTGTTAATGGGCTGCTCTCAATGTTATGATTTCACGATTCAAGTTGTGTGACCATTGAAGATACAAACAATGATAGATTGGTGAATTATACTTAGTGTTGTTAAAACATTGTTTTGAAATCACTTTTGGCTTAAAACATTGGTTTCAAACACTGTTTTAAATCAACAGTAGTTTCAAACAGTGTTATTGCAAAAGTGGTTTCAAAAAATATCATTAACAACACTATTTTAACCGAACAGTGGTTTCAAACACTGCTAACCTTAACCACTGATTCTATACAATATAAGTGACAAACTAAACTACTGCTTCTTCCTTCCATTGTTGCATGTCAAGCACTGATGTTTGACACTCAGTGGTTTCCTCAAAGTTGATCAGTCCTTGAGTGGGCAGTACTTAGATAGCATCAGTAGATTGAACCAGCAGTGTTTAATCCTTAACAGTCTTCAGGGCTTCATCAGCAGTTTGAAGGACAGCAACTGTTGTATAGAGACAGTGGATAGAGGACATCAGATGTTATAAACACTTTCAAGGGGAAAGCCTGGTGTAAACTACTGCTTATGATGAATGATTAATAGTTATAAGAAAACTCTATACAGCATACAGTTACTGAATTTAGGCATAAGTTATCAAATCCACCTGAGAAGGTTTCCACGACAGCGCAAAAAATATCATTAACAACACTATTTTAACCGAACAGTGGTTTCAAACACTGCTAACCTTAACCACTGATTCTATACAATATAAGTGACAAACTAAACTACTGCTTCTTCCTTCCATTGTTGCATGTCAAGCACTGATATTTGACACTCAGTGGTTTCCTCAAAGTTGATCAGTCCTTAAGTGGGCAGTACTTTAATCAACAACAGTACTTAGATAGCATCAGTAGATTGAACCGGCAGTGTTTAATCCTTAACAGTCTTCAGGGCTTCATCAGCAGTTTGAAGAACAGCAACTGTTGTATAGAGACAGTGGATAGAGGACATCAGATGTTATAAACACTTTCAAGGGGAAAGCCTGGTGTAAACTACTGCTTATGATGAATCCACTGTTGTGAACCAGTTTTGGCTTTAATCATCTGTTCCTCTGATAGGGTTCAATCCCAACACTCTTTAGATTATTTTTCAGTACTATAAAACTTATCAAACTTTGAATTTTCTTTATTCATTCAATATTAAACCATAGTATTACAAAATTATGATTTTGAAAAATAATAAAAATTAAACATTACAATTAACACTTCCTAGAATATCTCGTTCTCTCTCCTTCTTCCATGCAATTTCATTTTTTGTTTTAATTTGCAGATCAGCTAGCATATCACAGGTCTTCTGATCCTGTTTCAGCAAATTTGTGATAAACTCTTCTGCTTTTTCATTAAACTCTGTTGGAGTAGAACAGGCAACTTCATCCAGCAGTGCAATGCTACTCCAGGTTTGCTTATAATATTTATCACTAACCATAGCAACTTTTTTGTTGAGTTCTTCAGCGTTTCTCTGTTCTTGGAGTGACCATGTTGAAAATTCGATTTTAAGATCAGTAGTATCCGACCAGTGGTAGAAGATTTTCCTTGCCATTTAGGAAGAATGTGAGTGTTTTTGGACGGTTTGTTTTAGGATGAACGTTTTTTTTAAATTGAAGTGTTGATGTTTTCAAGTAAACTAATAATGATCCTTTATAGTGTTTAAAATGTTTGATAGGGTAAATGAAGAGACGTCTCCTAATTATGATAACCTTTTTTTGAAGGTTTCAATTTTGTTCTTTGGTTTTCTAGATATTTAATTTTACTTGTTTTCCCATGAAAACTCATTTTTCAAAGGTTTTGCATTAAAATGTTTGATAGGGTGACTGAACAGGCATCTCCCATGTACACGTTTTTTATTGTTAAATCATTAAATGTACATGGTTTTTAAGTATAAATGTTTATTTAATGATTGCATTTAAATCTGACCTTTGGCCTGTTTACATATATTTTATATAATAGCATTGCTAATAAAAAGTTTTTTCATCAAAACAGATTCATTCAGTGAAACAGAAGAGCAACTATTATTATTTTGCCTTAGTTCTTATAAATATATTAAAATGGAGTCATATACTTCTGCAAAATCTGACGATTTCAAGCAACGTTTTATTAAACAAATCAAAGACCAAGTTTTGGCTGATAGGTATACTCTTCAAGAGTTGAAGAGGTGTTTTAACGGACTGGAAGTTGGTCTGCTGACAAGAGACCAGGTTTCGAGGGACTTAAGGGATATGCCGACTACTTCCGTTCGTGACATGTGTGTTGCGAGTAATATAGAATTTGGAGAAAGAGACCTGGAGTTCATGAGAAAGATCAATGAGATACATCGAGAGGTTCAGTACTCCATGGAGTTGAAGTTAAAGTTTCTTGATTCTTGTTATTAGAGTTAGACGTGTCTGATTAGTTTTCTTTTTTGTATGTAATTGCTACTTTCTTAATACTTCATATTTTAATCGTATTAATTTGTCAGCAGTTTTTACATTCCACTGCTTCATTACAAGCAGGGCTTTGGTCTTTAGCAGCACTTGAGTTAGGACAGTAGATTAAGTAGCAGCACCTTGTCTTCAGCAGTTGTTGTACACAAGCAGTACTTAATGGACAGCAGTTGTAGTATACAAACAATGGATGTAAACATCAGATGTTATAACCACTTTCAAGGGGAAAGTCTAATGCAAACAGTTGCTTATGATGAATCCACTGATGTGAACCAGTTTTGGCTCTTATTATCTGTTCCTCTGATAGGGTTCAATCCCAACAAAAGAGACGTGTACAAAAGAGGCGCATCAAATTCAGATTATAATATATCATTTAAATTTTGGTCTTTAGTTCTATATCTTTATAAAATAATGTTAAATACAGTATGTATTAGTATTATAATAACCATAATGATAAAAGTTTTTGTCTATGTAAATATGTAAACTATCATGTGAACAAATATTTGATGAATTCACATTCGCACAAACTTTCATTAAAAGCAGTCTTATTTGGCCCAAACAAAACTTGTTCTTAGTTAAGTGTAACAAAAGGGTTTTCTTTAGTGGATGAGATCAAAATACATCTTACATTCTATAAAAAACATCATTAACAACACTATTTCGATGGTTAATAAAAATATTATGATATTGAAAAATAAGATGGTGGTACCTCTTCTTCTAATTTGAAAACTTTAATATTGAAATGCTGATGCAATTGTTCTTTTGCATAATTAATATAAAACTGCTATATTAGCCATAACATAAGAGCAAATACACCCCAAATAGAACAAAAACAACAAACAAACTACACAGAAACCTATACAAAATCCAAGTTTTACAAAATTGTTCTAGCTATCTAAGGTGAGATCCGCAATTTTTCTCCTTTTAACCATCCACCGGTATGATTTCATTCTGCCTTTATACTTTCCAGGAGCATGGTTGTATCTGTATACTTTAGTTCAAAAACCCTCTCGCCTCGGTTCTTCCAATAAAGCTCTAAAAACATTTCATAAATTCAGTCAATTTCACTACATACAAATAGAAAAAAAAACGTAAATGGAAAGAACTACATTGATATGAAACCACCAAATCACAAAACCACTTTATTACCCTTCGCTTCCACACTTTCAACACATCCAAACACTTTCAACACACATCCAAACAGTAGTTTCAACCACTGTTTCAACCCAAAAATGGTTTCAAACCTCCGTTTTAACACAACAGTGGTTTCAACCACCGTTTGAACCCAACAGTGGTTTCAACCACCGTTTTAACCCAACAGTGGTTTTAACCACTTTTTTCTACATAAAACACTGTTTAACCAAACAGTGGTTTGAAACATCTGTTTTATATTCTAACATCTGTTCGCAACAAACAGAGGTTTCAAACATAAAACAGACCTTTGCCAAATACATGTTTCACAACAAACTTAATTTATACTATCTATTACCTAAACCGCTTTTCTGAACCACAAGTGATGATTGCATAAGGATCCAACATTCCATTCAGATTAGCACCAATAAGATTCTTCGCTGCTAACAGTTCCATTGAAATTAGCATAAGGATCCAACATTCCATTCGATTCGATTACACCGAAACTCGTCCGATGAAACATGTGCCCACTTCTTCCATCCATCTCTACACAAAATTCAATCCGTAAACTAAATAATAAAAATGAAGATGTTATCATCCCATGAAATTAATTTGAACCAAGAATATGTGAGAGCACATACCTTGTTGTGTAGATGAAAACAAAAGGCAAATCAATCCATTTACATGTGCTACCTTTAAAAATATTATAATATCTGGGTACTCATCTGAACGGCTTCTGAACGGAATACTTAGCACAAGTTACTGAATTTAGGCACAAGTTATCAAATCCACCTGAGAAGGTTTCCACTACAGCTCATATTACTGAATTTAGGCACAAGTTATCAAAAGTTTTGGTTCACATTAATAAACTTAATTAAAAATCACAATCCGTTCAAGCAGTTGATTATTAGGCACAAATTATCACAAGTTCAAATCATAAACATAAAGCACAGTCGGTTTAACAATTGTGAATACAATAAATAATTTTATTTCAACCCGCAAACTTTTGCAAAACTCACCTACATCAACAACTGCTGCTGCTGAACCTCACAAATTCAATCTTCATATTCCTCAACCTCACAGATTCAATCATTTTGGTTTAACAATGGTGAATACAGTAAATAATTTAATTTCAATCAGTCGATTATTAACTGAACCTCACAAATTCAATCTTCATATTCATGCATCAACAACTACTGCTCCTGAATTTGCCGTTGATTGGTCTGCAACACAACTGGAGCTAGAAACCCAACTCTCTCTTTCTTCTCTATTCATGGTGAAGTTGTAAAACATTTATATTGTCAGACTGTCAGGCTCAGATTAGGAGGTCGGTGACATTGTCGAGGGTTGTCAGGAAATGCTATCACTTTGCATTTCCTGACAACCTCGACAACGTCACCGACCCCTCCAAGTTTTCCACCAAAACACTCTCACTGGTTGCTTCTTCAACAAACTTACATACAGCTTCAAAAACTTGGATTTCTTACAGTTACATCGCTTGCAAGCCTCCGCCTCTCCAGCATTTTCCGCTCTACGCCTATAAAATTCAACCAAAACGTTAATCACCATTACGCTTAGCATATTGAAACGTTATACACCGACACTATAATGGTTCAAGTAGCTTGCCTTTTCTTTCTCGGGCTAGTTTGACTTTCACTTAAATCATCATTAACTACAAACCCAACCGCATTAGAAGCATCTTCTGCAACATTTAGAGCAGGCCCGGCGTTGGGTGAATCCAATAACGTTGTCATCAATTCTAACTTCACCTTTATAAGTAAGAACATATCTTTCTTTATAATAACTAATAACTAATAACTCTTAAGTTGATCTATATATCTATATATAAAACTGAAACTCATACCTGAAACTCTTTCTTCTTGCCACCAGACGTTTCTCCAATAACGTTGTCATCAATTCTAACTTCACCTTTATAAGCAAGAACATATCTTCCTTTATAATAACTAATAACTAATAACTCTTAAGTTGATATATATATATATATATATATATATATAAATATATATATATAAAACTGAAACTCATACCTGAAACTCTTTCTTCTTCTACCACAGATACATACTGATGACACGGAAATCCCCATTACCTAAATTAACAATCAACTTGTTACTCACAACCATAGTAATTAGTAATTTCAATAAAAAAATCGTTCATCACCATTTGTAAGATCGGGGTATTCATATTTTTTAACTCTGTATAAGATTATACTGCACAAATATCAGCTCATAAAACTCTGCCAAACATAAATGCTTTTTAACCTAGTGAAATTAGCTCATAATACTCTGCCAAACATAAATGCTTTTTATCCCCTAGGTTATTAATGATATATGTTTGTTTATGGGCTCATAATCTACACATTTGGAGAGTTGCAAATATACAAATACAATAATATTCAAATCGATGGTAAAGATGATGAATAAACAGTACATGAGGGTCAAGATTCGGTGTAATATTCAACTACATGTGCCCTGATGACTCTGGATTCTGGCATTTCTACACGAACAACCCAATCCTTTGAGCTTCCATTGGAGATGCAGGGGAGTACGGCGGCGACGGAGGGTTGTGAAAGGAGGAGCAAAATGAAAGAGAATAGAGATGAAAAGGGTTTTATTGAAGAAGATTTGGATCCATGAGAGAGAGAGAGAGTTCATCAGAGAAATTAATTGAAGAAGATGATATCTTATATATCTGGAGCCGTTGCCAAGGGTAGGGTTTCGCACAAAGATATGATACGGTGGTTTGGTCTGGATTTGAGAGAGAGAGAAAGTGAGTTTAGAGAGAGAGAGGAATGAAGAAGAAGAAGCAGCTGAATTTATTTGAGAGAGAGAGAGAGGCAAATATTATGTATGAATTTTGCAATTTGAAATGATCGATTTGAATTTTAAATTTGGAGCCAAGATTTTAAACATGGGCAGTGGTTTGATTGTTGAGGATACATTATAATTTAGATAGATTTATATATATATTGAAAACGAATTTATGACATCAGCAGAGACAAGTGGCATACCTTAGGAGTTGACACATAGGCAGATTTACATCAGCCGATAATCTCTTATTATAGATAGTATAGATGTACTAAACCTATAAGACATGATACATTTTAAAAAATACTTTTTGTTTAAAAAATAAAAGAATTCTTTTATTAAACTTTTTTAAAACTATGATTAAATGTATACAAAAAATTGTAAAAAAAAAACCAATGCAATACGACCCGTATAGACCTATACGACCCGTATAGCTCCAGCCAGCGCCGCCAGACAATGACTGCATGCAGATTTGAATTTTGGCTTTTGAACCTATACGACCCATATTGAAAAAGTAAAGTGTGCGGATAGATTGGCTGGTGTGCCAATCGAATTCCCCTTAAATAATCAATGTAAAACTGTAAGAGTGAGGTTGCGGTACTTGCTATATCAAAGAAATTTAATTAGAGAAAAAATTAATCAATGAAAAATAGATGGGCTGAGATGTGATTTTAATCAATTGAAAACCATAGTGATATGGTACTTGCTATACGGAAGAAAAAAAATTAGGATTGTTAGTTTGGCTCTTAATGTGTTTTTAATGGTTCAGACATCTTACTTTTACTGGTTTAGTACTTGATGGTTCAGAATAGTTAAGTATTATACTGAATTTGAATGATTAAGACCTCTTATCTGAATTGGTCAGACATTTGTCTCTGAATGGTTAAACATTATACTGACTCTTAATGGTTCAGAACTCTACTGGTTCAGCACTTAATGATTCAGAAATCTTAATTGTTCAGCACTTACACATTCAAAAGTTGCCAAACAGTCCTTCAGAAGTTGCTAAATAGTTCTTTAATGAATAAAAGTTATCAAAGAAAACTCAAATTCAATAAGACTAAATGAGTTAGAAATTAAGTAATAAAAAGTTATGGTAAATCAATGGTAAAATATGTTTTTAATAAATAATTAGAGGTGTACATTTAAAGAGAACTAGATTGTTGACCGTCCGCGAGCGATGCGGCACGTTTATGGCTTCATTGTAACACAAGTGTTACGACTTCATTGTAACACAAGCGTTTACGACTTCATTGTACGCGTTATTGCGCGCGTTTAGGGTTTCATTGTAACACAGGCGTTTACGACTTCATTTAGAAAGTAATGAAAGCATATGGAGGGAGGACGGTGCCACTTGCCATTATCTAAAGAATGCATAAACCAAGGTAAAAGAGATTAATGATGTGGTGTAACAAACACATGACTTGACAAAAAGACGACAAACTTGTTAAGAATTAAAAATTTTGCAAGACATATATAGAATCATCCCATTACATATAAGTAATTTGATATGTATATTACCATATGTATTTAAAATTTTGTAAAACATAAAGGTTATTAGATTGTATATATAGCATACTGTTAGTTCAGTGAGTTAGTTAGTTACTGGTAGGTTGGTTAGTTAGTTACACCTCTAGTTTGTTATATATAGAGGTGAGGTTTATCTTGTAAAAGATTGATTTTGAGTTCTATGAGAAATTACCGTTTCATGCTCTTCTTCATGGTATCAGAGCACTCTCTGATCCTGTGGCGGTGACGGTTAGATTTCCGATCATCCTCTCCGACGAGATTCCGGCCACTCTTCTTCCTGTCAGATCATCTTTTTCTGTTGTTTCTTCAAGTCTTTGTTCACCATTTTCTTCTTTCTTCATCAATCTACAAACAATCTCCATCCTCTTCTACTATACAAATTCTATTATTGCTGTTAATCTTCAAACTTCAATGGCAACACCTTCATATTTTGAATATCAATCTACAAATGATGAAATCTCAAATCAGACGAACAATTCACCATACATCACCAATTTCATGTCAGTTAAGCTTGTCAGAGATAATTACTTTAACTGGAAACATCAAATTGTTGGAATTATAAAGTCGCTTGGGCTATTACAATTTCTGAATCAAAATATATCGCCACCAACAATTACTGATGAACACGATTCTTGGAATAAATATGATGATTTTGTAAAAGCATTCATTGTACAGAATCTTTCTCCTTCTTTGTTTCATCTCGCTCAAGATACTAAATCATCTGCTGATCTGTGGCATCGTATAGAAGAATTTTTCTACAATCGAAGCATCGATGAAACACCTTATGATGGTAACCGAAACGATGGTGATAACAGTGGTTCACGGTGGCAAACTGGCGGTGGCTGTGGTAGAAATTGTTTGGCAGAATACGATATTAGGGTTTGTACAGGAGTGCGCCCTTTTCCATCCGAATCAGAAACTCATCGCAGGGAAAATTGTTTTGATTCCTTTTTGGGCTCTCACCCTATCATGAGTTATTCAAAGCCTACTGGATCAAAAGATTTTGGTTTTGGGCCTAAACAAGTCTTTGAGCCTAATCACTTTACAAACTGGGCTAATCAAGATTTTTTACCTCATTTTGGGCTTAATGCAGAATTATCCACCATTAGTGAGAAAGTTGATTCTTGGATACCTGATTCCGGTGCCACTGCGCATATGACCGCCGATATTTCTATTGTATTTGATGTTGCTCCCTACACCGGCTCTGAGGGAGTTGTTGTAGGCAACGGTATGGCTCTTACTATTTCTCATATTGGCACTGCTTTGCTTCATTTATCTGATCGCACTCTTACTCTTAGACATGTTCTTGTGGTTCCTGGCTTAGCCAAGAACCTTTTATCGATCACGCAGTTAGTGATTGATCATCCTATAGCTGTTATTTTTTCACATCTAGGTCTGTCCATTCAGACTCTTGATGGACAGCTCCTCCATCACACACGTGATAGTCCACATCAGCTATATTCACTTGCTGCTTTTACTTCTGTTTCTCGTGAGACTTGGCATTCTCGGTTGGGTCATCCGTCTGATGATGTTTTGTCTAGATGTTCGTTTTTACATCTGACAAACAAAACCCAACACACACATTGTACCGCTTGTAGTGTTTCAAAATCAACTAGATTGCCTTTTACATCAGTCGTATCCCATTCTACTTCACCTTTACATATTATACATTGTGACATTTGGGGTGCCTCGCCTGTTATGTCTAGAGATGGATACCGATATTTCATTACTTTCATTGATGATTTCAGTCGATTTTCATGGATGTATCCTTTGACTTGTCGTTCTCAAGCGGTTGATTGCTTTCGGCATTTCAAACCGCTTGTTGAGAACCTTTTCTCCTGCACCATCAAGCATCTTCAGTGTGATGGTGCTCCTGAGCTCATTCATGGATCTATGGCTCGTGATCTTTCAAATTCTGGCATCGCTTATCGCATTTCATGTCCCTATACTCCCCAACAAAATGGGGTTGCTGAGCGGAAAAACCGCCATCTTTCTGAGGTAGCTCGAGCTTTATTGTTTCATGCTCGGTTACCAAAGAAATTTTGGTATGATGCATATGCCACTGCTGCCTTCCTTATTAACCGGTTACCATCACCGGTTCTTAATCACTTATCTCCTTACGAGGTCCTATTTGGATCTCGTCCCGATTACTCTCTTCTTCGTACCTTTGGGTGTTTGTGTTATCCGTTTCTAGGTGATACTCGAGCGGATAAACTTTCACCTAAGTCTACTCCTTGTATCTTTGTTGGCTATGCTCCGTCTCATCTTGGTTATCTATGTTATGATCCTCTTACATCTCGTACGTATACTTCTCGTCATGTTCGATTCCATGAGTCGATTTTTTACATTCCATGGAGTTCTACTACTCCCACAGCTTCTTCAGATTCTATTCCTTTCTCCATTCCTACTCCTTCACTTCTGACTTCTGTTTCTTCTCTTTCCTCTTCATCTTCTCCTATTATTCCTTCCCCATATTCTCATGTTATTCCTTCTCCTGATATTACTTCACCTTCTTTTCCTCCTTGTCCTCATCCTCCTCCTTCTCCTCCTCCTCCTCCTCTTGTTCCGACTCACCCGATGGTTACACGATCTCATGATCATACACGGCAGCCGCGACAGTTTCCTGATCATGTTCTTTTTCATGTCTCTACTACTCCCACCACTGAGCCTTCCACATTTAGGCAGGCTCAACAGTATTCTGTTTGGTGGGATGCGATGCGTGCTGAGATTGATGCTCTTCATGCCAACCATACTTGGTGTTTGGTTCAGGCTCCCACTGACGCCAACATTGTTAGTTGTAAGTGGGTTTACAGGATTAAGCATAATCCTGATGGATCAGTTAGTCGTTATAAAGCCCGGCTTTTTGCCAAGGGCTTTCATCAGACTGAGGGTATTGACTACACTAAGACTTTTAGTCCTGTGGTCAAACCTACTACTAATCGCCTAGTTCTTTCAGTAGCTTTCTCTCGAGGATGGTCTATTCGTCAGGTTGATGTCAACAATGCGTTCTTACATGGGGATCTTTCTGAGACTGTGTATATGACTCAGCCCCCAGGCTTTGTTGACTCATCTAGACCACATTATGTTTGTCGTCTGCAAAAGGCTCTTTATGGCCTAAAGCAGGCTCCTAGAGCTTGGTTTTCCAAGCTATCCACCGCTCTGCTTGCTGATGGTTTTACCCAGTGTCTTTCAGATGTATCTCTCTTTGTTTACAGTCGAGATTCGATACTCTGTTATGTCTTGATCTATGTTGATGACATCATTATTACTGGGAGCTCATCTGATTTTGTTACTGGTTTGATTGGGCGCTTGCACTCTCAGTTTGCGCTCAAGGATTTGGGACAGTTGTCATATTTTCTGGGTATTCAGGCTACATTTTCTGAGGATGTCTTACATTTATCACAGCAGCGCTACTTACTTGATTTGTTACAGCGCACGGGTCTCGCCGATTGTCGTCCATTATCTACACCTGTCTCTTCTGGTAGACAGCTTTCTCGGCACACTGGTGATCCTTTGTCTGATCCTACTATGTATCGGAGTACTGTTGGTGCATTACAGTATCTTGTGTTGACACGACCAGAGATTGCCTATGCGGTCAGTAAGGTGTCGCAGTTTCTTCAGACGCCTACTGATCGACACTGGGTCGCTGTCAAGCGGATTTTGCGGTATCTTAAGGGTACCATCTCTCATGGATTATGTATACATCGGTCTACTTGTGTTGATTTACATGCGTACAGTGATGCTGACTGGGCTGGATGTCCCAATGATCGACGTTCCACCACAGGTTATTGTGTTTTTCTTTGGCCCAATCTCATTAGTTGGAGCTCCAAGAAACAACATACGGTTGCTAGATCGAGCACAGAGGCTGAGTATCGTGCTCTTGCTCATACCACTGCTGAGTTACGCTGGATTACATCTATATTGCATGAGCTACATATTACGATGACTTGTCCACCATCTCTTTGGTGTGACAATATTGGAGCTACATATCTTGCAGTCAATCCGGTGTTTCATCAGCGTACGAAACACTTGGAGATTGACTTACATTTTATTCGTGACATGGTATTGGCAGGTGTTCTGTATGTTCGGTATGTTTCTACTATATTTCAGATTGCAGACATTTTGACCAAAGGGTTGTCTTCGGTTCGTTTTGACACTCTGCGGTCCAAGCTTCACGTGGATGCTCCCCGTTCAGCTTGAGGGGGCATATTAGATTGTATATATAGCATACAGTTAGTTCAGTGAGTTAGTTAGTTACTGGTAGGTTGGTTAGTTAGTTACACCTCTAGTTTGTTATATATAGAGGTGAGGTTTATCTTGTAAAAGATTGATTTTGAGTTCTATGAGAAATTACCGTTTCATGCTCTTCTTCAGTAACCCATTTCATAGGTAATTTGAGATGTGGAAATTTAGGCCCAAAGTGTACAAAAGAAAGAAAAAAAAACAGATGCCCTGGACCAGATTCGAATCCCAGGTAGTCGACGATATCAAAAGCAGCGACCGCCTTAACCATCTCATCTGGTTTACACCTTTCGGTTCCTTTTTCCATGAACCATTACCTTGTCATGACAACTTATCTTGACAATGTCATTAAGTGCTTCATTGTAGAAGACTACATCAATGGAGCCTGTGTTGTTTGTTATTGTTGTGTTGAGGCAATATATGTTAAATAGTGTATGACTAATACAGCAGGAAGAATAAATGTATGTCAAGTTTGTCATAGCCTTCATATTGCAAGTTATGTGCCATTAGAGACTTACATGAAAAGCGGTTCTTCATCTATCTCATCGTCCAAGCAAAAGAATCGGTCATTCTCTGTCGTTTGTGAGATTTGAACCCAAGACCTCCCCCTCCCAAGGTATTTAAAGGCTTTGCCTTTGACAATGGACCACCACCTCATTGGTACGTGTGAAGATTATTGCATTAGACCTTTGTTTAAACATTATTCATCTCTGCTCCATACAAACCTGAGACAAGATTCTAGCAACCACTGATCATGCTCATGACCAATCATCGGCAACACTTGTACGGAAGTTAAACAAATTTTAACTTTTGTTCGAGCATTCAACTAGAACTTGGCCTTGAACTTGGGAGGGAACCGATTCAGTGACCTAAGGAAATGTAACCTATAACTCTATAAAAGCATTCACATCCCTTCTACCATATATTTGTGAGTGAGTTCTCTATATTGTACAAAGTAGTTATGGGTAGAGAATAAATAAAATGTTACTGTTCATCTATATATTTGGGGTCACTCTTCACCCTATTTATTTATTTATTTTTTGAAAACGGTTTTGAGTGAAGAAGAGAGAAAATGTAATGATAATGATTTAAAAAATATTATTTAACTGAAAAGCAGAGAGAAAATGTAGTAGTATTTAGTTTTTTTGAGCAAATTTCTTTTAATCTCTATCGTCTGTGGGATTTGAACCCAATATCTTCCTCTCGCAACCCCAGGTGTTTAAAAACTTTGTCTTTGAAAATGAACCCACACTCCATCAGTTATAGTGATTTTTAGTGTAATTATAAAAAATATAATTGATGAAGGGATGTGAATGCTCTTAGCAATGTATTAATTTTTAATCAAAATCAAATAATGTCAGAAACATGAGGTTCAAACAACGGAAATGCCCACCCCCACGAGAACAAAGTCAAGGGTTCAACTAACTGCAACATACTTTTGTTTTATATTTGTGAATGGTGAGTTAAGGGTGTTTAAACCATCAAAACTGATAGAATCATCCAAACTGAACAAAGTAGTTTGCCAGTTTGAAATCTATACGGTTCAATTCACAATTCGGTTATAACGTTTTAACGGTTTACAACTCAGTTTATGGTTTGAAACTTTCAACTGATCTTGTAACATTTTTTTTTCATTTCAAGAATATGAAGTGTTTGTATATATTATCAACATGAACAAATTTTGTTACTTTATAAATTTATTACAATATTATGCTTTTGATTTTTTTTCCTAAACCACAAAAAATAAATTGTAAGACCGTGAAAATTCTTCCGCCGATCCAACAAGAAACTTGTTGGAAGCTTTTCGGACCAAATTTTGTCAAAGTTGACCGAACCGGGCGTAAACATTCTAGGCCCAGTTATTGACCGCCAAGTAGGGCCGTTCAAATCGCTCGCCGCTCGTTCGGAAATTGCTCGGAAAATGCTCGTTCGATTTGACGCTCGGTTGTAAACGAGCCGCTCTGCTCGGTTCGGTTTGTAAACGAGCCAAGCATGAGCAAAGGTCCGCTCGGCTCGGTTCGGCTCGAATTATTATTTTAATTAGTATATATATACATATACACATACATCTATAAACATGTATATACACACATATATATATATACACAAATATAAATTATACATATATATACACACATACACCTATAGTGGAGAGTTCAAATGAGAAGAATTTTTTTGTAAGAATAAAAAAGAAGAAATTTAAACCAATAAGAATGCTTCATTTTACTTCATTTAATTTTTGTATTTAATATTAGTGTAAGGATATATTGGTAAACTTAGATGGATCATTAATTGGATTCTTCCTTTTAATAGCTAAGTATATTAAATTTGTAACTTGTTAAAAAAACATATTTTTTCAAAAAAAGAAAAAATATATATAATTTAAAGTGTAGCATAAATTATGAGGTGTGTAGGATGAATTACGAGTTGTGTAGTATAAATTTCAAAATGTGTAGGATAAATTTTGATGTGTGTAAGCAAAAATTTAAGTATGGAGGATGATAGTGTTTATTACTAATTAATTAGTCAAAGATAATAATAAATGAGTTGAGAGAAAAACTATTTAATGTTTTACATTTGTACCATTTGTTCTTTTTCTTCTTAATTTAATCTTCTTCTCAAATGAACCTTCCCATACACCTATATATACACACACTTATACATACATATATACTTAACTATAAATTAAATTTATAGTTTTATATGTACCAATCTATTAGATTTTGGTCAACTATATACAAATTTACAACTATATTTATACGTACTAGCCCAACCACGCCAATGAAAAATTAAAATCAAAACTAAAAGTTAAACCCTAAACCAATAAACGACAGTCTGTTCATCGCCTCAATGTTTCATGTCGTTACCCTAAGTCGATCGTCTCCTGCTCTCAACGTAATTGTTCGTGCAATATGATCATCGCCTCGTCAGCCACAACATTATTATTCATAAGAAAAATATTATGCTATGAAATGTGCATGTTTTTAAAGACATAAAAACTTGAGACCGAACATTGTCACTATCTCTCTCAGCAAATTTAAATTGGGTGACATGGTTGTCCAAATCGCTCGAACTTCGCTCGACGCTCGCTCGGAATTTTTACTGCTCGAAAAAAGCTCGCTTGATTTGATGCTCGGTTTTAAATGAGCCGCTCCGCTCGGTTCGGTTTGTAAACGAGCCAAGCACGAGCAAAGGTCCGCTCGGTTCGGCTCGGCTCGTGAACAGCCCGCCAAGTCTGCCATTTTAACTATAGAGTTAAATGTCATTTTAGTCCCTGTAGTTTGGGCCATTTTGCTAGTTTAGTTCAAAGATTTTATTTTTCTCCTGTGAATCAAAAAAGGTTTCACCGTAGCCATTTTATTCCACTGGGTTAACTTCACCGATTTTTTTTGTTAACCAGAAAGGCGATTCGTTCATTTTATATGTAATTCTGTTAACTAGAAAGACAATTCGGCCATATAAAATGACCGAATCGCCCTTCTCGTTAACAGAAATAATGGATGAAGTTAACTCAGTGGACTAAAATGGCAATAGTGAAACCTTTTTGGACTCACATGAATAAAATGAAACTTTTGTACTAAACTGACAAAATGGTCAAACCACAGAGACTAAAATGGCATTTAACTCTTAACTATAAAACCCACAAACAACTCTTTCACACGGTATATGCATACAGAGTTGATACCAAGCTATATGCTTTAACCGGAATAAATTTAAAGTGTATAATTTACTGAATAAATTTAAGAGAAAATTGCTAAATTCGTCCCTGAGGTTTTACAAAAATTGCTAGATCAGTCCAAAATCAAGATTTGTTGCTAAAACAGTCTAAAATCAAGATTTGTTTGCTAATACAGTCCAAAAAACAAACACCGTTAAATATAGCAGTTGGACTGTTTTAGCAACAAATCTTGATTTGGACCGTTTTAGCAGCAAATCTTGATTTTGTACTGATCTAGCAATCCGTGTAAAACCTCAGGGACGAATTTAGCAATTTTCTAAAAAAAAAGTGATTTTTTAACTATTTTTGATATTTAATTTGATATTAATACCCCATTAATGAATTTCAATAAAAAAAAGTTCTAGTAATTTCTTCAAATATAATAAGTGATGTCATCTTAAACTTTAATTATGATACATATAATGATCTCTAGATCAAGTGGTGGAGGGCTGGTATTTCTCTTGAGAGATGCAGGTTCGACTCTCACTTGGTGCAGAGTGAGGCACTGGTGGGCAATGATAGGAGACCCAGGGAAACCTGGGTTGGATCCTTGAGCCAAACGGGTTTTACCGGTAATTTCACCGTCGTGCCTATGGGCGGGTGGGTTACCGGGTTTTCCCCGGAATTGGTGGTGGACTCGGGTTACTCTCGAAGTACTCCGTTTGTCCAGTGGGTGCCCCGAGAGTGCTCGGGATTGAGTTTGTTGGCCGTTCAAAAAAAAAAACAAATAATGCATTTCGAATTTATTAAGTTTTTTTTTTTTGGTAATTAATATGATATTAATACACCATAATGGAATTTTAACAAAAAAAAAAACTATTCATTTTTTCAACATCATAAGATTACCGGGGAAAACCTGTTTGGCTCAAGGATCGAACTCGAGTCGTCCACCATCAATTCCGGGGAAAACCCGGTATCCCACTCGCCCGTAGGCACGACGGTAAAATTACCGGTAAATACATTTTTTTCTTAAATATCGTGGTTTAGTGTGAAAAGAAAAAGCTAAGAAACCAAATTAAATTTCTTATGATGTTGCCAATGACCTCTACTCCGAGGGTAACCCGAGTCGTCCACCACCAAATCCGGGGAAAACCCAGTAACCCACCCGCCCGTAGGCACGACGGTAAAATTACCGGTAAAACCCGTTTGGCTTAAGGATCCAACCCAGGTTTCCCTGGTTCTCCTATCACTGATCACCAGTGCCTCACTCCTTTTTTGCACCAAATGAGAATTGAACCTGAGTCTTCAAAGAATAACTCAAGTCCTCATACCACTTGAGCTAGAGGTCATTGGCAACATCATAAGAAATTTAATTTGGTTTCTTAGCTTTTTCTTTTCACACTAAACCACGATATTTAAGAAAAAAATGTATTTACCGGTAATTTTACCGTCGTGCCTACGGGCGGGTGGGTTACCGGGTTTTCCCCGGAATTGGTGGTGGACGACTCGGGTTACCCTCGGAGTACTCCGTTTTTCCAGTGGGTGCCCCGAGAGTGCTCGGGATTGATTTGTTGGCCGTTCAAAAAAAAAATTCTTATGATGTTGAAAAAATGAATAGTCTTTTTTTTTGTTAAAATTCCATTATGGTGTATTAATATCATATTAATTACCAAAAAAAACTTAATAAATTCGAAATGCATTATATGTATCATAATTAAAGTTTAAGATGACATAACGATAATACAATTACTTGGAAAAAATAACTAACAAATAAAAAATCACTTATTATATTTGAAGAAATTACTAGAACATTTTTTTATTGAAATTCATTAATGGTGTATTAATATCAAATTAAATGTCAAAAACAGTTAAAAATCATTTTTTTTAGAAAATTGCTAAATTCGTCCCTGAGGTTCTACACAAATTGCTAGATCAGTCCAAAATCAAGATTTGCTGCTAAAACAGTTCAAATCAAGATTTGTTGCTAAAACAGTCCAACTGCTATATTTAACAGCGTCTGTTTTTTGACTGTATTAGCAAAACAAATCTTGATTTTGGACTGTTTTAGCAGCAAATCTTGATTTTGGACTGATCTAGCAATTTGTGTAAAACCTCAGGGACGAATTTAGCAATTAACTCTAAATTTAAAGTGTATAATTTGGTTTTTGCTAATCTTAATTATTTTATTAAATGAAAATATGAATAAGTGGCGGAACTAAAGCATCTTAACTATAGGGTTCATATAGAATTTTATTTTGGCTCTTACTATTCTCAATACCCTTTTACACTCGATCTCTCTTTATATATGTATATATAGAGATAAAAAGTAGAGTTGTGTGAATATTAACTCCCTTTATTTTTATATTTACAAGTGTGTGTTAATTACTTTTTCTACAATTAATTTAGTACAAACGCAAAAACAATTGCCAACTTCTTTTAATATTACGTTAACTAGGGTCGTAGTTACCCGTGCGTTGCGCAGAAACGTAGTTGAAATTCTTAACGTATAGTACATGACAACCTATAAATAAATTCGTAAAATTAAACAATATGATATCTAAATGTGTTATGCCATTGGCGTCGTAACTCGGCTTTGAACATCAAAATAATAAGAAAAGGTTAAACAATATAGCAAATAACAAAGGTAAACGAAAAAAGAAAACGATAGAAACTCGGTCAGTTTCGGTGCACTCGTTATAGCAAAAAAAAAGTTAAAAAAATATGTTCAAAATAGTATCGGGTGTTCCTTAAAAGCTAAACTAAAAAAAAACCTTCGCCACACTCTATATAGCAAAGAAAAAGAAAAGATAATATTTTCGTTAAAAAAAACTATTTAGAAGTAGAAAAATAATTTGGTTAACGTAAAAGAAAAAGAACACAATGATTAAACTACATGGATTACAAATGAAAATTTACACTAAATGAGGAAATAGAGTATGATGAAAAAAGTCACTATTCCTCTCTTCTCTTAATTTCTTTTTGAATGGTGACTTTTTTTTAGTGACCCAATGTCACACCGTCTAAACGGCGGCCCTATAGCCAAGATATGTCCAGACTACGTTATCTTAACCGGGCCCGTGCTGGGTTTGTCAGATTTGGTTACGGCGTTTCCCCGGAAACCATACTGCCTCCACACGAGATGCCTCGCTGAAGTAACAACCGGATGAAAACAGGGGTGCGGCTCAGGATCGAACCCCCCTCGGTGGATTTGTCATCATCATTGGCCAATATCCACCTCAATATGACACAAGTGGTAATTGAACTTGAGTCTCCATTGAAAAACCCAAGTTTCCTACCACTAGGCCACAAGTGAGGGGCTCTTTTCTCTTATAATTTATATAGAGATAATATGCATTCAAAGGATTTGATAAATTATATATTACCGGAAGTTTGAACCGTGGATGGTTAAAGGACACCGAACTCTTTACCTTTCAAAAAAAAAGACACCGAACTCTTAGGTGGTTTCACCGAAGTTATTTTAGGGATTTTTAAAAGTTATAAGTTGGGACTTTGAGAATATTATTATTTTCTGTTAATCAAAAGTAAATTAAAGGTTTTGGGGGTAATTCGTTGTGAACTATAAATGCATATTTTATCAATGTATGTAAAGGGTGTTAACGTTTATGTTGATTGAGATTTGTGTATGTATCCTAAAGAAATGTACGCACGTCACCTTGTTTGGAGAATTTGACTCTTATGTATATTACAATTGCAAGATTGATGTAGAGTGACTATATATGATTGGACCACTTGGAGAGATTTTTTTCCTTTTAAGCTTTATCCTTTTCATTCTTTGCTTTTCTACTTTGTCCTTTTCATTCTTTGCTTTTCTTTAATGTATTTTCCTTCACTTTTACATCAATATAATATTATTATCATACTAAATTCTGTAAACCGTTTGATAAATATATAAGTTTCACTCTTTGTTTTTTTATTTATTTCCCTTGACTATTTCATAAATATAATATTATTATCATACTAAATTATGTAAGCCGTTTGATCAATATATAATTTAATTTTACAAGTGTTTTTCTTTTCTTAATATTTCTTTACCTCTAATTATACTAGGAGTAGGATTAAATACAAATCATATTTCGCATACAAACTGTAAAAAACCATTTAAAATGTGGCACGCGACATCCAACCAATTATAGATAAATGATAAAATAATATCCTAAATAATATCAATTATATTGAATTACCTGAAAATATGTGAACAAGCAATTAATTCTTACTTGGATTTTCCTTTTGTTTTCAATGTGTTGATTAAGAAAAGTGCTGATATTATTCAAATGTGAGCTAAAATCAATTATCTTGATTAATTTTCATGTGCTAATATAATTTAAAAGTGCTACTTTTATGTATGTATGTATTGTTTTGGTATGTGCTAATTTAACTTTTTTTAAGTACTAGTATTTGTTCTTACGGTTTGTATGATAAGTATGGTTTGTACCGGAACCAACCCCTATATTTTATAACAACTTTTAAAATCACTTACTCACAATTTCATTAATATAGTACTTTTTATACTATTTTTAAAATTGTTTGATATATATATATATATATATATATATATATATATATATATATATATATATATATAAACGGGATCAGGAGAAAACGCTCAAAAGTGTGAGAACGGTGAGAACCTGGCCCAACACGTGTCACGCCGCTTAGAGAAGGGCGGAGGGGTTTTTTTGTCCTTTCATATTTATTTTTTTTAACGCGTGTCACTTCATCTTTCCATTTTTTTGGCATTTAATAAATATGAGGCGTTTTTATTGTTTTTAGATCAGAATCATAGTAAACATTTTGGCGTTTTAAGTATTGTTTTGGCGTTTTTATTGTTTTTTTAGATCAGGATGCAGGCCTTTAATGTAAAAAAGATCAGTAATTTTCATGATTTTATTATATCAAGTGTTTTGCCATGTAGGATACAGGCCTATAATGTGATAGGCAATTATGGCGTTTTGAAAAAGATAAATAAATTTCAATTTTCCATGTAGTGGCATTAATATAACTATAATGTTTGGCAATAATGATACCATCTCTTTATTTTACTGTTTCTTTCAATTTTCATCTGTCAATTATTGTTGATTTTTCCAGTAATACTTTGCGTTTTTTGGCGTTTTATATAGCAACATCGTGCTTTGCTAGCATTCGTTCTCACAGTTTTTCACACTATCAGGCGTTTTGATGTTTGTAGTTTTTGGTGTTTTATACTCAATTTTTTTTAAAATAGTAGAGAATTAGATAACAAACAATAGAAAATGAAAAAAAATTAAAAATTATAATCTAATTTCTCATCCAAATCTTCACTGTCATCAATCTCTTCTACTTTAACCTTTATGGCGTTTTGGACCTGTTTTTGAATACCTTATGTAGATCCTTATTTTCCTACATAACGGCCGTCTTTAGAAGATGCTTATTTTTTGTGGCATCCTTTATGGTGGGTGGATATACACTTGTTTGATAACATGTTGAAGACCAACGCCTGCTCTAATGTATTGATCCCTTCATGTCATCAATATTTCTATCAAGAACAAAGTGACATGATGTCATATCAGTGTCATCAGTCTCTTTATCTTGAATATTTGTCCATCTCATTCAGCAAAAGATTATAGAGATACCCAACTCAGAGAAGAATCCATTCAGTGAAACTTCATTCAGATCAATACTCAATATAGCAGAATCGAGGTTCTGCATCTGTGGCTTTTTTAAATATTATTTTTGGCGTTTTTAACGTGAATGGTTTCTAGGAAATATGGCGTTTGTTTCTGGTTTTTTGATCAGTTGATTGTACAGGGACGTCTCTCTTATATGATGTTTTTGGCGCGTTGTTTAGGTGGGATTTTATTTATAATAAATGATATTAATAAAGTAGCCGTCTTTTCAGTTACTGTGTATTTTTACTTTTTTTTGTTCAGCTTTTTATGAGTTTTTAGGGTCATAAACTTTCCATCTCCCAAGTTTGGCGTTTTTTAATGGGTTTAAGTAGTTTTTGGCGTTTTTTTTTTTCCATTTTTTTGCTTTTATTAATTAATTCTTCTGCAAACTACTTTCATTATAGTTTGGGAGTTTTTGGCGTTTTTACTCCATTTATGGCGTTTCACATGCATTATGACTGTTTGGCGTTTTATTAATATAATGTATTTTTTATTCTAAGTTGAAAAATACATAACAAACAACAGAAAAAGAAAATTAAAAAAATAAAAATAAAAACAATTCATCTTCCAAATCTTCACTGTCATCAGTCTCTTTCTTCTTTGAATCATGTTCGCTGGTGGTTTGGCTTAGCCATGCTTGTGTTTTTGTGGTCGTTTGTAAAGACAAAATGACATAAGTTTTTTGTTTGAATATGTATCTTCAAACAACTCATCAGTGTCATTTGTCTTTTCATGCCATTATAATATTCATCAAGAACAAAACACAGAAAATGACATAAGTCTGACCCCAACATGTTTTTGTTTATGATTTGTCCATCTCATGCAGCAAAATATTATTTGAGTCACAGCACCTCAGGGAAGAATGCATTATCCGAAACTTTGGCGTAGAACAATATTTGAATATACAAGAAACAATATTTGGCATTTTTGGTGTTTTACTGAGGAAATAGTGTATCTGAAAGAACCTTCGATTTTTTTGGAATATTTGATGTTTGAGTGTTTTGGCGTTTTCTAAGATGAATGGTATATAGTAGAAAATTTGGCCTTTTTTGAGTAGTTGTGTTTAATGTTTTGGGGATTTTGGCGTTTGTAAGATGAATGGTATATAGTAGAAAATATGGCGTTTCAGGTTCTGGGGGGGGGGGGGTGTGTTTTTATGTCTGGGATGTTTTTGTTTATATAGCGATGTGTTTTGGTCTGTAATGGCGTTTTATTCATCAGTATAGGGTTTTGGTTTAGAGGTGTAAAGACCTTTTTACCCTTAATGAGGTGCGTGCACGTAATAAAATTGATGTTATTTACGAAAACACCACCGCGCCAATATAGTCCATAGATTGTTTTAATCGGACGATCCATAAGCTTTCTCCCCGTTCTCACACTTTCTACCGTTTTCTCTAAATCCCGACCCTATATATATATATATATATATAGAAACGGGATTAGGAGAGAACGGTGAAAAGTGTGAGAACGGTGAGAACGGATCCTGGCCCAACACGTGGCAGAGGGACCCTAATTGTTATGGGGGGTACGATTGTCCTTTTATACCTTCCCTCCTTATTCGCGTTATAAATCTCTTCCAAATTAAAACTCCAAATATTTATTGTTAGCTATTACCTCCTTTGCAAGCTTTGTCAGTTCTATGGCGTTTAACGTGGATTCTGTTCGACAAAGTAAAATTCGTTGGCGTTTTCTATTTTTCGTTCCAGCAAATCATGCAACATATATGGCGTTTTGTTATTTTGTCATTGTTCTATGGCGTTTTTTTTATTATTATTTTTATAATGTGTTGTATGATTCTCAATAGCGTTATTCAATTAAGCAATTTAATCGCGTTTTAATTGATATTTAATCTATTATTTAGAACTGCAATTGGAGTTTTCGATATTAATTTTAATTGTCCTTTACGTTCTAGTGTATTCTTATGTTTTTACGATCATTGGCGTTTTTCGTCTATTTGATTAGTTTTGAATTTTATTTAGTAGTATTTGTGAATATCAGTTATTACTATTTTGTTAATTTGTGTAAACATTAGTTTTGTTAATTTTGGCGTTTTCATTATGATGTTATATTTTATTAATAATTTATGTTCTTAAGTGTTTTTAATTATTCATCTCATGGCTTTTTTATCATGTCTTTTTTAAATTATGTGTTTATTATGTTTTTTTATTATTCAAATAGTGGCGTTTTAATGTATAATGTTATTACGAGACATCACTCTGTTTTTCTGATTTTTCTGTTCCTCCCTGTGTTTTCTCAGACGAAGTCTCTTCCTCGAGTCAAAGGCATTGCCCCAAAACTGGATTTCCATTTATCATTCCTGACGTCAGTGAAGAATTAAAGCCCAGAAAGGACATGCTATTCTCCTGCCTTGATGATTGTTATTCAATGTATGTTAAATATGCCAAGGAGTGTGGGTTTTCAGTCCGGAAAGGGACTACAAAGACAAACTCTAAAGGTGTCTTACATATTAAGTATTTCTTGTGTACGAGAGCTGGGGTATATAAGGAAAAGAAGGTTGATACGTTGGACCCCAATCAAAAGGAGCGAGTAGTGCGATCTAACTTTTCAAAGAGGACTGATTGTGGTGCATTGTTATGTGTACTTTTTGAGAATGGATTTTGGAAGGTGTATAAGTTTGTCAAGGAGCACAATCATGAACTTGTTGAACGTCCTGATAAGCATTTTCTTCCAACTGAATGACACCTCACTCAGCTCCAGAAGCATGTTAGACACAACATGTCTAAGCTGAATTTGAGTCCTGTCAAGGCGTTTAATGTTATGAAGACTTTTTTTGGCGGTTTTGAAGACGTGGGTGCAAGCAAAGTTGAATTTAAGAACTATAAGAGGCAAATTAATTTGTTTATAGGCTAATATGATGCCGATATGGTTGTGAAACATTTGAATGAAAAAAAAATCCCAGCCTAATTTCTCGTATGATTACATCACAAATGAAGGGAATCGTTTGAAGGGTCTTTTTGGTGTGACGATCAAGCCAAACGTAATTACCACGTGTTTGGTGATGCGATTTCGTTTGACGCCACGTATCGTTCCAACAAGTAATTTTTTATAATTCAACTTCTTTGTTTTTGGCGTTTTATTAATTTACATGCAATGGCGTTTTATATTTTACATGCAATGGCGTTTTATTAGCTTACATGCAATGGCATTTTACTAGTTTACATTCAATGGCGTTTTACTAGTTTACATTCAATGGCGTTTTATTATTGTTTCATTTCTCATGGCGTTTTCATATGCAGATACTCTATGGTATTTGTACCGTTCACTGGTATAGACAATCATCACTGCAATGTTACATTTGGTGCAGCATTGTTGGCGTCGGAAACTGCTGATACGTATATTTAGTTGTTAAGAGTTTTTCTAAAAGCTGTTGGTTCTCAACCAAAAGTTGTTGTCACTGACCAAGATCCAGCGATGAAGAATGCTATTTCTGTTGTATTTGTTGACACGAGGCATCGGTTATGCATGTGGCATGTGATGCATAAACTTTCTCTGAAGGTTGTTATGCTTTTTTTACCTTTGGCGTTTTAGGATACAATGCGTTTTAAAATACATGGCGCTTTGTACCTTGTTACTGTTTTTTTAATTAAGTTTTGTCTTTTTTTTATTTATGCATGGCGTTTTCGTGTTATTTATAGGTTGGTGTTAGGCTATGCAATTCCACCAATTTTAAAGAACGTATTTGTGGTGTTGTCTGGACGGATATTCTCACACCTGAAGAGTTTGAATTAGAATGGGTAGCGGTTATCGCAGAATTCAATTTAGAAGATAACGACTGGCTATCTGATATTTTTGCACTTAGGGAATCTTGGATCCCTGCATACTATAGAATGGAGCATATGTCCGGTCTTATGCGAACGACATCCAGGTCGGAGCGGGAGAATCATTTTTTTTGGTCAAGTGTGCAATTCGAAAGCTACTCTTGTTGAGTTCAAGACGAATTATGAGACTGCAATAGAAGCACAGTGTGTAACGAATCAAGTTACATACCTTCAAAGCATTTATAACATAGCTTTATTTGCTTTGATTTAGCCAAGTGCGTGACTTGCTTTTACCATTCACATTTGGTGCACTTTCCGGGTTTGAGTGTGTTAACACACCCTTCCCATGCACATTAATTCGCATCTCATTTCTTACATAAGATAGGATCTACTAAAATAATAAATTAATTCTTACTAGACGATCGATCAAGCTTGAACCGAACACTTTGTTGACAACCTTAAGCTCTGATACCAACTTGTAACACCCGTCATGATTTTATAAGAATTTAATGTAAATACACATGATTTTACATAAAACAGTACCTTACTTCAAAAGAAATACAAAATTTAAGTTTCAAAGTAATTACATTCTAGATGATTACTTAACTAGTTCCATCATTCAAAACATGATTAGCAAATTGTTTACAATATAAACATTGTCTAGAACAAAGTTAAACTAATGTGGAAGCTTCAAAAGATTGTGTTCGGTTCGAGAGCATTGACTTGATCATCATCCATGTGCTTGCAATACCTAAAAGCTGGAGATTTGACAAATATTAGTATTAGTGTTCTTAGAAAATTTGCATAATCGAAACTACGCTCAGAAACGGATTCGATTAACTAAGATATGCAGAATTTTACAAAAATTACTGGACTCTACCGTAACTTACGGTAGCTACCGTAAGTTACGGTAGTCGCTGGGTGACACTAGTCTGCCGTAAAGCAGTAATGAACCACCGTAACACTTTGTTCTTTACCGTAAGTTATGGTGGAGACCGTAACTTACGGTAGATTCTGTAACTTTGTTGTTTGGCCCATTTATTCATTTCACCCAAACTTCCATGGACGGAATACCTCTTCCTTATGAGAAGACCCAAATCTCGAATTTCTTATTTTAAACACCCACGCTCCCATCACCGGTTTGCGTGTTTAGTAATTCGCTACCCATCACTCGGGCTCAAAATCTACAAGTAAGGTACTACCGTTATCCGATTCATTCCTTCTCTTAATTACCCATTAATTTACCCTTATGGGGTTCATCATTCAAGCAAACCGAAATGCTGAATTCTCGTATTCTAATATACCTATTATTAACATTATCAAAAGACCAAATAACCATATAACGAAGCATTAACCTCACATTAATTGATTGTTCGACCCGTTTGGCTCATCTATGGAATTCACCATTATAATGACTACCAAACGGCTTTTCACCGAATCTTAACCTATTGATTTAACTAACGAACATTATCGCCTTAAATCAACACAACCTTTATTCTACAACTCAACTACACATGTGCTAATTATCAAAATTTACCCAATGTAACGAATCAAGTTACATACCTTCAAAGCACGCCCTTCAAACGCAAGTCGCCACCGGCTTGTCCACTCGACGCTCTAGTATCTTTTCCTATAGAGTTCAATCATAATACATTTGGAACTCCTTTTCAATCATATGTCGCATAATTTGCCTAAACATCACAATTATGCGTTTTAACTTTAAATTTCAGTTTCAAGCCTTCTTTGAGTCATTTCTAGAAACACTTTAAGGGCAAAATTTTACATGATTATATAACAAGTCCCTAACTTATCATTTAGCCCGAATTTACATCAACCAAGCTTTCATATATAAAATTTAACATTCAAATTTCAGTAATCTCTTTCTATGAACCATATTACACTAGAATAATGCTTAAAACCCTAGTCTTTATCAATTTCTCACAAAACCCATGAATCACCTTCAATGTGTCCATGAGATTTTCAGAGATTAGACATGATTTCACTTATAGTTGTCTAGGGTTTACTCCTAGACACTATATCATCCTTAATCTATTCATTTAACCAACATGCATCAACAGATTTCAATTTCCCTAGAATCATGAGAATTTCAAGTAGAGATTTCTTATCAAATTTTACATACCTTATGACCCCCTTGTAATGGAGATTACTAATCTTAGCTCGGATTTCAATTTGGATCAGATTTGAACCTTCAATTTATGAGTTTTGTGATGAACTTGGGCTTTGGGGGAGCTTGGGGTCGCCCCTGCTTTTGATCGATCTCAACAACACACAGGCAAGTGTGTTGTGAGTTTTAATTTTTTTGTTTTATTAATAATAGTTTTCATTTAGACACTTTTGGTCCCTCGTCTTTCGTTCATTATTTGTTATAACTCTTTAACTACTCATAACTCAACATCTAACTAGGTTAATGTCATTCCTAGTTAGTTTATTTTTCTTATTTATTCACTAACATTATTGTATTATAAAAATTTATATTTTCGGGGTGTTACAAGTCCACCCCCCTTAAAAAGGGTTTCATCCCCGAAACCAGAGTACATACCGAATAGTGTAGGATAGAGACGTCGCATCTCTTCTTCGGACTCCCATGTAGCGTCTGAACCTTTTCTATGCTCCCATTTGATCTTAACTTGATCAATTTTCTTCTTTCGCAAGTGCTTAACCTTCCGATCTAGGATCTCTATTGGCCTTACCGCATAATTCAGGCTATTATCCACCTCGATATCATCGTAAGGGATATAAGTTGTTTCCTCCGATAAACATTTTCGCAACTGAGACACGTGGAACGTGCCATGTATTCCACTCAACTCTTCCGGTAGCTCGAGGCGATACGCCACCTTGCCAACTCGTTCGATGATTTTAAATGGCCCGATAAACCTCGGGCTTAGTTTCCCCCTTTTTCTGAATCTGATAACGCCCTTCCATGGGGAAACCTTTAACATGACCATGTCGCCTATCTGAAATTCAATCGGTCTTCGTCTTTTGTCGGCATAAGACTTTTGCCTATCTTGGGCTGCCTTCAAATGGGCTCGTACCACTTCAATTTTCTCATTAGTGGCTTGGACAATATCTTTATTGGCCAGTTCGCGTGGTCCCACTTCACCCCAACACACCGGGGTTCTGCATTTCCTACCATATAGCATTTCGTAAGGCGCCATGCCGATGCTCGCATGGTAACTATTATTATACGAGAATTCGGCCAAGGGTAGATAAACATCCCAACTTCTGCCGAAATCAATAATACATGCCCGTAACATATCCTCGAGCGTCTGTATTGTTCTTTCACTCTGCCCATCCGTTTGAGGATGGTAGGCGGTGCTAATGAAAAGTTTCGTTCCCATTTGTTCTTGAAAATATCGCCAAAAGTTTGAAGTAAACCGGGTATCTCTATCTGACACAATAGATATCGGTACTCCGTGACGTGCCACTATTTCGTTTGTATATACCTCGGACATCTTTTCCGAAGTATATGTCTCTCGTATAGGAATAAAATGAGCACTCTTTGTTAGTCTATCTACAATCACCCATATAGCGTCAAATCCCCGAATCGTTTTAGGTAGTTTGGTCAATAGGTCCATAGTGATATGTTCCCATTTCCAAACCGGGATCTCCAAAGGTTGCAGTTTTCCATATGGTTTCTGGTGTTCTGCTTTGACTTGTAGACAAGTCAAGCACTTCTCCACATATTTTACTACATCCCTCTTCATTCCGGGCCACCAATAATTTTGTTTTAGATCGTTGTACATCTTGGTCGCACCCGGATGAATAGAATATCGGGATTTATGAGCTTCATCGAGTAGAAGCGTCTTAACCCCACAAGAATTTGGAACCCATACTCTTCCGGATCGGGTCTTCAGCCCGTTCTTTTCATCCGTCAAATCTTTCAACTGGCCGATTATTCTTTCCTTCTTCCAGTTCTCTTCTTTTACTGCCTCTATTTGCGCTTCTCGGATACGTTCAAGTATACCCGAGGTCACCACAAGCTGCATCGACCTTACTCGTATTAGGACATAGTCCGCCTTTCTACTCAGAGCATCCGCCACCACATTTGCCTTTCCGAGGTGGTAGTGTATTTCGCAGTCGAAATCCTTCACCATTTCTAACCATCGTCTCTTGCGCATGTTTAACTCCTTCTGATCGAAGAAGTATTTTAAGCTTTTGTGATCGGTGAATATGGTGCACTTTACCCCATATAAATAGTGCCTCCATATTTTTAATGCAAATACCACCGCAGCCAATTCAAGATCGTGCGTGGGATATTTCTTCTCGTGTATTTTCAATTGCCTCGAGGCGTAAGCTATAACTTTGCCTCTTTACATCAAAACACATCCAAGCCCCAGAAGTGAGGTGTCCGAACAAACCACTAAGTCTTCGACTCCGTCCGGCAATGTTAATACCGGAGCGTGAGTTAGTTTCTCTTTTAGAGCTTGGAATGCTCTTTCTTGTTCCACACCCCAAATGAATTTCTCCTATTTCCGAGTTAACTTAGTTAACGGCGTCGCAAGTTTTGAGAAGTCTTGAGTGAATCTCCTGTAATATCCCGCAAGCCCTAAGAAGCTTCTGATTTCCGAAGGGTTCTTCGGAGGATTCCATTTTGACACGGCCTCGATCTTTGACGGATCTACCAATATTCCATCGACACTTATGATGTGGCCGAGGAATTGTACCTCTCGTAGCCAAAAGGCGCACTTAGAGAATTTTGCATACAACCTTTCTTGTCTAAGTGTATCTAACACCTCTTGTAAGTGGTGTGCATGTTCAGCTTCACTTTTCGAATACACCAGAATATCATCGATAAACACGATGACCGATTTATCCAGCATTGGCTTGCAAACCCGGTTCATGAGGTCCATGAAAGCCGCGGGTGCATTTTTCAGCCCGAACGACATCACGAGGAACTCGAAATGTCCGTATCTCGTTCGGAAAGCCGTCTTCGGTACATCCTCCTCCTTGACCCTTAGTTGGTGATATCCCGATCTAAGGTCAATTTTTGAAAACCAATTCGCACCTTGGAATTGGTCGAATAGATCGTCTATTCTCGGAAGCGGGTATCGATTCTTTACCGTGAGTTTATTCAACTCTCGGTAATCGATACACATGCGCATGCTTCCGTCCTTCTTTTTCACGAATAGCACGGGCGCGTCCCAAGGAGACACACTCGGCCTTATGAATCCTTTATCGAGCAAGTCTTGTATATGCGACATTAATTCTTGTAATTCCGATGGTGCAAGTCGGTATGGTGCTTTTGCTACGGGTTTCGCGCCCGGAACTAATTCAATTCCAAACTCTACCTCCTGCTCGGGCGGCATTCCCAGTAAATCATCCGGAAATACATCTTCAAAGTCACATACCACGGGTACGTCTCCAATCTTCGATAATTCTTTCTCGGGCTCATTCGCGTATATCATAAATGCCTTGCATCCATGCCTCATGAGCTTGTGAGCTTTCATCATCGAGCATATTATAGGATTGCCTCCCTTTTCGCCATAGATTATGACGTGTTTCCCGCTCGGAGATGTTACCTTTATCTCTTTACGGAAACACACGACCTTTGCGTGGTGCTGAGATAGCCAATCCATCCCAACAACTACTTGAAATTCCCCCATCGACATCGGGATTAGATCTATCAAGTATTCCTCATCATCGATACTTAGTTTGCAGCTTTGACAGACATCACATACTATGAAACTTTTGTTATCTCCTATTTCAACCTCTAAAGGCATAGGTAATTTTGTCAACACAAATGAAGGATGTCGAATAAATCCATGTGAAATAAATGATTTATTCGCACCCGTATCAAATAATACACGTGCGGGGATCGAGTTTATTGCGAATATACCTGAGACCACATCGGGTTCTGTCTTTGCTTCAACTGTTATAAGTTGGAAGGACCTAGCTTTCGCCTTTGGAGCTTCCGTTGGAGATTCTTTAGTGTCTCTCTTTCCAATCAATTCTGGGCATTCAGACTTTTTGTGGCTGGGCTGATAACATTTATAGCAAACGGAAACCTTTCCGAGACATAACGATGCGGTGTGTCCCGTCTTCCCACATACCGGACACAGCTTGTCTTTGAAGCGGCACTAACCCTTGTGCCCCTTTCCACACACCTTGCAACTTGGCGACCCTCCTTTAGCATCCACTTTCTTTCCCGATTCCACAGTTCGAGCTTGATTTGTAGGGCTTGGATTCACTTCCTGTGCCCTTCGTTCACCCCTTTCAACTTGTTTCTTCAATTCAATTTCCCGTTCCCGAGCAACGTTTATGATCTTGGTAAGGGTCTCGTATTTTGAAGGAGTCATAAACTCCCTATACTCGGCGCTCAACATGTTGTAGTAGTAGTTTATCTTTTGTTCTTCATTCGTCACCAATTCATTGCAAAACTTCATCTTATCCATAAACGTTGCCGTAATCTTGTCTATGGTCTCGCCCTTGTGCCTAAGTTGCATGAACTCTTCCTTGATTCTATTAATGACCGCCTTGGGACTATGATGTTTAAGAAACGGCATCCTAAACTCCTCCCATGTCATGGCCCTCGCCGCTTCAGCTCTTATCTCCTTCTTTTTATTGTCCCACCAATCTTTGGCTTGACCCCTCAACTGACCCGTTCCGTAAGCAACAAAGTCACTTTCGTCACAATGGGTCCTTTCAAACACTCCTTCAACATCGCTTAACCATCTCTGGCATATTATCGGGTCAACCTCCCCGTTGTAGATTGGCGGTTTACACGCCATAAACTCTTTGTACGAACATGTCACGGACCCAACCCCGGGTTGACCCGGTCAGGAGCCGCGGGACAGGAACACGTGGTATTTGATTGATGCGACAGTGGAAGATTTAATAGGATCTTTTAAAACTTGAAAATGCCTGATTATTTTATTTCATAATTCGGGATAAAGCCCCCATGATTTACAATAAGGTGATTTCACTGGGAAATCCTTATTTTACAAAAACATGTTTCTTTATTTAAATTGAGCCACTTCCTCAAGCTTGTAGTGCTTCATGGCACTTTTACTGGATCACAATAGATCACCTGAAACATGTTTGAAAAAGGTTTTGTCAGCGGGGAAATACTGGTGAATCATTCATTTTGCTTAAAACGACACATTGTTATAATTTACAGTATTAAGAGCGATTACAATGTTTATATATCAACCAATTACCCAACGATATTTGCCATTCGACCACCCATTGGCTATCTGATTGTCAAATGGAGTCTGTGACTATGGTCATATCACCCATTGGCTATCTCATTGTCCAATGGTGACGGTTATCAAGTATTGTATACAAAACCCCACATACCGGCTGTAATTGAAGACTACAAAGACTTAATCCCTGTAATTATAACTTTGAAAACATGATTTTGAAAGCAAATTTAGTAAAAAGAGAATGACTCACATTGCAGATTTACACAGGCAGAATTTAGCCTACTGATAAGCCTGATAACCTAGTTTAAATAATAATGCACACGAACTAGGTCAGTAACTAATACAGCATTTACGATAACTCATGAGATTAAAACCCTCACAATAAATGACAAAGTGCGATACTTAAACATCCATCGAATTCACGACGAATGACAAAGTATAACCCTAATTAGAGCAGCACTTAAACATTCATCGGATAGTTTCAATCAATCGGACATTGAATCGTAGCAGCGATCGAGTTAATACCCTGTATCGTAGCAGTGCCTCGCTAATTTTGAAAGTAATTTTCGAGTTTGGACAGTATAACTTCGTTTTTGAAAGTTGTTTTCGACACCATCAGACTGCTCATGGCCATTCCTATTTATAGGTGAAATTTGAGGCTCTCGCGGCCCGCGTGAGCCTTCGGCCAAACCTTACGCGGCCCGCGTGGCCTCCTAGTCTATGCGTATGTCTGATTGGTCATGAGTAGGTATGTCAGATGGAGAACACATGGATCAGGAACGCTTATCCGGTCAACCCAAGTTTGATGCGGCCCGCGTAAGCTTTCCTTAAGGCTTACGCGGCCCGCCTGAAACCCAAAAACTTTGATTTCTTGATTTTTCATGCACAGTAGGGTTCCAGGGGTCCGGGTTTGTACTTATGGGTCGGTTTAGGACATTTTTGAGAGTCCTTACATCCTCCCCACCTTATTTAGAATCTCGCCCTCGAGATTTACTGGAATAAGTGAGGATACTTTCGCTTCATCTCC
The DNA here is from genome assembly GCA_030545235.1 of Helianthus tuberosus. Classification (NCBI taxonomy): domain Eukaryota; kingdom Viridiplantae; phylum Streptophyta; class Magnoliopsida; order Asterales; family Asteraceae; genus Helianthus; species Helianthus tuberosus. The sequence goes on from CM060435.1 coordinate 32,660,898, forward strand.
GATTCTAGCTCCCAAGTGTATTCGGGTCCTCTTTTTGAATCCCACTTGATTTTGACTAAAACCAATCTTTTGTGCTTGAGAAACTTGATTTTTCTGTCTTCTATTTGAAGTGGTTTCTCTACGAATTTCAACTTTTCGTTTACCTTTACTTCTTGAAGAGGTACTACTAGAGATTCGTCTGATAAACATTTCTTGAGATTGGATACATGAAATACGTCATGTAGCCCTGCTAACTCTTCTGGTAGTTGTAAACGATATGCGACCGGTCCTATACGTTGGATTACTGGAAATGGTCCTATGTATCTTGGACTCAGTTTTCCTTTCTTACCGAACCGAACTACTCCCTTCCAAGGAGAAACCTTTAAAAGTATATTGTCTCCGACTTGAAACTCTAGTGGCTTGCGTCGATTGTCGGCATAACTCTTCTGGCGATCTTGAGCTGTTTTCAGTCTTTCCTTGATCTGAGTGATCTTGCCGGTCATTTCTTGTACTATTTCAGGACCTGATAGTTGACTTTCTCCTATTTCTGCCCAACAAACTGGAGTTCTACACTTGCGTCCATATAGTGCTTCGAATGGGGCAGCTTCTATGCTTGCATGATAACTATTATTATAGGAGAATTCAATTAAAGGTAGGTGGTAATCCTAATTTCCATCGAAATCTATCACACATGCTCGGAGCATGTCTTCCAGGGTTTGTACCATCCTTTCACTTTGTCCATCTGTTTGAGGATGATATGCAGTGCTTAGATTTAGTCGGGTTCCTATTGCTTTATGGAAACTTGTCCAGAAGTGGGAAATGAAACTACTATCTCTATCCGATACAATGGAGAGTGGAACTCCATGTAAAGATACTACTTCATCCACATACAGCTTGGCTAATCTTTCCATGCTAAAGGTTTCTTTCATAGGTAGAAAGTGAGCTGACGTGGTTAATCGATCCACAATTACCCAAATTGCGTCATTACCTTTTTTGGTTTTGGGTAACTTAGTAACAAAGTCCATTGTTATGAGTTCCCGTTTCCATATAGGTATTTCCAATTGTTGTAGTAGTCCTGAAGGTTTCTGGTGTTCTGCCTTAACTTGTGAACAAGTAAGACACTTAGAAACATATCTAGTTGTGTCCTTTTTCATCCCTATCCACCAGAAATTATTTCTCAAATCCTGGTACATTTTATTGTTACCAGGATGCATGGTATACCTAGATTTATGGGCTTCTTCTAAAATTTTATTTCTTAATTCTCCTTGCTTAGGTACCCAAATCCTTTTCTTATGGAATCTCCAAATTCCATCACTTCCTTGGTCTAATTCCTTTATTCGTCCTTTCATTCCTTCAGTATCATCCTTGATTGTTGTTTCTTGAATTTGCTTCAGTTGTTCCATTAAATCTAACTGTAGATTTAATCTAAGAGCACGAACTCGTCGTTGTTTCTCATGATACTTACGACTTAAGGCATCTGCAACTACATTTGCCTTTCCTTCGTGATATTGAATATCACAGTCGTAGTCACTTAGAATTTCCATCCATCTTCTTTGCCTCATATTTAATTCTATTTGCCCAAATATATATCTTAAACTCTTATGATCCGTATAGACAGTAAACTTACTTCCATACAGATAATGTCTCCAAATTTTAAGGGCAAAAATTATGGCTCCTAACTCTAAGTCATGAGTTGTATAGTTTTCTTCGTGCTTTTTCAATTGCCTTGAGGCATACGCAATTACCTTTTTGCGTTGCATTAGCACACATCCTAATCCCAGTTTTGAAGCATCACAGTATACTTCAAAATCTTCAGTTCCTTCTGGTAATGCTAGAATTGGGGCATTTGTTAACTTTTGCTTTCAAATTCTAAAGGCCTCTTCTTGCCTAGGTCCCCATTCAAACTTAACTGCTTTACAGGTTAGCTTAGTTAATGGTACAACTATTTTAGAAAAATCCTTAATAAAACGCCTATAGTACCCAGCTAATCCTAGAAAGCTTCTAATTTCCATAGCTGTTTGTGGAACTTTCCATTTGGTGATTGCTTCTATTTTAGCAGGATCTACGTGAATACCTTCGTGATTCACCATGTGACTTAAAAATTGCACTTCCTGTAACCAAAATTCACACTTAGAGAATTTGGCGTAAAGCTTTTCTTTTCTTAACAAAGTTAAGAGTGCATGCAGGTGCTAACAGTGTTAATCTTGGCTTTTGGAATAAATAAGTATATCGTCAATAAAGACAATTACAAATTTATCCAAGTACGGTTTACAGATTCTATTCATCATGTCCATGAATGCTGCAAGTGCATTCGTTAGTCCGAAGGGCATGACTGTAAACTCGTAATGACCATACCTAGTTCTGAAAGCAGTTTTAGGTATGTCTTCTTCTTGCACTTTCAATTGATGATATCCGGAGCGTAAGTCGATTTTAGAAAAATATCTAGCTCCTTGAAGTTGATCGAAAAGATCATCAATCCTAGGTAATGGGTATCGATTCTTAATTGTAACCTTATTCAATTCCCTATAATCGATACACATTCGCATTGAACCATCCTTTTTCTTTACGAACAACACTGGTGCTCCCCAAAGGGATGAACTAGGTTGTATGAATCCTTTGCTTAATAATTCATCTAATTGCTTTTTCAGTTCTAACATTTCGGTGGGTGCTAACCGATAAGGTGCCTTAGCTATCGGTGTAGTTCCAGGAATTAGATGAATCCTAAATTCGACTTCCCTATTGGGTGGTAATCCCGGTAGTTCTTCTGGGAATACATCTGGGTATTCTGCTACTACTGGAATTTCTTTAAGTTCTTTGCCTTTTGTGTTAATGATTACTGAAATCATATACACCATTTCTTGTTTTCTTGAGTAACTGGCTAATTTCATTATAGAAATGAATTTCAGTGGCTTACGTGGTTTATCTCCTGTGATGGAAATTACCTCTCCTGTGGGGGTATGTATTTCTATGGAGTTCTTATCACAAAGAATTCGAGCATGGTTGGATACTAACCAATCCATTCCTAATACAACATCGAATCCAGCTAAATTCATAGGTAATAGATTTGCAGAAAATTTATGACCTAGGAGTTCTATCTTTCCTTCACGCAAAACCTTATCTATGTTAACATAATTCCCATCTGTTGTTTCGACTGTAAAAATCTGCCTAAGGTTTGTTAAAGGTAAGTTAAGATCTTGGCAGAATGAAGTATTTATAAAATTTGGTTTGCACCAGAGTCAAATAATACTTTCGCATGCATGTTGTGAACTAGAAACGTACCAGCTACGACGTCAGGAATTAGTTCGGCTTCCTGTGTAGTCAACTGGAATGCTCTGGCATTCTTCTTGGTAGCTCCGTCTGCCGGTTTGGTTTTGTTGTCTGCAGGTTTGACCAATTTAGGGCATTCTGGTTTGAAATGCCCAACTTCTCCACAGTTATAGCAGACCCTTGTTTTCTTTCTGCAATCTTCTTCACGATGTCCTACAACTTTGCAGAAGTTGCAGGTTACATTACATCTTCCAAAATGTTTCTTTCTGCAATTCCTGCAAAACGGCGGAGTGGAAGATTGCTCAGTTCTTCTTTTCTTGAAATTACTGTTATTGCCTACAAGAAATCCTTGTGTAATTTTCTGAGCCAATTCTTTCTTCCGATTTTCTTCTCGTGTACGCACCAGTCCGTCTGTCAAGGTATTGGCTAGTTCCACCGCATCATCGATCGTGCGGGGTCTCGCAGCTTTGACAATGTCACGGATTTCGCTAATTAAACCCCAGATACAGCGGGAAATAAGTACCGGCTCTGGTGAAGCCAGGGTTGGTACCATTCTCGCATACTCGAAGAATTTCGAAGTATACCCTCGACAATCTACCTCTACCATCCGGTGGTTCAGGAACTTATTTGCCATTTGTTCCTTTTCATATTCGGGACATAATTTTCTTTCCACTAGCTGCTTAAATTCTTCCCAACTTATGGCATAGGCCATTTTTCTTCCTTTGGCTTGAAGTACCGTATTCCACCATTCGAGCGCCCCTTCTTTAAAAAGATGTGATGCGTACATGACCTTGTCTTCCTCAGCACATTTACTTATCATAATTACTGCTTCGGTTTTCTCCAACCAACGCAGCGCCGCAGTCGCCCCTTCATTGCCTGCAAATTCCACTCGTTTACAGGCAAGAAACTCCTTGTAAGTGCAACTAGACGTTGCAGCTTTCATTTTCTTAAGGAGTGGAGCTTGCAGTAAATCATTATTGTTGTTAGTATGGTTGCCGCCTCCGTTTACACTATTACTAAAATTGTCACTGTGTGTACGTTTGCTAGGAATAATTTGTTGAGGTTCAACTGGGTTTCGAGCAGCAGCAAGTATTGCGGGAATAGCATTGGCTATTCCTTGAGCAACGATATTCTCGATATCTTGCCTATTTAGAAATTGATCTTCATTGTTATGCTCAGATTGATTAACTTCATTATCGGGTTCATTACCAGCATGTGCCATCTGGTAATTAATTTATATAAATAATTAGTATAAGGTAATTAATAACCAAACATAAAAAAATAATTACACATAATCACATAAACAATTATATGGCCAAAATTGTCAATTTCTCGACTTCCATTTTTATATATTATATTATGCCTCCGTACACACTGTTATCTTACAGAAGTTTTATTCTTTATTTCACACGATTATATTTTTACTACTAATATTATTATACAAACACAGCTTCATTATCTTCGTCAGTTGACTTCTTAGAAACGGCGTTCCCTCTCGTCATACTTCCAGGAGATCTGTTCTCCCATCTCCCGGATCCTATTCCCTGCATCTATCAGCTCTTCGCCAAAATGGCGGAGCTCAGCTAAGTTTTCATTACTCATTGGTGGGTTTGGTATAGATTCTGGGTCGAACTGAGGGAAAAAGGTATCAAAGTTATTTAGGAGATTTTGAAACTGCCAATCGTTGGTCCACCATTCGTCCATTTGTCCTAAAGGTTGAGTGCGAATTAAAGGATCTGGAATGGCTGGTTCTAAGTTTATTGGAAGTTGGGTTTCAACAGGATAAGAGAAGAGGTTTTCATTGATAGGCCTAATGATATCACAGCTTGCTAGTATGCGATCCAATTCTTCCTGCAATGGTAATTCCTCAGCTTGTCTTGAACTCTCTCCAATTTCCATTTCTACTTGCCTAGGACCTTCTCAAATCTCGATCCCTTTGCCTTTATCTATGGGATTCTCTATTTTGTGAATTTTCCTAGTCACTGGTTTCCTTCTACGCACACGCCTCCATCCTACAAATCTTCTCCTTTTCTTAGGCTTTGATTTCTCCGGAGGTGGAGCTTGAAATTCCATAGGTTCTTCAACATCGTCCAAGTAACCAGTAAAGTCTCTGGAAACTTCCACTTTCACAGGATAGAGATTAAGATTCTCAAGGGCTTCAGATAATTCATTCATGCTGTTTAGTATTTATGAAGAAACATACAAAATTTTAAGTTAATTATTTGTAATTTAAATTTTTCACAAAATTACAGAACAGAAATTTAATATTAATTACAAATATCTAATAACCATTTTATTGAAACGAAAAAAAAATTTAGTACAACTAAAATATTAAAGTTTATGGCTTATGGATAGTATGGGTGCTAATACTGGGTCGGGTGTTGTAATTTAAAGGTTAACATTTACTCTTACAGTAGCTAACATATAAAGATCTGCCCATTTTTTCATCTAACTCATCTTCCCATGGTGGTTTATCACCTATTTCCTGAGTCCCTTTAATTATCATTTCTTTTGTTTGTGACTTCCTCATTTTCTCGACTTTTTCTAATAATCAAACTTCTTTTATTAGGGGAAAGTGGTTTCTCATATTGTGCTTTACGAACAAATATTCCCTCCTCAGTATCTGCAGAGTATCTTGAGGAATTTGGTTGGGATGAACTTCCTTTATCTTTTGGTATACTATCTAATTTAAGATAGATGTTTGAAAGCTTTTGCTTACCCATACTGTAACTAACAAGTAGTCAGTTAATAAAACATATAATCACAAAATGATAATCAGGAAAATTAAGTATTTTAAATACTTAATAGGCTTAAATCAGTGGCTCTGATACCACCTTTTCCTGTCACGACCCAACCCCGGGTTGACCCGGTCAGGAGCCGCGGGACAGGAACCCGTGGTATTTGATTGATGCGACAGCGGAAGATTTAATAGGATCTTTTAAAACTTGAAAATGCCTTATTATTTTATTTCATAATTTGGGATAAACCCCATGATTTACAATAAGGTGATTTCACTGGGAAATCCTTATTTTACAAAAACATGTTTCTTTATTTAAATTGAGCCACTTCCTCAAGCTTGTAGTGCTTCATGGCACTTTTACTGGATCACAATAGATCACCTGAAACATGTTTGAAAAAGGTTTTGTCAGCGGGGAAATACTGGTGAATCATTCATTTTGCTTAAAACGACACATTGTTATAATTTACAGTATTAAGAGCGATTACAATGTTTATATATCAACCAATTACCCAACGATATTTGCCACTCGACCACCCATTGGCTATCTGATTGTCAAATGGAGTCTGTGACTATGGTCATATCACCCATTGGCTATCTCGTTGTCCAATGGTGACGGTTATCAAGTATTGTATACAAAACCCCACATACCGGCTGTAATTGAAGACTACAAAGACTTAATCCCTGTAATTATAACTTTAAAAACATGATTTTGAAAGAAAATTTAGTAAAAAGAGAATGACTCACATTGCAGATTTACACGGGCAGAATTTAGCCTACTGATAAGCCTGATAACCTAGTTTAAATAATAATGCACACGAACTAGGTCAGTAACTAATACAGCATTTACGATAACTCACGAGATTAAAACCCTCACAATAAATGACAAAGTGCGATACTTAAACATCCATCGAATTCACGACGAATGACAAAGTATAACCCTAATTAGAGCAGCACTTAAACATTCATCGGATAGTTTCAATCAATCGGACATTGAATCGTAGCAGCGATCGAGTTAATACCCTGTATCGTAGCAGTGCCTCGCTAATTTTGAAAGTAATTTTCGAGTTTGGACAGTATAACTTCGTTTTTGAAAGTTGTTTTCGACACCATCAGACTACTCATGGCCATTCCTATTTATAGGTGAAATTTAAGGCTCTCGCGGCCCGCGTGAGCCTTCGGCCAAACCTTACGCGGCCCGCGTGGCCGCCTAGTCTATGCGTAGGTCTGATTGGTCACGAGTAGGTATGCCAGATGGACAACACGTGGATCGGGAACGCTTATCCGGTCAACCCAAGTTTGACGCGGCCCGCGTAAGCTTTCCTTAAGGCTTACGCGGCCCGCCTGAAACCCAAAAACTTTGATTTCTTGATTTTTCAGGCACAGTAAGGTTCCAGGGGTCCGGGTTTGTACTTATGGGTCGGTTTAGGACATTTTTGAGAGTCCTTACAGAACATCCCTTACGTTCTCCCGATTTCTCTTTCATAAGGTTGACACTATCTTCCAACCTTTTGACTCGTTCTTCGACAAGTGACAACACCGTATTTTGAATTTTGTCTATAAACCCGGATAGACTACCTTCAATTGCCTTCCCCACTTCTTCGGCAATTATCTCTTTCATTTGTTCGGTGCTTGTCGGCACCGGATCATTATCGTTTCCTTTCGACATCTTGAAACTGAAATATTTACATTAAACATTTCATTTATAACATAGCTTTATTTGCTTTGGTTTAGCCAAGTGCGTGACTTGCTTTTACCATTCACATTTGGTGCACTTTCCGGGTTTGAGGGTGTTAACACACCCTTCCCATGCACATTAATTTGCATCTCAATTCTTACATAAGATAGGATCTACTAAAATAATAAATTAATTCTTACTGGACGATCGATCAAGCTTGAACCGAACACTTTGTTGACAACCTTAAGCTCTGATACCAACTTGTAACACCCGTCATGATTTTATAAGAATTTAATGTAAATACACATGATTTTACATAAAACAGTACCTTACTTCAAAAGAAATACAAAATTTAAGTTTCAAAGTAATTACATTCTAGATGATTACTTAACTAGTTCCATCATTCAAAACATGATTAGCAAATTGTTTACAATATAAACATTGTCTAGAACGAAGTTAAACTAATGCGGAAGCTTCAAAAGATTGTGTTCGGTTTGAGAGCATTGACTTGACCATCATCCATGTGCTTGCAATACCTAAAAGCTGGAGATTTGACAAATATTAGTATTAGTGTTCTTAGAAAATTTGCATAATCGAAACTACGCTCAGAAACGGATTCGATTAACTAAGATATGCAGAATTTTACAAAAATTACTGGACTCTACCGTAACTTACGGTAGCTACCGCAAGTTACGGTAGTCGCTGGGTGACACTAGTCTGCCGTAAAGCAGTAATGAACCACCGTAACACTTTGTTCTTTACCGTAAGTTACGGTGGAGACCGTAACTTACGGTAGATTCTGTAACTTTCTTGTTTGACCCATTTATTCATTTCACCCAAACTCCCATGGACGGAATACCTTTTCCTTATGAGAAGACCCAAATCTCGAATTTCTTATTTTCAACACCCACGCTCCCATCACCAGTTTGCGTGTTTAGTAATTCGCTACCCATCACTCAGGCTCAAAATCTACAAGTAAGGTACTACCGTTATCCGATTCATTCCTTCTCTTAATGACCCATTTAGTTTACCCTTATGGGGTTCATCATTCAAGCAAACCGAAATGCTGAATTCTCGTATTCTAATATACCTATTATTAACATTATCAAAAGACCAAATAACCATATAACGAAGCATTAACCTCACATTAATTGATTATTCGACCCGTTTGGCTCATCTATGGAATCCACCATTATAATGACTACCAAACGGCTTTTCACCGAATCTTAACCTATTGATTTAAGTAACGAACATTATCGCCTTAAATCAACACAACCTTTATTCTACAACTCAACTACACATGTGCTAATTATCAAAATTTACCCAATGTAACGAATCAAGTTACATACCTTCAAAGCACGCCCTTCAAACGCAAGTCGCCACCGGCTTGTCCACTCGACGCTCCAGTATCTTTTCCTATAGAGTTCAATCATAATACATTTAGAACTCCTTTTCAATCATATGTCGCATAATTTGCCTAAACATCACAATTATGCGTTTTAACTTTAAATTTCAGTTTCAAGCCTTCTTTGAGGCATTTCTACGAACACTTTAAGGGCAAAATTTTACATGATTATATAACAAGTCCCTAACTTATCATTTAGCCTGAATTTACATCAACCAAGCTTTCATATATAAAATTTAACATTCATATTTCAGTAATCTCTTTCTATGAACCATATTACACTAGAATAATGCTTAAAACCCTAGTGTTTATCAATTTCTCACAAAACCCATGAATCACCTTCAATGTGTCCATGAGATTTTCAGAGATTAGACATTATTTCACTTATAGTTGTCTAGGGTTTACTCCTAGACACTATATCATCCTTAATCTATTCATTTAACCAACATGCATCAACAGATTTCAATTTCCCTATAATCATGAGAATTTCAAGTAGAGATTTCTTATCAAATTTTACATACCTTATGACCCCCTTGTAATGGAGATCACTAATCTTAGCTCGGATTTCGATTTGGATCAGATTTGAACCTTCAATTTATGAGTTTTGTGATGAACTAGGGCTTTGGGGGAGCTTGGGGTCGCCCCTGCTTCTAATCGATCTCAACAACAAACAGGCAAGTGTGTTGTGAGTTTTAATTTTTTTGTTTTATTAATAATAGTTTTCATTTAGACACTTTTGGTCCCTCATCTTTCGTTCATTATTTGTTATAACTCTTTAACTACTCATAACTCAACATCTAACTAGGTTAATGTCATTCCTAGTTAGTTTATTTTTCTTATTTATTCACTAACATTATTGTATTATAAAAATTTATATTTTCGGGGTGTTACAAAAACGACAAGAATCCGATAAGAGTCCCTGTAGGTTATAAATCCAAAGGTTCTGGTTCTCGGAAGCGCCTGAAATCTAAACAGGAGATAGCAATCGACAAAAAGAAATCAAAGTTGAAACATGGGGCCAAAGAAAGACAGTGTCAGAACTGCAAAGCCTATGGACACTACGCATCAACATGCAAACAGGTCGTAATTAAAAGAACATCAACAAGGTCTTCGAGAGCCAGTGAAGAGTAGTTTGGCGTTTTGTATTTGTCACTCTTACAGAACACATACAGATGGTCTTTGAGAGCCAGTGTAGAGTAATTTGGCGTTTTTTTATTTCAATCCTATAGAACACAGACATTTCTCAGTTTGGCATTTTAAATCTTTTTTTTTCTATCTTTTTGTTCATAACATTCTACTTCGAAGTTAAATAACAATCAATATAAGATCGGCTAAGGAAATCAAACGCCAAAAAAAAACCCAATAAAGCCACTAAATAAAACTTCCATAAACTTCTGATTTTGTCGTGCTAAACTTAATAATGTTTTGCTGAACAAAATGGATAACATTGTTAATCCTCAGTCAAGAAAGATGTGTAGCAATGTTATCCATCCCGTTTAGCTAAACTTTATAGATAACAAAAACAGAATCTCCATGAAATGACTTTTTTGAAGTTTTGTGGTTTTTGTATGTTTTGGCGTTTATATTGAGGATCTTGCTCATTATATAGAGCGAAAGTTTATTGAGAAAATAGTGTATATCAAAGAAACATGGATTTGAATCTTTGATATTTTGGTTTTTTTGGCGTTTATAAGATAAATGGTATAGAGGAAAATATAGGTTTTTGTTGTTTTGGTGTGGATTTTAGTAATTCTGAGAGTTTGTTTATATAGGAGGTTTTTGGCGCGTATTTTAGGCGCCATTTTTATTGCAGTAAATGCTAGTAATATGGTTCCGTCGTTTTAGTACTGTTTGTTCATCTTTGTCGGTTAAAAACAAAGTTTGGCGTTTTATATCTATGGCGTTATATTGTGATGAAGCGTGCTATGTGTATTGAGGCGGGATTTTAGTTTGGCGTTTTATGTTAAGTCAAAAGACCCTTTTACCCTTAATGAAGCACGTCGGATTAATAAAAGTGATTTTATTTACGAAAATGCCACCACGTCATCTAGTCCATAGATTGTTTTGATCTGACGATCCATAAGCGTTCTCTCCGTTCTCACACTTTTAAGCGTTTTCTCTAAATCCTGACCCTATATATATATATATATATATATATATGTATATATGTGTGTGTATGTATGTATATATATATATATATATATATAATATTTAATTTTACATATAAATAATTATATTTTTTATACAAAGATCATTGATCTTATTCATCATTGATAGATTAATATATTTTAGGTGTGCCCATATAAAAATGTTGTGAACTTTCGAATGTTTTGAGCATCAATACCATGTGAGCGACTCAAGTTCTCATGTATGCATGTGATATTTCCAATCGAATCAAACCGATACAGAACGAAACCCAGCTAGTGCCGGTATTTTCACTAGTTTATATATATATATATATATATATATATATATATATATAGTATTTAATTTTACATATAAATAATTATATTTTTTATACAAAGATCATTGATCTTATTCATCATTGATAGATTAATATATTTTAGGTGTGCCCATATAAAAATGTTGTGAACTTGTAAATCCCAATATCAATCCGGATCACAGTGGTTGATTGTTTTAGTCCAAAACACCTATTGATTAAGTGTTTGAACTATGAGAAAGTTAAGAACAATCAAGAATGAAGATGAAGCTAATGGATTGATGAATACAACAAGTGTTGTATTGAATCCAAACAAGTATATAAATCAATAAAGCACCTTGGAAATTAGATTAGAATACAATATCAAGAGATTTAATGTAAACAACACTTCATTCACCAAAGAGCCAAAAGCTTGGCTAGGGCTACAATGCTTGAGTTTATATAGGACCTGACTTGCCAGCATAATTATAATTATGCTGGAATCTTAACTACACCAAGTCAGGTTTGCTAGTTTCATGAAATTACAAAATAAGCCCCTAGACTATAAAATAAGCTACAAGCTATTATAAAACAAATCCAGTACAAGTATGAACGATCTCAAAAGTTCCAACAATATCCCCCTAGATCGTTGCATATTTGTCTTTTCATTCTTCTGTAGTTTCCACTGGATTCTATGTTGCTTTCTTCTCAGGCTCTTGAGGGATTTCTTCATGCCCTTCTGTTTCTGGTGATGCTTGAGTTTCGATTGGTGCGACGAGAGTTTCTTGGTTAGTAACAACTTCACTTGTTGGTGGATCCTCCATAGTGGCCTCATATGTGGATGAGGCCGGAGGTGGTGATGTTGTCTGGGAAGTTGTGGTGGGCTCTGTTGATGATGCGGAAGTCTTCTCTTTCTGCCTTTCGTGCTTTTTCTTCTTTCTTGCTTCCTTCTTCTTTTCCTCAGTTTCCTTCCTTTTCTCAATTTTGTCTACGAGGTCGAGCATTTCTCTCTTTATCTTCCAAGCTCGATCCACCGCTCGCTGAAACAACATGGCCTCTTCAAGATTAGCATTTCCAGCTCCAACGTTTATGCGGCTTGCATTCAGTACTGTTAGATCGGAGAGTCCAAACATAAACACGTCCATTGGATCCAAGATTCGGATATCCACGTTTTCAGTGGATCGAATCACTGCTTCACCAGTTCGGCTATCATAAAACCATTTCTTAAAATTGTTGAGGCATACTGGAACTTCTTCAGGAAGCTTGATTCTTGTGACCACTTTAGCAGGGTTAATTACCCACGTCACCTTGCCTTTTCTAGTAACCGGATCCTTGGTTGTTTTGGATACTCTCCGTCTTGGACACTGTGGCTTGTGATTTGGGAAGCCTTTGTTACATTCTTTGGCAATTAGACGTTCAAAATCCCCGCCAATGCTTCTATCTTCTGGATTTAGTATATCCAGATGGCCGAGCTCACGCAGATCCCACCTTGGAAGAGTAAAGAGATCAAATCCAGTTTGGAAATACTAAATTACACCGCCTCTTATTTTAACCACAAACATTCCCCTCAGATTGCTGTACATCCAGCTGATGATTTTGTCGGTGGCCTCAGTCTTCTCAACGGTTATCACCTGATAGAAGTCAGGGAGTTTTTCTCTTTCCTTTTTGAACCACTCGGGATGCTGTGGGGAGAAGGTCTTTCCATCTTCCTGCTCATACATGACTTCCTCTTCTAGTCCCCACTCGATAAATTTGGCAGGCATATCATCCCTATCAACCTCTTCTTCATCACTCTCATCACCTTCAGTGACTCTTTCCGTTGATTCTAGACGTCTTTTCTTTGCTTCGGCTTCTTTCGCTTTTCTGGCTGTTTCTTCTTCTATGAATGTATCAAAGTCGAAAACCTCAGCGAAGGTGAACATTGGCTCTATCTCTAATTTGGCACACATACTTTTCATCATTCTATACAGTTTTTCAATCCCCATCTGTTGGAATCTTATGAACTTCGATTGCTTGGCCACATAGGCATTCAATTCTTTGTTCTTCTTCCGCTGATCTTTTAACTTTTCTCTTAGAATGTTTGTGTCATTTACTTGGTTCTTGAGAAGGCATATTTCTTTGGCTGCAGATGGACCAGTTTCTTTGACAAGTTTATCATAAAGTTCTTGAAACGGATGAACTCTTTGTGGAGGAACTGGTGGCTTAGAGATCCTCGTTGGCTTTACTAGAGGAACTCTGGAAGATCCTTCGTCTGTTGGTTTCTTCTTCGGAGGAGTTAATTTACTTGCAGAGATTTCATTTGGATCTATTAGTAATGTATCAACAAAATCATCTAACGTTTGTTCTTCTTCCGACACCACAACCGGTCTTTCAGATGCTGACATCTCTTGTCTCTTCAGCCTCTTTTCTCCCTTTTCTTTTTCCTGCATCGCGTGAATTTCTTTCATATCTTGGATATGTCGACGATGTTCTTCAGATTCAGCCACTCTGAAGCTTGCACCCATGAGTCTTTCTGGGTTTTCAGATGCCTTTTTCTTCTTTGGGGGCTCATCTTCAGCTACTTGCTTTCCTTTTCTTTTACCTTTCGATCGTTCTTCCTTTTCTGCAGCCTCTGCTTCAGCTTCTGCAATTCTTTGTTGCTTCGCTCGAAGTGCTTCTCTGTACTTTCTGTAAGCTTCCTTGACCAACGGCAGTCTCTCTGCTGCATACATCCAGTCATGTAACATTACCCATTCATTTGTTTTAATCTCTGTGAACTGACGACTTGTGGGCACATGAAAGGTGTAGAGGTTTCCATCATTTGGAGGATTTTCATATTGATCATTGATCAGCATCTGGATGAATCTGGGATACATTGCCCAAGTCGGCCCACTTACATTCTCGAGCATGTAATTGAAAATCAGACCAGAGATGTTGAATTTTTTATTCACACATAAGTTTAGCATTGTTGCCGACCACTCCAGATTCAGGCCGTCAAATCCACCTTTACGATGGACTAAGCACATAGCAATTACGTAAACGATGAACCTCCAATCCCTTGTGAGTCCACTTCTCTTAATCTCCTTCTTTTGATGAAAGTATCCTACATACCCCATACCACGAAATCCGTCCAAAACGTCATCCTTGCTCAAAGAGATTGGATCTTGTGCGTTGTCTTTCAGCTTCAAAACTTTGCGAATCCTTTCTTCAATCACTTATATACGTTTGTTGCGAACAGTTGAAGATATCCCTCTGGCTTTGTTGATAGTTTCAGGCTTCGCATTTTCCCATAATTCTTGAATGTGAATGCGATAAATGCGAACTTCAACCGCGTAACCAATCCTGCTTGACCGTATCCATCTTGCTGCGTCTTGAAAATCTGTGGCACTTTATCAAGATTGATACTCTGATTGTGCTTCAACGTCTTATCCCACTCAATATTCTTCACCATCCTATTTTGGACACGAGAAACGAGGCAAGTTAGAAAGTTTTTGACAAAAAGATAGAAAATTATAAAATATTTATATATTATAAAAGACAAATATTTTATTTAATAAGAAAAAGGAAGCTATTTACAAATATAAAGAGTTTAAAAAATATATTTTAGAAAAATATTTACAAGATATTTACATTTCATAAAAGGAAAAAGATATTAGAAAAAAAAATTTAGATTATAATTAAAAGAAAAAAAAAGAGATAAGTTCACTGACAGCCCAGAATGTTGTCTTCGCTGATGTCCGTCACCGGGATCAGGTTAATTCGCCGGCGACAACAACTGATCAAGGATGATTTCGCCGGCAACAACTAAGAGAAGTGATCAGTTTTGCTAATGATATTTTCGCCGGTGACAGGAGCTGGTATTTAATGTTTTCGCCGGTAATAAACAAGTGAGATCCATTTAATTTCACTGATTATCTCAGGCGAAGACAGGGTTTGGTCACATAACTCGTTCATCAGCGAAGACAATAGTCTAGGCCAACTTACCGGCGAAATAGATTATTTCGCCGGTTGCTCGAACTCGCGTTCGAGAGTTTTGAAATTCCCTGATTCATGATAAAATCGCCGACTTCGCCACGTTCATCGTATTTTCGCTGGCATCATGTTTTTCTTGAAAAACCCTTCTTATACCCTAACAGTTATCATCCTCTGATTATCTCTGATCATCAACAAACTTAACAGGTTTCGAAATATCGATGATCCTATGTCCAACTACCCCCAAATCATCTTAATATCTACAGATTCATGAAGTCTAGTTTCGAATTAAAAAGATAATCATAAGCACTTGAACAACAATCATTAATCAGGAAGATTTATAAGTGAAGAAGTGGTGCGGATTACCTATCGACTTGAACGAAAATAATGTGAGATAGCAGATGATCTTGAGACTGATTTTGACAAACAACCGAATGTGAAGTATGCCCGAGTTTAGAGAGAAAGATGATTAGAAGGTTTTGAAAATTTTGAAATATATGATGGTTAAGATATTTTTATAGGTGATATTAGATAACAAGCGAAATAAATAATTTCGCTGGTATCTTAATTTCGCCGCCATTGATTGAAACTTCCTTTTCAAAAACCAAGTTTTTAAATTCGCTCGTGAATTTCAAACTTTCTCGAAAAACGTGCCCAGTTTTGTTTAAAACACTATAATTTATGAAATATTTACACATTTGAGAAAAATTGGGCCATTTTGACTCTGAACTTCGAATTTCAAACTTGGGAGATTCCATTTTAAGCTGAAATTCTTGATTCTTTCGACGCTCGTCGACTTACCTGCAGAAGATCATATTGCCAACACCTGTCAATTTCTTATATATTAATATTATTATTATAGAATCAAGGCACAAGAAAAACTGCCAGTATGTTTGTCCGCTTAAATCCATGCATCCTTCTTTAAACATGCCTTCGGAGAGCGCTTTTATCATGTTTTCGGTAATATTGACAAGACTTCTATGGCCCCCATACAAGCTATTGAGAATAGAATCATTACGCCCGTGAGTCCCACGTCAGGACATACCCCCGCGATCAAGGTATGCACAAAGGTTCCTCATAACAGGTGAGTATATTGGATTCATTCTTTTCAACGATAGAATGGAGATCAGGTCAGTACTTTCGTACAACAGAGATCCCGAAAACTACCGAGTGCGGAGACAGATAGTTTGGTAAACAGGTCAGTACTTTCGTACAGCAGAGAGACCAAACTAATCCATCTAAGGTTTTGGCCAAATTTGTCACTTATTATGAAAGGGTTTGGCCTTTTTTTAGGCACTTATTATGTTATTATGAAAGGATATCATAGCGTCTAGGTCAGCATGTATATGGATGCAGCAGAAGAACAACTATGATATCCCCGAATGAAAACCAATATAAAGACCCGAGATCTCAGACTTTGGCAATCTATCAACGCAAGATTTAAGACCATTAAGCCATATGCCGCAACGTGTTACCCACAAGATGCATAATGCCTGAGAAAAGCCAGAATCCTTGTGTAGACATTATGTTTTGCTCTCTCACAGCAGTTTACTCGTTGGTGTTGCTGAATCTACCGACACGTCGTTGCTTGGTACCCCGATTTCTTTTGTTTTCTGTTTTTCAAGAAATGACAAAGTGTTAGCAATTTTCTATGATTTCCTCTAACAGGAGTCAGACACAAGCATCTAATTTTTGATTTGATTTTCTGGAATATCCCACCTAAAATCTTTATTTTCGAGAGTCCATTTGCCCGAAAATGAAATTTTAATTTTTCAGAAAATCTTTTTGGTGGGCAACGTTTAACGATACTTGTTTTACTTTTAACAAACATTTTTTTTTAATATGGACAAAAGATAGAGTATTTACGAAAGCTTTTGGACAACAAGATTCATTTCCATTCAAGGAAATTAACCATTTCCAACCAGGTTACCAGCTGGTTGAATCGGGTTTTATCGAAGGCTTTTGTGAAAATGTTGGCTCGTTGCTGTGTTGTATCCACTGGCACCACTTGAATGTATCCTTTCTCGTAGGCATCTCGAATTGCGTGAATACGAATTTCGATATGCTTTGTTCTGGAGTGGTGGATGGGATTTTTCACAATTCCTAGACATGCCTCATTGTCGATGAATATAGGAGTCTTCATGATGTTGATTCCATAATCCAACAGCTGATTTTGTATCTAGAGAACTTGTGAACAGCAACTGTAGGCCGCAGTGTACTCGGCTTGAGCGGTGGAGGTGGACACCGTTGTCTGCTTCTTGCTTTGCCAAGAGATCAGACGATTTCCCAAGAATTGACATCCTCCTGATACAGACCTGCGATCTACTTTACAACCTGCATGATCACTGTCAGAATAAGCAATAAGATCAAAATTACTATCTTTAGGATACCAAAGACCTAGTTTCGGAGTTCCTTTAAGATACAGGAAGATGCGCTTCACAGCGGTTTCATGTGATTCTTTGGGATTAGTCTGAAAACGAGCACAAAGACAGACTGTCCACATAATATCAGGCCTGCTTGCAGTTAAGTACATCAGAGAGCCTATCATTGAGCAATAAAAGGACTTGTTTACTGGTTTTCCTTGAGGATCTAGAGTAAGCTCCGTCTGAGAGGCAAACGGAGTGCTTGCAACTTTGCATTCGTTCATGTTGTACTTCGCGAGAATATCCCGAATGTACTTAGCCTGATGAATAAGAATTATGTCCTCCTTTTGCTTCACTTCTAGCCCTAAGAAGAACGTGAGTTCTCCCATCATGCTCATTTCGAATTTTGCCTTCATCACGGTCGCGAATTCTCTACACAGCTCCTCGTTGGTTGACCCGAAAATGATATCGTCTACGTAAATTTGAACCAGCATTACATCTTCTCTGATTCGTTTAGTGAAGAGAGTCATGTCAATTGTTCCTCTGGTGTATCCACACTTCAACAGATAAGTTGACAAAGTCTCGTACCAAGCGCGTGGAGCTTGGTGAAGACCATAGAGGGCTTTGTCCAACTTGAAGTAACGACCTGGAAAATGAGGATCTTCGAACCCTGGAGGCTGATATACGTAGACTTCTTCCTTTACCTTCCTATACAGAAAAGCGCTCTTTACGTCCATCTAAAAAACTTTGAAATTCCTGTATGACGCGTATGCCAGGAATATTCTGATTGCCTCCAATCTTGCAACTAGAGCAAAAACTTCTTCGTAATCAATTCCATCCTCCTGACGAAAACCTTGCACCACCAATCTAGCCTTGTTCTTGATCACTACTCCACGATCATCAATCTTATTACAAAAGACCCAGTTTGTACCAATCGGAAACTTTCCTTCAGGTAAATCTACTAACTCCCAAACTTTGAGTTTGCGAAATTGAGATAGTTCTTCCTGCATGGCCTGAACCCAACTGGAGTCTTGAATGGCTTCTTCAATGTCCCATGGCATGGACTGTGAGAGAAAAGCTGCATAGAGCCCTTTGTTGATGCTTGATGACTGACCACGTGTACGTACTCCTTCTTCTACTGCACCTGTGACATTCTCAAGAGGATGATTGCGATTTGTCTTGTATCCTGCATTTGTGTGAGCCTCAATTTGCTGCGAAAGGTTGGTGAAGTGTTCATCAACGTAGATTACTGGAGGGTCATCTTCTTGAATTGGTTCATCCACATTCGCCTGTGAAGAAGAAGCACAGTTTTCACGGGTGTTCTCGGGCGAAGTGTCACCATTTACTTCATCTACAGAGAGAAGTGGATCAGCAGAAAATGGAGAGAAACGTGTAGTGAAAGGAGTTAAACCAATATCTGAAGTGTCAAACAGAGGTTCAACTTGAGCAGCCTCTGCAGGTTCTGCTTCTGGAACATCTTCTGGAATTTCGAAGGTGTTGAAGATCACACCCACATCATAAAACCAATCGGGAGTACTTCCAGTGTTAGTGTAGTTTCCTTCTTGAAAGTCAACGCAATACGACTCAATCACCATCTTTGTTCTTTTGTTGTAGACTCTGTAGGCCTTCTGTGTGGACGAATATCCCATGAAGTAGCAAATGTCACCCACTGCTTTGAATTTGATGAGATTCTCTTGAGTATTCAGAAGAGTGCAAGAACATCCAAACGGTCTGAAGAAATCGATGAGTTGCTTCATTTTGAAGAGAAGTTCGTATGCAGTTTTTCCATGAGGTTTTACAATGAGAACTCTGTTCAGAACGTAGCATGTTGTATTTACCGCTTCTGCCCAAAAGATGATTGGAAGCTTTGAGTCCACCAGCATGGTTCTTGCGGCTTCGATCAAGGTTCTGTTCTTTCGTTCAGCTACGCCATTTTGTTGAGGAGTTCTAGCCGCGCTGTATTGAAGATGAATTCCCTTCTCAGCACAAAAGGATATGAAGCTTTGATTCTTGAATTCAGAACCATTGTCACTTCTGATCGACTTCACTTTCAATCTGGTCACGTTCTCAATCAAGGGAATGAAAGGCTTAAGAATATCAGTTGTCTCACTCTTGGCTTCAAGAAAGTAAACCCATGAGAAACGAGAGAAATCATCTGTAATCACCAAACAGTAAGAACTTTTAGCAAGACTTTTAACACTTATTGGACCAAACAGATCCATATGCATCAACTGAAGCGGTGCAGTAATCGTGTTCACTGCTTTGGACTTATGCGATTTCTTGTGTTGCTTTCCTTGGGCGCATGCTATACATTTTTCAGAAAAAGGAAATTCTTTTATCGGAAGACCTCTTACTAAGTTTAACTTAGAGAGTTTGTTCATATTTTTGAAATTTACATGCCCCAATCGCCTGTGCCAAAGCAGTGACTCCAATTCTGAAGCCTTTCAGATTAAACAGGTCAAGTTGTCATTTGTCTTGGCATTTTTCATGTTGAGCACCTATGTGTTGTTTTGTCTTGGAGCAGTGAGCATGATCATTTCTGCAGGAACGACATATTTAGGCTTGAGAAATAAGCATTCCATGTCGTTGAAAAGCACCGATATTCCTTTATCACACACTTGTGATACACTCATGAGATTGTAGCACAATTCTGGAACATAGTTGACATTTTCCAACGTGAGGGCTTCAGACACCACATCTCCTATTCCAACGATCTTCCCTCCCTTCTCGTCTCCAGCGAATGACACGAAATCACCATCAATAAAACGAAAGTTCTTCAGAAGTTCCTTCAATCCTGTCATGTGTCTTGAACATCCGCTGTCGACATGCCAGATATATTCCATGAGCATACGAAGCCATTTCTGGAGTTTATTCTGAATTACAAGAATATACACAAATTAGTTTGATCTGGGAACCCATATTTGCTTTACTTTGGATCTATTGTGGTTTTGTGCCACGATATCCTCTTTTTGCTTCCAAAAATAAGCTGTTGAATTGACTAGATTTTTAACAGATTTCTTAAGATAATCAAGTTGATCTGTGAAGTTCTTAACAAAATCATATTCTAGTTTAGAAAAGTTCTTGTTTTTACAATGTTTCGCTGTATATCCTAAATGACCATAGTGAAAACATCGTTTACGTCTGGGCCTTTTGGTGTTAGAAGATGATGTATGTGATGAGTGTCTTGAGCTTTCTGCTTTCTTCATTTTCTTGTCAACTCGACTTTCATCTTCTAAGCATTCTTCATCGCTGTCGGAATCTGATGAGCTTTCTGATGTTTGATGTTCACTGGAATTTAGCTCTTCAATTGCTTCGTAGCTTGAATCACTGCAGCTTTGATCCTCACTTGAACTTTCTGAATCTTGATCTTCAATTGTTTCGTCGTTTGAATTTTCGGAGCTCTCGCCTTCTGTTGTTTGATCTTCTCTTGAAGTTTCTGATTTTTGCTCATCATCAGGACTTGAAGTCTCTTTTTCCTTTTCTGATGCAGCAATGCTTGAGTCTTCTTTGCTGTGATCTTCAGCGACTTTCTTTTCTGAATCTGTCATACCTGTTCGAGATGGAATAAATTCTGGAATTTCCTCGGTGAGGAATTTTCCAAAGCTATTCTTTTTCAATTCTGGCACAAATATAGGAGATTCACAAACATTTCTGTCATCACAAAAAGTAGAATTTAAATCATGACATTCAAACACAGCATGTTCACGATCACGGGTCTCAAATGTAGGCACATGGCCCTTATAGTCATCCAAAAATTTAAATTTAGGCACACGGCCATTACAGTCATCCGTCCTAATTAAATTATTACATTCATCCCGAATATTGTTTATCTTAGAACAGTTCCAGGCGAACCAGTTAACCTATTCCTATTTTTGAACTGCCGCAGTCTCCATCCTCATCGCACACATCTTCTTTACACACAATTGGATCTGCATTACTTTTAGAAATGTTAGCGGTTGTTTCTTTTTCACAAGAGTCGTTTTGTTCTACAGAGGCCTTTTCATCAATGAGATCGTTTTCGGGATGAGGAGTTGGCATAGGCACATAGTTTTTGCTATGTGGTGGAAAGAAGAGTTTTCTTTTATTTCCCTGCCTATCCTTATACCCGATCCCGTCTTTCACATACGTTGGTCGTTGGCAGTTTTTGATGTCAGTAAAGGCCTTTTGACTGACATTCCATTTGTCTATGACAATTTGCAATTTATTCTTTTCGTTCAAAGATTTTTCTAGTCTATCTGTGAGATCGTTAATGATAAAATCTTTTCTAAACACAAATACTTCTAGAGTTTGCATTTCAGCTAAAGTTGAATTCAACTTTCTCTTATATGCGGCCTCGTTCTGTTTAAGCTCTTTGTTAAATTTTAAAGCTTTGTATTTTTGTCTCTCAAATTCTAGATTTAGAGACTTGTAATGTGCCACGACATCAACGCATGCTGGTGTGCATAAATTTACTTTAAAG
Source organism: Helianthus tuberosus (assembly GCA_030545235.1). Classification (NCBI taxonomy): domain Eukaryota; kingdom Viridiplantae; phylum Streptophyta; class Magnoliopsida; order Asterales; family Asteraceae; genus Helianthus; species Helianthus tuberosus. The sequence goes on from CM060435.1 coordinate 32,683,156, forward strand.
CTATGTGGAATACTATTTACCAAGTCTTTGTCAGCTTTTTCTTTCGAAGATTCTGTTTTCATTGCTGCGGCTGACACTTTTTCTTTGTCTTTCTTCTGGTCAAATGACTCCTTAGGAACATGCTTCTTAGCTTCTTCAGAACTCTTTTCTTTCTCAGGCTCCGGGGAGATGAGAATGCTTTTCAGACCCTTGTCAGCAATGTTGTCACCTTTTGGAATTCCAGCTGTCGGTTTCTCAAACTGCTTTGATGAGGACCCGCTTGAGATCTTTGCCATAAGAGCTTTGTTGACTTGTTCCTTGGCTTCAGCAATTTCATCACTCCAGTCATAATCTTCAACGACTAAGGCTTTTGGTGTGTTAGGAGACGCGTTGTTTTTGTTTTCTTCGATAGTGATTTGTTTTACAGCAGGAGTAGCTTCAATGGTTCCTTCTTTCAACAAGGGGCAGTCACGCTTGAAGTGACCCAGATTCTTGTAGTTGTAACATCTCAGTTTGGAATTGTCAAAACCAGCCTTTCCAAGACCCAAACGCTTCCCTGTCTTGTCCTGAAATTTCTTCAACCTTAGAGTGATCATGGCCATCTGCCATTTCAAATCCATTTCCTCCATGTCATCTGGATCAACCTGATACATGTCTTCAGCAGTGAACATCTCCTTCTTGAGCTCTCCTGACATTAAAGCTTCATAGCTACTCAGAAACATGTTAAAAAGTGCCACGTTTTCAGTAGACACTTTCAATGCTTGTGTATCACCAACCGTGACAGTCTTCTCACTAGGTTGTGGAGCTTTTGATGCGCTTGCGGAAGCGTTAGCATAGATCATGTCAGAAGCTTGTTGACTGATGCCACCTGAAGCAAGGAATGCCACATTCTTCATTCCAGCAGAAGTTTGATGGGTCTTTGGGGTGTAGCCAGCAGTGTTCATTTCTCATTTGTTGACATCCATTTCAAAAGCTCTTAGAGTGTTAATTAAGTCGGACAGAGTGACAGGATTTGGATTATTGAGGAAATCCTTCTTGATCATCATGCATTGCAAACTCCATTCCTTTGGGAGTGAGTCCAGCAGCTTCTTTATAGCAGCACGGTTAGTGACAGGATTTCCTGCCTTCTTCATTTTGGTCATCATATTCAGAAAGTGACTGATATGATCGGAAAGACTTTCTCCACGAACTCCACAAAACATGTCATATTGCTTTTGCTCCATGTCTCTCTTGCTTTCAATTAGCTCTTCATTTCCCTCATAATACTCAATCAATGCATTCCAGGGTGCATTTGCAGTTCGGTGTTCTTCAAACATGTTGCAGTCATCAGTTGATAGAGCCATGGTTAAGGCGGCATGTGCACGGCGATCGCGTTGGATTAGGGCCTTGTCTTCTTCAGTGAAGGTTGTGGCGTCATTGTTAGCGACTACCGCATCTCCTCGAACCACCGTTGGAATGTGGGGTCCAGCGGTGACTGAGAGCCACAGATTGTAGTCCATGTATTCGAAGAACGACTGGATACGAGTCTTCCAGGTACTGAAGTCTTCAGCTCCTTTCAACTTTGGTGGCCTAGTAGTGGTTCCGGTCTCAAGTTCAGCTTGAGCAATTGGACTTAGCTGATTCAACGACATCTTGGCTTGTTTTAGACAAAGGAAAGCTGATCAGAGGTTAATTTCGCTGATAAGAATGTTGGAGAACAATTTCGCCGGTAAATGTGGTAAATTCGCCGGAGATCTGACAGAGATTAGAGGAACAGGACCAATTTCACCGGGAATCTTCACTGATATCCTATCTTCGCCGGTACACAGAGATATCCTGCACGAGTGAAGAAGCTAATTCCGCTGATACAAGAAGCACACACGTTAGTTAGGCTTATTTCGCCGTATACCGTAATAAGAATGCTGTGGTTCTATATCACAGTTCTCGAAGTCGCCTTCGATAATTTCGCTAAAGGGTCTCTTGACACTATTTCGCCGGCAATCAACAATTTCGTTCGAGTTTTGGTCGGCGAAATTAATGACTATGCGATGTCTTCAAAATTGTTCGCTATATTCAAAAAATGACTTCGCTATATTCAAAGATAATTTCGCTGTCTTCAAAAATTCTTCGCTGTATTCAAGTTAATTTCGCTGACCAGAGGGTTTAACACGAACTAAAACCCTCTAATCACTCAAAAACGACTCAAAAACCATGTTTTGATGTATCAAAATGTCCAAAATGACTCCCTAATCACATATTAACAACAACCTATCGATTAAACACACCAAATCAATTCATTTAAAGTCCAAAAATTTGAAAAACCTTGAAACTTTGAAAAACCTTCAAAACTTTGAAAAATCTTAACAAAAACTCAACAACCAAGAGCACTAAGGCTCTGATACCAAATTGTAAATCCCAATATCAATCCGGATCACAGTGGTTGATTGTTTTAGTCCAAAACACCTATTGATTAAGTGTTTGAACTATGAGAAAGTTAAGAACAATCAAGAATGAAGATGAAGCTAATGGATTGATGAATACAACAAGTGTTGTATTGAATCCAAACAAGTATATAAATCAATAAAGCACCTTGGAAATCTGATTAGAGCACAATATCAAGAGATTTAATGTAAACAACACTTCATTCACCAAAGAGCCAAAAGCTTGGCTAGGGCTACAATGCTTGAGTTTATATAGGACCTGACTTGCCAGCATAATTATAATTATGCTGGAATCTTAACTACACCAAGTCAGGTTTGCTAGTTTCATGAAATTACAAAATAAGCCCCTAGACTATAAAATAAGCTACAAACTGTTATAAAACAAATCCAGTACAAGTATGAACGATCTCAAAAGTTCCAACAGAACTTTCGAATGTTTTGAGCATCAATACCATGTGAGCGACTCAAGTTCTCATGTATGCATGTGATATTTCCAATCGAATCAAACTGATACAGAACGAAACCTAGCCAATGGCGGTATTTTCACTAGTTTTGGACATCTAGCAGGTTAAAAAACTTGATTTTCGAATTGACTCAAAGATAAGACTTGATTTTGTCACACAAATTTGTTTTATATTGATGAGTTGCAAATACATTTTTCAAAATCTTAAACTAGAGGAGGTTAAGTTCGTTGTACGATTCATATAATTTAAGATTATATGATATTTTTATACACTACATAAGATATGACTTAACCAACTGGGGTAACCCAGTTGGCCACCGACACCCACCTCTTCCCAGAGGTCCCGGGTTCGAGTCTTGGTAGTGACATATATCGCCCAGGGTAAGAACTCGGTAAGGGCCGGAATTCACCGCGGAGCTAGCTTGGTCGGGTAGCGGCTCCCGGAGTGGGATCAATCCGGCGGTTGGGAGGACCGTGCACTACCCCCCCCCCCCCCCCACATAAGATATGACTTATTGGTTATATGTTTGTTTTGTATCGATTATATTAAGTAGTTTTACGTTGACATGCATTGTGATTAGGGTGTGGGGGCGTCCATCACTAATCACTCATCACTCGCTCAAAACTTCCAATCAAGTTCCGTTATGTCATCAACCATTATTCCATCACTAGTATGGATTTTAGTGGAAATGTCCATCACTTGTGATGGAATTCCATCACTCACAACCTATTCCCCTTTATTCCCCTCCTCGTAACGAGTTTAACGGGGTGTTTAGTGTTTTGCAGGATCATCATCACCACGGCTTGGACAAGTTAAAGAAAATTAACCTTATTTGTCGAGGCACATACCACAAACTAATAACCAGATTAGTTTGGTGTTTCTTCAATGATCGATCTACTTTATTATACATATTGTTGTACTTTAAAAAAATACGTAACATTCTGTTTTATCTGATTCGTATTTGTATGCCATATTATACAACTATAAGTAAAGAAATTTCACGTATAAAAAGAAATTAATGTAAAACTGTAATCTTGACGACGTTGAATATATAAGTAGATTGAAATAAGTGTTTTTATTTTGTGACCACTTGAGTATGCGACCCTTTAAAATGTATTCTATATACATTTTTTTTCCATTCCTGAACACCCATTTGAAGCTTGTGTTAATATAAACTAAGTAGGATTTATTTTTAGCACCTACTGGTTTTCTAAGGAGGTTATATGGTCAAGGTCGTCAAATTAGTTCTTGCGAAATACTATAAAAGGTTATAACATTCTGTTTTATAACTTTTGCCTCATTCTGTTTTATAACTTTTGCTTTAGTAACATTCTATTTTATAACTTTCATTCTGTTTTATAACTTTTGCTTTAGTAACTTTTACCTCATTCTGTTTTATAACTTTTGCTTTACTATAAAAAGGTATAACATTCTGTTTTATATGATTCCTTTGTTACATTACACGTTCATAAGTCAAGAAATTTCACCCATAAAAGAAATTTGTAAAAAGAAATAAATGCAAAACCTTAATCGTGAGGTTGTTGAATAAGGAATTGGAATAACTGTATGTGAATATTATCCTATAATGTTAGTTTTTTCTTGGCCCAATCAAAGGCTGTCAAGTGGCAGCCACTAATTCCTTTTTTTTAATTTCATTCATTTATAAAGTAGTAATGTTTTGCTATCAAATAGATTAAATAGGTTGGTCAGCTCGGTTTCAAATTCGAGCTAAAAATCTAACCTCGGGCTTGGCTTGGTTTTAAACTGAGCTGACTCGGTTCGGTTTGGTTTGGCTCGATTTTAAAAAGAAAAATATAATATATAGCTCTCAAAATTCAGTAGTTTAAAATATTATTTAATACTTAAAAAAAAACATATTCAAAATAAGTTTATCCTAATACATTACAAGCCAAAATCATGTTCAACAATAAAAAATAAGCTTTAAATTTCAATGAAATACAATATTAGCTCATTAGCAAGGTAATTAAGATTCAAATATGTCATGGATATCAAATTACAAGTCTAAATACATACAAATAATCACAAGTTTTTTTTAATATATATATTAAAAAAAGTATATAAAAATAAATATATTATAAAGAAAATAATCCGAACTAAGCTGAGCCGAGCTATCAAGCGAGCCAAACCGAGCCAATTCGGCTCGTTACGAGCCGAGCCAAGCTGGCTCACTTTCTAACCGAGCCGAGCTGGCTCGGCTCACTTTCAAACCGAGTCATATCGAGCGAGCTTTTTCCGAACGAACTTCGAGCGAGCTCTGAGCTGCGAGCTTTTTGGACAGTCCTAGTTGGTTGAGTGGTAAATGAGTTGTTTTCTTGTTTTCCATCTGGGTTCGACTCTCAAGCCTACCATTTATAAGTTGTTTTATTTTAAATGTGTTTATTTGAAAACGAAGTATATACCATTTATAGTTGTTTTATTTTAAATGTGTTTATTTGAAAAAAAAAATTATAAGGTAGTGGGTTTGACTCTTACACGTCCTTCTTTAACTCTCATTTTTCTTTTTTTCTTTTTTTTTCTTTTTCAAACGTAGTGGGTTTGATTCTCAAACATCCTTCTTTAACTCTCATTTTTCTTTTTTTTCTTTTTCCGGTTTTAGTTATGAACTTCTGTTTTTGTAATGTTTATTATTTTGTTTTATTCACTTTTCTGTCAAGTTTTCTTTAGTTTAGGTTTTTTTTAGCTTTTAAAATCGATCCACCCCACCGTTTATACTTGAGTTTTCTCTTTCACTTGCTATAGTATATACCGGTACTGTAACGAGCCGATATCGATCAAATTCGTTTCACGTCATTGTGGCAACGCACGGGTTTATATGCCCCTAGTTTAATTTTATTATATTAGTGATGTGTGTAAAGTACAACATATAAATTAAATCAAATGAGAAATAAAACTAACCATTTTTTAGTACTAATGTTGGAAAAAGTGTGCTTTTGTCTTCCTTTTGTATTTTCAGGATTAAATGAGCGCAAATGAATAAAAGAAGCAAAAATACAGCTAAATCTAACATAAATACAAGAAAAGGAATAAACGTGGCATGCCCGACCCTCGACAGCATCTTCCCAAGCAAAAAAACAAGAGATCAGAAGGCTGAACACGCCTCGTGCCCAGCGGACACGGGGGCGTGCCCAAGTGTCTGCAGAAAAAACAAAGTTGTAGAAGCTTCTATTTCCCAACACGGGGGCATGCCCAGCTCAACACGGTCGTGGTCAACGCTAACATTCGCAGAATCCAAACAAATCTTGATAATACAGATACGCTTTTGCATTCGGGGTCGTGCCCAGCGGACACGGGGGCGTGGTCAACTAATGCCGACAAACTGCAATTAATGAAGAAAAAGAAAGTGGATGGACACGGGGCCGTGCCCAGCGGACACGGGGCCGTGTCCGGGCTTCTGTGTAGGCTATAAATAGAGGTGCTTGATTCACTTCAAAGGCATCCCTTGACAAACCATCTCTCTCCCACTTCATCCACACTCCACCACCATCACAACACCCACATCCACCACCATCATCCATCATAGAGTGTGTGTAGTAGTCTCGGAATCCAAGATTGATAGTGACAGTTCTTGACAATCAAATGCCATGTTTACCTAAGTCTCTTACATCACTTGGTGAAGACAAGCATTTAGTGTAATACTTTTGTTTTTTATTTTTTTCGCACTTTTTGTTTGGTTTTGTATTAATGACTTTAATAATTAGTTTCTTATGTTGAAGGTGAAACTTCCTTATCATTTGTCCGTGGTGCCTTGGCGTTATTTTACTGTTTATATAAAATAAAAGATATACACCATTCATATCTCCACGGTCTATATGGAGATATGTTGGCTACCTGGTCAGGGATTAAGGGAATGGTTTGGTAAGCTTCTTGCCTTGTTCAGTGTATAGATCCTGCAAGGACCTGGGTCAAGCTTACTAGGACCTCCTTCAATACCCACTGGTATTGGATGGCGGGGGTGCGAATGGCGTGATCCCCTCATATGTAAACTACTATTAATACATTAACCCGGCTACTTGGAATTGTATCCATGCTGACTCAAACCACTTAGCCGAGGGTAACGTCACCTTCAAAAGAGGGTCCTACCACATTACGCATTAATAACTTAATTAATTATCTTCCAATAATCCAACCCTTTAGGATTGTATCCTTGCTGACTTAAACTACTGGGTTGAGGGTAGCGTCACCTTCAAATGAGAAGACTACTACTATAACTAAGATAATCTCTTAAAAAGTGCAAAAGTGCGGAAAACATCAAAGGTTACACTAAAGGCGAGTCGGATCCAAGTGATTCATCTTGTCTATCTGTTTTTATTTTATTTTTATTTTTCAGCATTTTTAGTTTTTATTTTCATATTTAAAACTTTTACTAACTTTTTGATTTGATTAGACGTTGAGGATAAACCGGTATTAAAAGCTCTTGTGTCATTGGACGACCTCGGTATCTTACCAACGCTATACTACGCTCACGATGGGTGCACTTGCCCATATGTGTGTTTAGTGTTAGTAAAATATCATGTTTTTTAAATTTAAAACTTGACTAAAGTGTCAAAAAGGGCGAAAAATATACTTACAAATATCGTGTTAGTAAAATATCGTGTTTTATAAATTTAAAACTTGACTAAAGTGTCAAAAAGGGCGAAAAATATAGGAGCCTACCCAGGTATGGACCCTTTAGATCCTTATTACCATGATGAATACATTAGGGAGATGTTAGAAAATCGTTACCGATTTCAGGCACTTTCACCCTCATATCAGGAACCCGCACCTCAGATTCCGAACCCAGTCCTAGAACCTGCACCCCCAATGAGTGCAGAAAACGTCCAAGAACTTAGCACATTTGGTGAGGAAATTTTAGAGACTAGTGAAAGAATGCGACAGGTGGGAGAGCGTCTCGTCTGGAAGTATGACGAACGCAATATATATTTCTGGATGAATCCATATCCGTGAATGTGATGGAGGAAACGGTAGTAGTAATAAAATAATAAAATAATAAAATAATAAAATACGTGTGTATGGATGCCTATTACTATTAGTGTAATTTTCTTTCTGTTGGTATTGTAATCTTTATTTCAGTACTAGTGTGTAATAGACGCATAGTATATGGAATTAGAGTAAAAGTCGCAATGATCGACGTTTTTGGCAAAAATGCGTGTCATGTGATTGATGATATTAAATATTATTTTGTGATATTAATACGGGGTAAATGTTTAAAATTCAGATGGCCGACGAAGGAAATCAAGGAAATCTGAATAACGATAACCAGAGTAACATTAACGTGGTTAATGAGAATCCTAGCATCAATAACAATGGAAACCAAATGGGTAACAGTGCCGTTCAACACATAGTGGCACAGGGAATCATAGATGCAATGCAATTTATTATTCAAACGATTCAAGAAGCGAATAATAAAAGTAAACATAGCAGTAAGCGACTAATTGAACCATAACACAGCGTGAACAATGGCCCTGTACTTCAAGTGCCCATTCCCAAAAGAAGAAGAACCGTGTCTTACGGTTGTTCTTACAAGGAATTCTGGTCCTGCAAACCAATAGAATTCTCGGGCAATGAAGGACCCATTGCAGCTCTACGCTGGATAGAAAAAACTGAGGCTATTTTAAAAATAAGCAAGTGTGCTGAAGAAGATAAAATAATGTTTGCTTCTAATCTGTTTAAGAACTCAGCCTTAAAATGGTGGAACACTATCCTCCAATCAAAAGGAAGTGATAGGGTTTACAACATGGAATGGGAGGAATTTAAGAATATGGTAGAAAGGAAATTATGCCCTCCCAATGAAAAGGAACAGATAGCTAATATGTTTCTGAACCTTAGGATGACCGGGGTAGATAGTAAGGGGTATACTACTACATTCTTTGAATATGCTAGAATAGTACCAACCCTTGCATCACCTGAACCAGTATTAATCTCCCGTTACATATGGGGATTAATCGGAGAGATTAGGCATGTAGTCAAGGCAGCTAGACCTCAAATTATAGAAGAAGCTGTAGAACTAGCAAATACCTTGACAGATGAATTAATCCGTACTAGAGAAGAAGACCAGAGGAGAAACTTAACCCAAAGGCTTACTCAAGAATTCCGTTCTGGGAATTACAAACGTAGGAATATGGGTTCTACCTTTGCACCATTCTGCAAGGTCTGTAAGAAAAAGCATTCGGGAAAATGCTCCACTCTTTGCAATTTCTGCAAGATGCCAGGACACAAGGAATAAGATTGCAGGAGAAAATCCAGTAATGGATTATGCTACAATTGTGGAGAAAAAGGTCACATTAAGACAAACTGTCCGAAATTGGCTTCAGCTGTGAACAACAGGAACACTAAAAATGCTAGAGCATTTGTTCTGACTGCAGATGAAGCCAAGATGATTCCAGAGGTGATAACTGGTACGTTTTTAGTTAATGATGTTTTTGCTAAGGTATTATTTGACTCTGGTGCAAACCAAAGTTTTATTAATACTTCGTTTTGCAAAATTCTAAATCGGTCATTAACTAAACTACCACAAGAATGTCTAGTAGAGACAGCTAATGGTGAAACCGTTAGGATTTCTGAAATCTTGCAGGGAGCAAGAATAGAAATTTTAAATCAAAAGTTTATGGCAAATCTTTATCCAATGAATCTGGCAGGATTTGATGTTGTATTAGGAATGGATTGGTTAATAGCCAATAAAGCCAGTATTTTATGTGATCAAAAGTTAATCCAAGTAAATTCACCAAAAGGTAAAACGATCACAATTAAAGGAGATAAACCATCTAGATCCACAAAATTCATCTCTGTGATGAAAACTGTAAGTTATATAAGAAAAGGTTCTATAGTGCATTTGATTTCCATAATCACTAACACTAAAGGAAAAGAACTAAAAGACATTCCAGTAGTGTCTCAGTTTTCAGATGTATTTCCGGAAGAATTACCAGGACTACCACCGGACAGAGAAGTTGAATTCAGAATTCATCTACTACCAGGAACAGCACCAATTGCCAAAGCACCTTACCGTTTGGCACCAGCCGAAATGCAGGAACTGAAGAAACAATTAGATGAATTGTTGGAAAAAGGATTCATACAGCCAAGCTCATCGCCATGTGGAGCGCCGATTTTATTCGTTAAAAAGAAGGACGGATCAATGCGTATGTGCATTGACTACCGTGAATTGAACAAAGTCACGATTAAGAACCGGTACCCATTACCGAGAATCGATGATCTGTTCGATCAACTGCAAGGAGCTCGATTTTTCTCTAAAATCGATTTAAGATCAGGATATCATCAATTAAAGGTACAGGAAGAAGATATTCCAAAGACTGCCTTCTAAACAAGGTATGGTCATTATGAATTTACTGTCATGCCATTTGGTTTAACTAATGCCCCAGCTGCATTTATGGACACGATGAACCGAATATGTAAACCATATTTGGATAAATTCATAATTGTCTTCATAGATGATATTCTAATTTACTCTAAGAGTAAAGAGGATCATACAAAGCATTTTCACGCACTTCTAAGTTTATTAAGAAAGGAAAAGCTTTATGCTAAATTTTCCAAGTGCGAGTTTTGGCTAGAACAGGTACAATTTCTTGGACATTTAGTGAATCATGAAGGAATTCATGTGGATCCAACAAAAATCGAGGCGATTACCAAATGGAAAACCCCTGAGTCACCAACCGAGGTTAGAAGTTTCTAAGGATTGGCCGGTTATTATAGAAGATTTATTCGAGATTTATCTAGAATAGCCATCCCTTTAACTAAATTAACCTGTAAATCTATTAAGTTTGAATGGGGACCAAAACAGGGAGAAACTTTTAAAATTCTTAAGCAAAGATTAACCCATACACCTATACTAGCATTACCAGAAGGAACTGAAGACTTTGTAGTCTATTGTGACGCTTCTAAGTCAGGTTATGGATGTGTATTAATGCAACGTCAAAAGATTATAGCTTACGCCTCTAGACAACTTAAGAATCATGAAGAGAATTATTCAACCCATGATCTGGAGTTAGAAGCTATAATTTTTGCCCTTAAGATTTGGAGACATTACCTTTATGGTAGTAAGTTTACCGTATTCACTGATCATAAGAGTTTAAGGTATGTTTTCAGATAAAAAGAGTTGAATATGAGACAAAGACGCTGGATGGAATTACTTAGTGATTATGATTGTAATATCCAGTATCATGAAGGAAAAGCAAATGTAGTGGCAGATGCTTTAAGTCGAAAGTATCATGAAAAGCCAAAAAGGGTACGTTCTCTTAAATTAAATCTACAAGTAGATTTAAATGATCAAATAAGAGAAGCACAAGAATCAGTAATCAATGATGATACTGAAAAATTGAAAGGAATGATTAAGGAATTAGAACAAGGGGTAGTTGCACGGTACCCCTGACTGCGGAAGGGATCTCCCTTCCCAGTTCACCACCCGACAAGGATCCCTGGTGGCAAATACCCATAGCCATCAAAGAGGGGTAAGAAACATGTTTCAAACCCGAGACCTCGAGTGTCCTCGGTCCGGCTTAAAGCGGGTGTCGGTGGCCACCAAAGTGGCACTAATGGGAATTGAACTTGGGTCTCCATTGGAGAACCCAAGTCACTCCACCACTAGGCCACTTGTGGTGGTTTAGAACAAGGAACAGATGGAATTTGGAGATTCCATGAAAAGAGAATGTGGATACCTAAATTGGGAAACCCACGTCATCGTATATTAGAAGAAGCCCATAAGTATAAGTATACAATACATCCAGGAAATGATAAAATGTACCAGGATTTAAGGAAAAATTTCTGGTGGATAGGAATGAAAAAGGACATAGCAGCTTATGTTTCTAAATGTTTAACTTGTTCACAAGTTAAAGCTGAACACCAAAAACCCTCAGGTTTGTTACAATAACTAGAAATGCCAGTGTGGAAATGGGAATTAATAACAATGGATTTTGTTACTAAATTACCTAAAACAAGGAAAGGTAATGATACAATCTGGGTGATTGTAGATAGGCTAACTAAGTCAGCTCATTTCCTACCAATGAAGGAAACTTTCAGTATGGAACAGCTAGCTAAATTATATGTAAATGAAATTGTTTCATTACATGGAATTCCTTTATCAATTGTTTCTGATAGGGATAGCTGATTTACCTCTCATTTTTGGTCAAGTTTCCAAAAAGCCATGGGAACCAAGTTAAATCTGAGCACAGCCTATCATCCTCAAACAGACGGACAAAGCGAAAGAATAATTCAGACAATGGAAGACATGCTTAGAGCTGGTGTAATTGATTTTGGAGGTAATTGGGACGATCACTTCCTTTAATAGAATTTTCTTATAATAATAGTTATCACACAAGTATAAATGCTGCACCATTCGAAGCACTTTATGGACGAAAATGCCGAACCCTAGTCTGTTGGGCAGAAATTGGGGAAAAACAACTATCTGGACCTGAGATAGTACAAGAAACAACCGACAAGATTATTCAAGTCAAGGAACGATTAAAAGTAGCACGTGATCGACAGAAGAGCTATGCCGATAACCGACGCAAGCCATTGGAATTTCAAGTAGGAGACAAAGTATTGTTGAAGGTCTCTCCTTGGAAAGGAGTGGTAAGATTCATCAAAAGAGGAAAGCTAAGTCCCAAGTATATTGGACCTTTTGAGATTATCAAAAGAATAGGACATGTAGCCTATCAGCTACAACTGCTAGAGGAAATGGCAGGGATACATGATGTGTTTCATGTATCTAATCTCAAAAAGTGTTTAGCTGATGAATCACTAGTAATGCCTCTTAAGGATATAGAGGTAAATGAACAACTCAAGTTTATAGAAAAACCTCTACAGATCGAAGACAGGAAAGTCAAGAATCTCAAGCATAAGAGATTAGTTCTGGTCAAAGTGAAGTGGGACTCCAAAAGAGGACCTGAGTACACATGGGAGCTTGAATCTGAAATGCAAAGGAAATATTCACACTTGTTCCAGTAGATCTCGAGGACGAGCTCTAAAACAAGGTGGGGAGGATGTAACAATCCTAAATAAACCGACACCCTCGATTATTTTTCCAACACCCTGATATATTTTAAAATATTCCAAAATGTTCCAAAATACACCCCATACGCGAAAACAGGCCTCCAATACATTAAATAGTATTAAAAATAATTAAAAATTGGATTTTGGGGCTGAGGCGGGCCGCGTAGAACCCCACCCCAACCTTACGTGGGCGGTATAAAGGTTGAAATCTTATTTCGTTGATTTTTAAGTTTAGGCGGGCCGCGTAAGACCCCCGATTAGTTAACGCGGGCCGTGTAAGATAGGAAAGATGGCGCAGCCCGGTGCGGCCACGTGGCCCAACACCCGGCGACCCTACATAGTGACCCGGACAAGCTACACGTTGACCTGGAGTCAATGCGGGCCGCGTAGGCCCTGCCCCTGTGTTACGCGGGCCGCGACAAAGCCAAACTCAGCAACTATAAATAGAATGCATCGGATCTTCAGTCTGTTCGTCCCATTTTCTTTTCTCAATCTCAAAATCAGAATAGTAGGCTTTATACGCGGGTATTATACCCCCCTAATTAGCAAAGTTCTGCTCCGTTGTAAGTATTATAACCCCTGGATACGTATTAGATACGCTGCCAGATTGATCTAGGGTTCCGTAACGGCTGTCGTGGTGCTGCCCGACGTAGTCGTTGGAATGCCATCTCGGGGAGGGTATTACTAATGTTAAAATGGGTTATTATACTAACACGTGTGCTTTTGTGTAAATTATAGATTGTCACCAGGAAACCCTTACGGAAAATCTAAGACATCAATGTGAGTTGATCCACTTTTTGTAAACCTTTTGTTAACTGTTTTTACAAAACCTTAAATGCTTTTCCATGCGAATAACAGTTATTGAGTATTTGTAAGAATACAATTATGATGAGTATGTTGGGGTTTTGTATACAAAATTTGTTACCACCTGGTCAAGGAGTAACATGTCCACAAGTCGGGTTCGACAGTACCATGGATGTTAATTGTGATGTATTGGAAACAAATATAATTGTGGGATCGCCCTCAATACTGTGAAATGATTTTTAGTTAAACTTGATTAAACTGGGATTCACTCACCAGTATTTTCCACTGACAAATGTTTTTAAAACGCGTTTCAGGTAACAAACTATGAAAGCCAAATAGAAGCCAGCTGGACAGCACTGAAGTCTTGGAAAAGTGGCAATAAAGTTACCTAAAATAAAATAGATGTTTTTTTTATTTATTAATAAAATAGGATCTATTCCTATGAAAACGTGTGTACTACGAACTTGGGTTTTAACCCATTTGTTTATTGTTATGAAAATGTGGTATTTTACTCTGATAAAATATTTCCTAACTACGGTCCGGATGAAAAATTCCGCTGCCAAATTAGACAATACGAGATACCACCGAAACTGGCTCGCGGCCGCCGGTTCCCGGGAATCTGGGATCGGGGGTTGCGACATGAGTGATAGTGATAATTTTTACTTTCACTCCTCTTATGGTACGTGGTGTCAAATATATGGTGGAACTCATGATGTTTTAAAATGTTATTTTTTAAATTATACTCCCCACTATTTTGACCCATTGTTTTCCTGTAGCCTTAAGATGGGTGAAAGTAAAAATAATCCTTATCTCTTCCTCGAATGCTCTCAATCATCCCTTTTAGATGAAATGCTTCTTGAAGAATTTTTTCAGCTAGAAGAACTAATTCTCCGATGGATAAAAGAACTTGAGATGGATATAATTAATTCATCTCAAGACGACGATCAAACAGAATTAGTGAGACCGCATTCGAATTATAACAACATCGTTGCTCCTGAAATCGCCTCTAACTCTTGCGAAGACTTGAGCGATAATCGTCCCTGTGTCGATTGTGCCGTGAAGGACTCTTCATCGACTTCCGTCGATGCATACATAGACCTGAGCGATTCGACATACACCTTCTTTAACGAGAGCCCGGATAAGGGCTGGACTTGTCCACCTACATTTAGCATAGGAATCACTCTTTCCGATAACCTCTTGCGTTCTCGTCTAAAACTAGGGCAACTAAGGTATCTCAGGCACTTCGGTGTTGTTCCGTCCAGTAAGGAACCACCCGATCCGGATAAATTCCTTAAAAATAGACGAAACTTTATAGACAGCTTCTAGGCATGGGGCTGTGTCCAGGTCAGCACGCCCCCGTGTCCACCAAAAGATTCTAGTCTGACTTTCGGTCAGAATACGGACAAAAAATGTCAGAATCTCGATTGCACACGGGGCCGTGTCCAGCCGACACGAGGCCATGTCCAGCGTGCTGTTGTTTTCTATAAATGCAGCAAGATTCCTGCATATTTGGACCATTCCAAAGACAGAGATTTGGTGGGATCTTCACACATACCATACTAGGTATATTCTAAAAAAGGGGTCTCAATAACCATCTTGTCTTTTCTACTTTTATCCATTGCCTTCTTCTTCATTTTTCCCTCAACACCTCCATTAGAGCTTCAAATCACCATGGTTTCAAGCTTTATTGTAATATTTGTTAGATTTTTATTCAAGTAATCTTGTTAAAAATAAGTTTTACAACACTGTTTTAAGTTATTTCTGCTTAAAAATACCTCAAAAATCAGGATAATAATTTAAAGCTCCAAGATTTCTTGTTCCAAAAATCTGCAGAAAGGTGAACACGGGGCCGTGCTTGGTGAGCACGGGGCCGTGTTCGAGGTACTGCTTCATTAAAAATGAACTATTTTCAGTTTATTTTCGTAGAATGTCAAGCCAAAACAGTGGAACCTTTTCGGCACATTCCAGAAACAGTCGAAGGGAACGAATGCCTTCAATCGAAGCAACTCTTGTACGCTATGTGATGGCACTATGAGAAACTCTCGACGAAATGACATCCGTAGAAGAGGTCCTAATCGACCGTATAAATTATCTACGGTGGGGCTAGAAAATAGTTTCCAAGAAATCAACCTCTTGCACCAGTGGTTGAACATTCTTGTGACACCTCCCATGTAACCAATCCTTCCCCAA
Source organism: Helianthus tuberosus (assembly GCA_030545235.1). NCBI lineage: Eukaryota > Viridiplantae > Streptophyta > Magnoliopsida > Asterales > Asteraceae > Helianthus > Helianthus tuberosus. The sequence goes on from CM060435.1 coordinate 32,699,033, forward strand.
GAAGATTGGAACTTAGCACTTGGGGTCAATAACCCCACCGGGTGGGATGACATCCCCGCGGAACCTCCTCTTGACAACTTGCAAGAAGTTCCGGTGGAAGTTACACCCCCTCAAAATGATGATGCCAATGAGCCCGCCTTTCTTCTCCCTAGGGAGATAGAAGAATGGCTCAATGACGTGTGAGGGACCATACCCGGAAGAGAAGTTCTTCAAGCCTCTTTCAACCGAGAAACTTATCTTTGTCGGAAATTTTGCTCTTAAAATAAAGTTTAGGCTAGGACTTCTTTGCAGTTTTAGATTTCTTGTGTTTCTTGACCTATTTATCTAAGTTTTAGTATATGCTTTTATTATTAGGAACTTATTGTAATCCTCTCATTAATGAATGATGATTTTCAAATTATTTGGTGTTTGGAATGATGTTGTGATGGGTGAAACACACTCTGGATGGTGAAGGGTACTAAGGGACGTTTGAACCAGCACCCCATGCACAAAAACAGAGCCTCCCGACATTTTTTCTTCATTACAGCAAGTTCCGCACGGGCCGTGCTCAGCCAACACGCCCCCGTGCTCAATGGTCTGCAGAAAAATGCCCAGTTCAGGTAACTGGACACGGGGCGTGTTCGCTGAACACGCCCCCGTGCCCAGCCTTCTGTTTTTTTCTGTTACTTGCTGTTACTGGCAATCTGAACACGGGGCCGTGCCCGGTCACCACGGCCCGTGTCCAGATGCCCAGTAACATGAAATTTTGTTTTTAACACACCTTTTACACATTTAATCAACCTAAAAACTTATTTTTGGGACACATTGAGGACAATGAGTAATTTAAGTGTGGGGGGATGTTAAAACGTTGAATTTTGCAACTCCTAATTACAAGCCTTACACCAAACTCTATTGGAACCGTAAACACCCCAAATTTTTTTTCAAAAACTTTTCATTTTTTTTACTTGTCTTGGTTTAATTTGGGAATATCAAGTTCTAAAAAGGTTATATTTTTACGAATTTACAACCGATAGCGTCGTGATAAAAAGAACCAACATAAGAAAATTATGAAACGGCATGACAAATCTAGTTAAAAATTGATTATATATACTTGATCACATTAAAAACCCATTCCCATAAAAAGTGAGTTTTGAGCCTTTAATTGAGCATATAAATACACATCTTTAGACTAAATGCTCATCTTTCGTTTCTTGTGTGAAAAGCCGCTTGGTTTCTTACGACTCTAGAACTTGCCATGATGATACATTCCCGATCCTTATCAACTTAAACCCAAGTAAGTAAATGATGGAGGCATTAGGACTAACCTTTTTCTTTTCAACACCATTATTTTTCATTTTTTTAACCACCTACCCAAAATCCCCCTAGTTAACCCCTTTGAGCCTAAACCTTTTCATTTCTAAACCCACAAAACAAACACCCTTTACCCACCAAAAACCCTTTTTCATTTTTAACCCTTTATTTTAGTAAAAAGCTCGGTCTTCATGTGACATTTCTTTTCAAAAAAAAAATGATGAAATAAAGCCTAGCAAGAAACAAACAAGTTACTAAAAAGAAACTTTGTTTGAAAATGCTTCGCTTGAATAAAAAGTCACAAAAATAAATTTTTTTACGAAAACAGACGCTTTTTACGCCTTTCGCCCTTTCTACTAACTACTAACCCAAAACCACCTACCTTTAACCCAAGCCTAACCCTTCCCCAAGTCCTCTTGATATTTACAAAGGTTTATAGTTAAAAAGGAGGAGGATTGATTGCTTGGCAAGCATATGGTAGAAGTAAGTTCCATGCCGGTCTCGAGTGTTTCACAAAAATACATCTTCGGCCGAGTGTTGAGTGATCTCCCGTGAGGTATGTGAACTTGTATATAAATGGAATTTTAAAAAGGCATGTTATGCCCAAATAAGTAATTTATCTTATGAAACGTTCTAAATAAATCATAACGAATATGATTGTAAATAACATAAAACCTAATAAAGATCTTGGAATCCCGACACTCAAGACAAGCCCAAAACTTCTCTTCTACCTATTCCATTTGGGTGTGTAATCCACATTATAAAGAGTTTGGTTGAGGACAAGCAAAGATTCAAGTGTGGGGGTATTTGATGTGTGTAAAATGAAACATATAAATTACATCAAATTAGGCATAAAACTAACCCTTTTTTAGTACTAATGTTGGAAAAAGTGTGCTTTTGTCTTCCTTTTGTATTTTCATGATTAAATGAGCGCAAATGAACAAAAGAAGCAAAAATACAGCTAAATCTAACATAAATACAAGAAAAGGAATAAACGTGGCATGCCCGACCCCTCGACAGCATCTTCCCAAGCAAAAAACAAGAGATCAGAAGGCTGAACACGCCCCATGCCCAGCGGACACGGGGGCTTGCCCAAGTGTCTACAGAAAAGACAAAGTTGTAGAAGCTTCTATTTCCCAACACGGGGGCATGCCCAGCTCAACACGGCCGTGGTCAACACTAAGATTCGCATAATCCAAGCAAATCTTGATAGTACAGATACGCTTCTGAACACGGGGCTGTGCCCAGCGGACACGGGGGCGTGGTCAACTAATACCGACAAACTGCAATTAATGAAGAAAGAGAAAGTGGATGGACACGGGGCCGTGCCCAGGGGACACAGGGGCATGTCCGGGCATCTATGCAGGCTATAAATAGAGGTGCTTGGTTCACTTCAAAGGCATCCCTTGACAAACCACCTATCTCCCACTTCATCCACACTCCACCACCATCACAACACCCACATCCACCACCATCATCCATCATAGAGTGTGTGTAGTAGTCTCGGGATCCAAGATTGATAGTGAGAGTTCTTGACAATCAAAGGCCATGTTTGCCTAAGTCTCTTACATCACTTGGTGAAAACAAGCATTTAGTGTAATACTTTTGGTTTTTAATCTTTTCGCACTTTTTATTTGGTTTTGTATTAATGACTTTAATAACTAGTTTCTTATGTTGAAGGTGAAACTTCCTAATCATTTGTCCGTGGTGTCTTGGCGTTATTTTACTGTTTATATAAAATAAAAGATATACACCATTCATATCTCCACGGTCTATATGGAGATATGTTGGCTACCTGGTCGAGGGTTAAGGGAATGGTTTGGTAAGGTTCTTGCCTTGTTCAGTGTATAGATCCTGCAAGGACCTATGTCAAGCTTACTAGGACCTCCTTCAATACCCACTGGTATTGGATGGCGGGGGTGCGAATGGCTTGATCCCCTCATATGTAAACTACTATTAATACATTAACCCGGCTACTTAGGATTGTATCCCTGCTGACTCAAACCACTTAGCCGAGGGTAACGTCACCTTCAAAAGAGGGGCCTACCACATTACGCATTAATAACTTAATTAATTATCTTCCAATAATCCAACCCTTTAGGATTGTATCATTGTTGACTTAAACTACTGGGTTGAGGGTAGCGTCACCTTCAAAAGAGGGGACTACTACTATAACTAAGATAATCTCTTAAAAAGTGCAAAAGTGCGGAAAACTTCAAAGGTTACACTAAAGGCGAGTCGGATCCAAATGATTCATCTTGTCTATCTGTTTTTATTTTATTTTTATTTTTCAGCATTTTTAGTTTTTATTTTCATATTTAAAACTTTTTCTAACTTTTTGATTTGATTAGACGTTGAGGATAAACCGGTATTAAAAGCTCTTGTGTCCTTGGACGACCTCGGTATCTTACCAATGCTATACTACGCTCACGATGGGTGCACTTGCCCATATGTGTGTTTAGTATTAGTAAAATATCGTGTTTTATAAATTTAAAACTTGACTAAAGTGTTAAAAAGGGCGAAAAATATACTTAAAAACATATCGCACCTAACGCACACCAATTAGTATAGTGATTGATCAGTATAGAATTTAATGCAAAATTATAACAGTGGGGTTGTTGACACTCAGTTAACTTTGTTACTTTACAAAACTAACTTGAACTACAAATGTTAGTATGCTTTTTTTTCATTTGAGGAATTGTAGTTCATTCTTTCACCTATAGTTTTGCAATTTATATGCAAGGTAACTAGTGGAATAGATGATCGGGAATATTAATTTTTAACCCATATAAGGTTACTAGTAGAATGGATGATGTTTAGGGTTCCAAACGAACCGAACGAACATGAACAAAACCTTGTTCGTGTTCGTTTGTTTAGAAATATATGTGTTCGCGAACTATTCACGAACACTTATCAAAAGAGATTTTATGTCTGTGTCCATTTGTTAAGAAAATAAACTTTTTCGTGTTCGCTTGTGTTTGTTTGTTAATTTTAGACAATGGACAAAAACGAACGTTGACAAACACAAATGAGCACAAACTAACGTTCATGAAGACAAATGGAAATAAACGAAAACAAACAATCGTTCATGAACATAATATATAATACACCGACACTTATTAGATATTTAATTTGTCGGAATTTTGAAGTATTTAAATAAATACAAAAACTAAAAACACTAATGAACTATCGAACACAAACGGACACATTACCGAACGTTCACGAACATAAACGAATGAACATGGCCTCTGTTCATATTTGTTCATTTAATTAAATGAACGGAATTTCTTGTTCGTGTTCATTTGTTTAATAAACGAACGAACACAAACAAACTTTCCGCCGAACGGTTCACGAACTGTTCGCAGAACATTTGGTTCATTTACAGCCCTAATGATCTGGGAATTTCTTTGACAGATTGTTCATTGCTTAAAGTTTCAACTCATGAACAACATATTATTTTCAATAATTTGATGCATTATAACTTGTAAAAATATTTGGTTTGTTATTTTGCTGTTTTGATTGAATCTGAAACATCAAATTTAGAACAAGCTTATATCAATTCATTAAACAGTCTAAGCCAAGTTGCATTGTGTCAGACTATGATTTCACGGCGAGCCCAGATAAGTCGTGACAATTGGATAACAGTATCACAAATAATAATGCAACGGAAGTATTGGAGTAAAAATATTTAATTCAATAAAAACTTGAATATATATAAAAGAATACGATTCATGTATAAATTAAAAAATATGTGAGAAAATTGGTTTTGAATTTTTAATAGATGGTAGTTCATTTGTATAATGTTTTAGGCTATCGAAATGTGGCGCCTTCAGTATTGTGTAATGGAATCTTGAAGCCAAAAACTTAACAAACCGACTGACTTTTTCATATTTTTGTAAAAAGTATGATGTACTGACACTTCAATCTTGAATGCCAACACTTCAGTCTAAACACCTTTGTTGTGCCTGTGCTCTTCGTTTTAATTACTTCAACAATATTCTAGTTTCGAATAACAATAAGTAGTTCTACTTTTAACAAATTTATAGAATAAGCAATACGGAAGTGATTCAAAACCAATTAACCTTACTAAATGATCCAATTAACCATAATTCTGTTAATCTTTCTGAATCCGACAATGGACAAAATTTCAGGTCAAAGAGGAGAGCAAAAGCTTATACCGAATCAAACCCTTGGTGAATATTCATCATGTAGCGTTGAAATTACAACCTCAATTTGAAACACATACCTTCGCTGAACAAAAGCCTAAAACAAAATCTAAATTGAATATCAAGAGTTGAAGAACAAAGGTCATAGGACCATAGAATCTCCAGCGAATCTTCTTTCAGAGGGTTCAAAATATGCATTTGAAGAGAATCGAATTGAGGCGGTGTTATCATTTAAGGGATCGAGTTTCAGATGAAAACATTGGTGGTTTGGCCATTTAGGGTTTTCATGGCATAAGGTAGGAGAAGGGTGGGGAGGTTTGTGTAATGTTCTAACCTAATTAGAACGGGAAATAACAAAGAAGATTGATATGGCAAAAAAGAAGACAATACTACATGTGTACAAAAATCCTAGGTGGCAGCCACAAGATAGAAGAAAATTAGTGGGGTGGGCTGAAATCCAGCCAAGTGTATAATCATTTTCATTTATATGTATAGAGATATATACTTTTAGGTTTATAAGAAACTAAATTAAAGTAGTATTATTAAGTTATTAGAAAGAAGAAAAATGTTAGAAGAGGAGAGGGGCGAAAGAAAGCAGTCCTGAAAACAAGGGTGTTCACTATTTGATACGACAACATAGTCCAAGAAAGAGGAGTTAGAAGGACGCTTACGAGGTGTCTCCGTCACCGGTTCCTCAACCTTTTTTCTTCAGTCTTATCCCTTTTCCTCTACTTTCGGGTCTCTAACTGTTCAGTAGTCTCACCCTGAGGATTCACAACAAGGTGGATCAACATCATCAGCATCAGGTTCGTGAACAGTCCCTTGTTGTGGACCAGCACGCGTGGAACGATGGATTAGATCGTCATGTGACCCATCAGAACCCTCACTCGAAAGGACGATAACCTCCTCTCGAGTAGGTACAGAGTCAACGCCAATATCGTCCTCATTGTCTTCACCAAAAATAGCGTTGGCATAAGCAGCCATGCTTTCGGAGGTAGGGTGCAAGAAGTTATTCTTTATCTGATCAAGCCACAAAGGTTTTCCTTCAGTTAATACGGAAACAACCATGGCACCTCCGGCCTTAGGGTAAAAAACGTTTATCAAATTGTATCCTGCTGCAAAACACGAGAAGGCATGAAGGGACACATAACAGGAGTAAAGAACAAATCAAGGAATTAGTAATAACAATGATACCTTTTCCTTGATATCCGTAAATCGGGAAACCCCTAGGGTTGGGAGAAGCCCATAACATACTCATCCCCGCAGCCACCAAAGCCCTCTCCTCAAGTTGAATAATAGGAGAAACTTTCCGAGTCAGAACTTTATACCATTCCTGCTCAGCAAAATCCATCGAGATATTCATACGTGGAACCCCTTCACTCTCAGGCCTATAATGCATATCAATGGGGATGACTCCATGGCGGATGTAGAAAAACTTTTGTTTCCAATCATGAAGACTTTTTGGGGGATGACTGCTACAGGGCTTAACACCACTGGTGCGATAATTAAAGGAGTAAAAACCACCAGTGTAACTGACGAAATAAAAAAACATTGAATCTCTCGAAAGTTGGTTCAACACGGTTAGCCCTGCATCATGGTTGTAAAACAAGGTTTCCAAGGCCGAGTACTCCCTGAGTAGTCCCTACAAGGTAGGCTGCCGAGGCGACTTTCTCTGACTCCGCCTAATTACTTGGAATCGATCAAACGCGGTCAACCTCGGCCAAAATCGTATCTAGTAGGTCAACTCGGGCCGAGTTTGACTTAAAAAATAACAAAACATAATTTCTATGCCTATCATATTAAAGAATGAATACCATTTTCATGTATTTTTTTACAGATATTAGTAAATTTATGTTATTTGACATATATTTAATTTACAAAAACTAATTTTTTTATAATTTAACATGTCTGAGTACTCCCCGAGTACTCTTAACTCCCCGGTCGACCGACTAGGGAGCGCCTAGCGACTTTTGCAACCATGCCCTGCATATAAACTCGAAGTGGGTAACCCGAGGCAAACCAATGGCACTTATTTGAGAAATATGCAGGCCATAACCTGTAAGCACTTCACCAATAAACTTTGACACTGGGAGACGGAAGTTTCCCTCTCGAAAAAAGTCAGCATACAACGTCATATATCCTGGTGGAGCATCCAACGCAGTAGATTTAGGGGTCGGAAACTGAACGCCCCAGTCAGATTGGAAACCAAGATCTTGAGTAAGATTCTGAAGTTCTTCCTCCTTCCAGTTTATCTCTGCCTGATCTGGACCTGGCGGATTCCGGGGCCTGTACTTCCTCTTTTTGGTACTAGGTTTTGCACCGGAAGACATGATTTCAAGAAACAAGGAAAATGGTGAAAAAGATGAAAAAGAAGAAATCTAGAGAAGAAGATGAGAGAAAAATGGAGGAGTTTGAATTTGAAAATGAACAAGTGTTGGAAAGGGGTTAACCGCTTCCTATTTATACCCATCGCATTTAATGCGATGTGTAAAGGACCGCCAGGAAGGCAGAAAGACGTCCAACAGGGATCTGACACGTCAGGAAAGAGAGAGTAATCGTCACCTCGATTTTAGGGCGCGTGGCCGCCACGCGCCTGACAGACGGCGGAAAAGTGCCTGACGGTTCTGAAAAAGCAATTGTTCACCCCTGAAAAGACAAACACCTCAGACGGAACATCAGTCATGTCAGTTGTCTTAATCAACACAGAGAAACTTCCCTTAGAAGGAACCTCCAAAAAAGCAAAGGATGCCATCACCAGCCATGGGCCGTTTTGGCTCAACTTTGCAAGGCTGCCATCATGCGCCATGCGCTGTTCTGGCTCAACTTTGCAAAGCTACCACCATGCACCATGCGCCGTTTGAGCTCAACTTTGTAAGGCTGCCATCATGCGCCATGCGTCGTTTCGGCTCAACTTTGCAAGGTTGTCATCATGCGCCATCCGCCGTTTAAGCTCAACTTTGCAAGGCTGCCATCATGCGCCATGCGCTGTTTCGGCTCAACTTTGCAAGGTTGTCATCATGCGCCATGCGCCGTTTGAGCTAAACTTTGCAAGGCTGCTATTATGCGCCATGCGCTGTTTCGGCTCAACTTTGCAAGGTTGTCATCATGCGCCATGTGCCGTTTTGGCTCAACTTTGCAAGGCTGCTATCATGTGCCATGCGCCTCATAAAGACAAACAACAAGACCACTACCCTTATAAGTCCAGAATCCCTCCTAGACGATCAACTTAACTAGAAGGCACACTGGATTGGGGGGACTTGAAGAGGTATGGTCCCAACTCCATGCACATGGCAGGGACTACACCACCTTTTCTGTCCAACATGGCGCCTACATCAGCAAGCAAATCCAGAAGCTTCTAGAAGCTTCTTGAAAACATCAAAGTGGCACCAAAGATGCTCATCCAGACAAAAAGGACAAAACGTGTCACCATAGATCGGACGTCATGTGGACCTGCGACACTACCTGGGGGCAGACCGATAGCTGCAGTACCAATTCTCCCACATGGGCAAATGACAGCGCGTCACGTGTACCACTATCCTGACTACAGCAGAGGAGACCAAGAGGATATTCCCCTTGGTCGGACAGCTGGCGCTCGGTGACATCTGGCAAAGTCTCTCCCTCCCCTTCACCATTCGGCTATAAATAGGACCCTTCATCATTCAGGTTAAACATTCTGCTCTCGTCCCATTTTACCTACAACACACACTATTTCTCCTCAAAACGGTCGCTTATTCTCACGCCGGAGCCTAGTTAAGAGGGAAACCCCCACATTCCCCTCTTAACGAGTTAACGGTGTTATTGTTTTGCAGGATACCAGTCTTAGGCGAGTGGAGAAGGAGATTGAACCCACTTAAGAGACGACCCGGCTGATTAACCTTGGTGTTAACCAGTGTTTCATCACAAACCGATACAAAATTTGGTTTTCCATCTAAACCCAGTTGGGTTTTTTGTTTAAAAAATATGAAACCAGTTTAAATATAATAAACCGAATAAACCAATTAACTGAATATCAATTAAATGTTATATATATATATATATAATAAAAGAAACCATTAAAGGACATGTGTCATCATATTAGAACATATGTTATGGATAACTATTTTAATTCAATCTATTTTTTAAATATGTATTTAAAAAAGCAATATTATTAAGTTTTGATATTAATCAACTTAAGATATTACGTAATATATCTTTTAACTTAATAATAGATTTAGATTTTAGATAAGATGTATAATATTATTAGTTTTAAATATGTATTTAAAAACACAATATTATTAATTTTTACAACAGTAAATTAATATAATAGTTTTAATAATTTATTTTTTCTTTATTTTAAAATTAACTCTTTGATTCACCTATAAGGAATAATTTTATATAGATACAAAAAATAACATAAGAATGGCAGGTGTATATATATATATATAGAGAGAGAGAGAGAGAGAAAGGTTAACATACTTCACGGCTTATCATACTTCACGTAGGAGACAATGTTAACCGTTGGATCAGGGGTATAATCACGCATGGGACCACATGGGACCACATAATCACGCATGGATCCAAAATCACGCACGTTATTTTGGTGAGAGAGAGAGAGAGAGAAAGGTTAACATACTTCACGGCTTATCATACTTCACGTAGGAGACAATGTTAACCGTTGGATCAGGGGTATAATCACGCATGGGACCACATGGGACCACTTAATCACGCATGGATCCAAAATCACGCACGTTATTTTGGTCAAAAAAATAATTACGCATGTTATATATTTCGTGAAGTACGTTAATTTACGTTAAGGCGTGAAGTACATTGTACTTTCTCTCTCTCTCTCTCTATATATATATATATATATATATTCATTTAACTCAATCTAAATACAAATTTAGCTCAATTTTATTTATCACATCATAATCAATAACAAACAATGATTAAAAAATTCATTTAAGGAAAAAAGATGGTGGTCATCATTTTTCGGCAAAGACTTTAGATAAAAAGAATTTTCAAAGGGCTTTGGTTTTACAACGATAACATCCCGCCTAAAAAGCAACCATAGATAGTATCACACTTCCTGTTTCTTCTTCTTCACTTCCATTTTCCTCTCCTCCAAAACCTCTAATGCAATAAAGTTGGCAATCACATCAGAAATTCATCATAATGGTACACTCGATCAAATGCAATAAATGCATCTCATCTTCATATGACATATGAAAGGGCTTCATTGTCGCACTTTTGTGTGTCATATGTATCCTTTAATGACATGCATTGTGTGTCATTATAGGTCTTTTTTTAGTAGTGATTTTTGATGTTTTGACATATTGATAGTTAATTAATTTTGCAGATTATTATATTTTATGTTGAATATAATTAGTTTGTAGTACTTTTAAGAAATGAAAGTTAAAATAATTTATTGTTTACGGTGAATTTAAATTAAATCGAATTTATTTGAATTCGAGTTTCAAATGCTAATTGAATCGAATACGAATTCAGATAAAAGAAATTCAAAAAAATTTGATCCGAACAATTCGAAAATTCGTTATTCAATTCGATAGAAGTACGAGTTACCAGACTATGTTTTGATTTGAGCGATCCAACAGATATGAATGAAGATTTAAGGACAAATCACCCCACTCCTAGCTGACGGATATGAGACCATGTGTAGTTGTAAATGAAGACCCTTGGGCATTATCTATCATGTGGCGGTCCAGTCAGCAATTGAGTGTTATGGGGCGTTTTTCTAAATGTGTGTAATGGGGATGTGGACATTGTGGGAAATTATGTTAAAATGAGTGTAAAGAATTAAATAAAAAAACCTTCAAAAAAAATGTATTGGCCAAACAAAAAGGATAGTTGTGATTGGCCAACAAAATCTTGATCCGGCGTTTAATTTAGCACGCCTTAACCCAATTTTTGAAGAAAAACGCCTCCAGGGGTGGTGCGTGGGTGTTTTCAGGGTGTTCTGAATGAAGATTTAAGGACAATTCACGCCCAAATACTGTCCCGCTAAGGATGTCCTGAACGAAGATTTAAGGACAAATTATGCCATTCCTAGCCGACGAGCTGTAGTGGATAATAATGAGATCTCTTTATTCCCAATTTATAATTATAAATATAATATCCCGCCTCAAAAGCCCACTATAAATACCACACTCTTCTTCCTCATACCTCTCCTCCAAACCCGCAATAAAGTTGGCAATCCAGTATTCACATCATAATGGTACACTCTATCAATTCAAAGATATACGAAATCGGCAGTAAGTATTTCTTCTTTTTCCTTGTTTCTTTGGGCAGATTTTAGTGTAGATCTAATGGTAGTATTCTTGATCGTTTCAAGTTCTTGATTCAATATAACAAACATTAAAGAACTTGAAACCCTAAATAAGTAGCTTGCACTTCATTGACTCAATATAACAAACGTTCAACATTCTTGAATGTTTGTTATATTGAGTCAATGAAGGGCAAGCTACTTATTTAGGGTTCCAAGTTCTTTAATGTTTTGGTTATCTCGTGAAACCTGCAGACGAAAATAGGGTAACAAGTCCGCCGTCTTGGACGCGTGGGGATGAAGAAAGGTTTTCAAATGTTGAGCTTCCTGCGACGCGCGATACTTTTTGGCGTGTGATTCCTCGCCGTAATGGTGGAAGGCCAGGTTAACATTTTGCTGACAAACAACTACAATTTGACATTTTTTTGGATATAAATTAAGTTAATTTGTTTTATGTCAGAAATCTGGGAAGCACTTAAAGAGGCAGCTGAGTGCGGTCAAGACTTGGAGCGTAAGCAAGAAATCATCGACATGAATAACATTAGACTTGGGAATCGAGACATGACGCTATGCTTCGATGATACCGGTACGTTCATTCGATTCAACTCTTCATGCATATATGAACATATAATAAGTATTCATGTTATGAGATTGGTTAACTTTTAACTGTTAATGTGTTGTACAGGTAATAGATACGAGTTACCGGACTATGTTTTGAGCGATCCAACGGATTTGAATGAAGATTTAAGGACAAACAAATGCGGGATCTCACCGTGTTCTATTGTCTAAATAATAATACAGGTATAATTTTGAAAGAAGAACAGATATTTAAGGACAAATAAATGTTGGATCTTAACTAAGGTTTCTTTTTTAATTAATGTGTTAAAAAGATATGGATTATGAGAACAAGTAATATTCGATGATGATATACATGTTTCATGTTTGAAAATTATTATAAACTTTATTATTTTCAAACAAAAATAACGAAAGTAGGTAAAGTTATTGCTACACATTCTTTGATTGATGAGAAATTTCACCACTAAAAAGATATTAAGAGATCTGAAATTTTAGTGTAGTTTAATACAGATTAAAAATTCGGGTCTTTTGTTATTTGACCATGCACGTACATGGGGCCCAATTAGAGTGTAGTTACTAATGGCCAATGTTTTCACCACTAAAAAGATATTAAGAGATCTTTAATTGCTACTTCCTGAAAAGTTCACGGACATGGCGATGACAATTGAAGGTTTGCACTTTTGATTTTTATCCACAATTACTTTTGAAGTCAATAGTAGACTGTAGAACTGCTTTTCGTTAGTTTTGACCTAGAATTTGATTTCAGGATGTATGTAGTATGATGATGTTGTTGTTGTTGTTATTGAGAAGTAAATCTCAGCACTGGGTTGAAATTGATAAACGAGAGAGAGAAAGAAAGAGTACATGATGAGAGAGATAGATGCCTGGTTGTTGGGTTGAGTATTTATTCATGTAAAAAATATAAAGAAAAAAAAAACATTTTGATTCATAATTGGAAAAAGTTTAAATAAGTAGCCTTCTATATTTTTATATAATTTATGACGTAATCCGGGTCTTGAATCCGGTTGAACCGGTCGGACCGGTCCGACCTTTGACCCCGTAAGGCGGCCGGGTCGACATCCGGTCCGGTTCTGAAAACATTGGTTAGTATCGTCAAATTTGTTGTCGAAAAATACGCGAATAATATGATCTACTTTATTAGAGTGTAGTTACTATCTTCAAATTTGTTGTCGAAAAATACGCGAATAATATGATCTACTTTATTATGCATTAATTACCCAAGCAACTCTGCTTATGGGGGTTACGTGTTGCGGTATCAATGTAGTAGCATGTAGTTGCAATATCGAAGGTGACACAATTATTTAGTGGTGATGTGAAGATAGATCTCGATGTCAAATCTACATGTATATCTATATGCCTGGAGAAGCTGTACTCTTAGGAGACGCATTTCATGATTCTATGATTTTTTTGGTATATATGGTGAATAGTGTGTATTGATATGGAAACACTTTACTAACCTACTATATAATTGACCAAAATCTTATTCATCTCCTAGCACAGAACAAGACCTTTTTTTTCCTTTTGATATATATATACACACACAAATATATATAATGCAATACATGTACTTTTTATCTATTTTTTAAAACAATATCTTTTAAAACATTCAAATTATCGGTATCGATCAGCTTGCTAAGCTTAGTATTAACCAAAAACTCCACTAGTGAATAGTGATATACTTGTATATAATGAGTCTGTTTATCGAAGACTACCACAAGACGATGAGAGTTGTGTTGGCAAAGGCCCATGAACATTATCTTCATCTCGGTGCATATCGGAATACTTGACAGCGGAATTATTAGACATGATTGAATGAATGTTTGAACGAATAGATCAAATGGACAAAACAAGAACGAATAGTTATTGAATGTCTTGGTACCGGAGAATGTTGCCGGACCAATATTATTTATATGAACGAACATGGCGGTTAAGTTTGGCGGGAGAAACTGTCATTGGACGGTTTTCGAAATTACCCGCTTATCACCCACCATAACTTATCAACATATTCCGAATTCTAAGTTATAAGTGTATAAATACAATTACATATCATAAATATAATTAAGTTTAATAAATACTTCTATTAAGTTGGCTTAATGACAAATGAATTGAAACATCAACCAAGAGAATGTATGTTCACGTCGGGAAAATTTAATCTTCAAACTTCAACTCTTCCATGTGCTTTACCTACATTGTTTACAACACCACCAATGGATTAGTGTTAACCAAGTTAAAATGGCAAACAAAAGTATATTAAACAAAAGTATTTTACTCATGTGAACCCATTTGACTCTTGCTACTTTAATTACCACTTCAAATTCCACATATTGGATTAGCCTTCATCTTTACAGATAACATCCAATCATTTTAGACTACGGCAACATAAAGACTGTAAAATAAACTTACATTTGCCAGTTGAAATTTGATTATCATGTCACCCACTTTGACCCGTTGGCTTCCAAGCTTTAACGTTATTTCCTAGCTTGTTCACAGACCAACATTAAAAAATTTCTTTCAATGGTTTTCGTTTTTTATTGATGATGCAAGGAGATAACGCTTTAATATGTTATTTGTTCGTTTTGAGGAGATTAGTGACGCATTTCTTTGAGGAATTGATGTAGTTTATTCTTTTCAATTTCACCTATAGTTTTGTAATTAATTTATATGCAAGGTTATTAGTTGAATAGCTGAATTGGGAATTTTATACATTATTAAACCCGACATCAACCCTAATTTAGTTTTGTAATATTAACATGAGTTGCATTATTAAACCCCACGTCATTCATTTTGCATGCATGGACAACCTCCATATATATAATATATATCCCTTTAGTATGCATGGGCAAACACCCTTTTGTTTGAAAGGAGACTTTTTGTACCAGACCGATTGGTCTCCGGGGACATGTCTAAGACATTCCCCGTCAACCCCGCATCTCCGGACGCGATGTTTGATCGGGCCCCGGCCGGCGCGCGAGCTGACTTCCGCCCGGAAACCATGCTGCCCCCACACGTGTTGCTGGGGTAACAGTTGGGTAAAACCGGGTTACCTCAAGACCGCTCCATACCTCGGAAGGAAACGATCCATCATTGGGACGTCCCCGCACCATATGCCACAAGATGGAGTCGAATTTGTAATACTATTTTTATATTATAATTGAGTTGTTGATATTACGTTATCGTAAATACGTATTATAGTTTTACAATAACACTATTTTTCATTTATTCCAACTTTAGCCCCACTTGCGGTATGCACATATAATATATATGTGTGGACGTTCGGGGGGCAAAAGTGAAAGTCTAATTTTAACGTTATTTTACTAATTTCGTGAAAATAACGTTAAAAGAGATGGATGGTTAATCATGCATCATGTGGTGGCACTGATAGCCGAAACACAAAAGGATACATGTACTAATTGGCTTTTGTCCCGATTGTTGAGTGTTATGTGTCTTGCGTCCAAGGCTTGATGCAAAACTAATATCGAGCTGGGGGGTCTCCCTGAAAGCAGTCTCTCTATTCATACGGGGTAGAGGTAAGGTTGTATACATCCTACCCTCCTCAGACCCTACATTAGCTTTGATGAGATTTACTTAGAATGATGATGATGATGATTTATTCCAATTTTGCAAAACTATAAATCATGCGACTTTCCGGTAATTTTATATCTTTAATAAATAACTAAGTTGTTAATATAACGTTACCGCAATAAAAAAAAAGTACCAATTTTTTTTGTAAATTTAAATGATAGTTGGTAACTTGGTACCTTAAATGTTTTTACGTATTGTGTCAAATGTCAAAAAAAAATTGTGCACTTTGTCGAATGATAATCATTAATTCAAACCAACTCTGATGTAATAAAAAAGTAACAATTTTTTTAGTTCATTTCTAACTTGTAAATGTCTAAATGATAGTTGTTATCTTAAATGTTTTTACATACGCGTTTGGTAATTGTTTTAACGTACAGTGTCGAACGTCAAAAAAAAGTTGCGCACTTTGTCGAATGTAAACGTTTTTTTTAAATGTCGAATGTAAACTCACATTTGTTTTTTTACGTACAGTGTCGAATATAAAAATTTTTTTGCACTTTGTCGAATGTAAATGTTTTTTTTTTAAATGTCGAATGTAAACTCACACGTAAAATGTTTTTTTATGTACGGTATCGAATGTCAAAAAAAAATTGTGTACGGTGTCGAATGTCAAAAAAATTTTCCCACGGTGTCGAATGTAAACTCACACGTAAATGTTTTTTTTTTTTCATACGGTGTCGAATCTCAATTTTTTTTGTGGACGGTGTCGGGTGTAAATTAACAACACCGAACCCTAAAAAATTTCAAACCAACTCTGGTGCAATTAAAAGGTACCATTTTTTATAACAATACCACAATACCATAAGTTAAATTAAATATATTAACAACACAGATGAGAGAAAAAGATGAATAAACTTTGAAAAGAATAAAGAAAAAGATGAATAAACTTTAAAAATTAGAAAGAAAGAGAGATGAAGTCTGAAGATTTATAAAAAAAAGGAAAAATAAAGAAGATAATTAGAGAGAAACATAGAGTGATGTATGACATAAGGAGAGAGAAACATAAGGTGATGTATGACATAAGGAGAGAGATTAAAATGATTAGTTTATACTTCTAGCAAAAAAAACAAAACATGTATATGTGGTATCATCTAATTGGTGTATGAGAGTTCTTATGGTTCTCGCAAGTGAGTATGGTTCTCCCTTAAACCTGATCCTATATATATACTAATAGAAGACCTGCGCGATGCTGTGGCGACGACAGTCGACAATGCGGTACTCTTTTCTATTAGTTTATCAATTCTTTCGTGATACATTATATAGTACTTTAGTTAGTTTTGTTATTCGTATAGTATTTTATAAATATCCATTATGTTTATTGTTCTTTTGTTGGATCGGTTCGGTTACGGGTGAATGTTTTTCGTATAACATTTTACAAATGTTTATTTTCGGCTATAGCACTATTCGATTATTGGTGAATGTTTATTATGTGTATTGTTTTATTTGTTTATGGGTCAGTTTGGTTTCACCTAACACTGTAACTAAAACCACCATCGGTTACAGGATTTAAAAAACGGATCAGTTTTGGTAAATTCGGTTTAACCATTGGGTTGGATCGGTTTTAGTTAACGACCGAAAACTTAACTTTAGCTATAGAAAATGAATTTGTGAAGAACAAAATTACAGTCCTTTATGGCTTTCCCGCTAACGACTAAAAATTTATATGTAAAGCTTAAAATTTATAGCTAAGCGCTCTCTTTTTATAAAGCAAATGCCAGATATTTTATTATAGTTCAGCCACCAATGCGTGGGAATTACTAATTAACTATTAACTAATGCACTTCTTTCTTTTACCTTTTTTTTATAATTTGAATTTCTCGTAATCGTCCTTTAATCCAGCGATGTGGGATGTCTAGACTTCTAGCAGAACCAGAAATTTCTAGCACAACCAGAAATTTGTTTCCTTTTTTCTCCTTTTAAGTATATTAGTTGCATGATAAAATAAATATAGGAATAGTTTTAAAAGAGGCGTAAGATGTAAGATGACAATTTTACTGTGAATATGTTTACATGTTTACAAGGCATTCCAAAGTTCACTCCAAAAGATTGGACTCTTTGTTCATTAAAGTATCTACATGTCTTTCCATATAGAATGATGGTTTTAGACTTATTCTTTTCATACTTGACTCCCCTTTAACAATAACTAAAGAGCCTTTTTTTTTTAAATTGTCTTTTTCTTGAAAAATCCATATATATATATACTAGTCGTTTACCCGCGCGATGCGGCGGGAAACATATCACTTAGGTTGGTGAGTTTAGGGCTATGTACGGGGATGTAGTTTCCGATGTGGCGTGTGACGACGATGGTGGCAGTGTAGCCGAATGTGAGGGTCGGTTGCGGCCTTCTTCAACGGCGGAGAATCAGTAGTGTGCGGTAATTGGTGGTTTGGTGATGGCGTTTAGTGGTTATTGTGTGACGGCCGGTTACCGACTTCAAGATAAAACAAAGAAAAATGTGTGATTCTAGTTATGTTAACACAAGATGGAACCCGAAAACAAAGAAAATACCGGTTATACTGGCCGGTATTTACCGGATTTTAAAACAATGATTACAAGACATTTTGAATGTAATATGCAAAAACACGCCTCTTAGATTATTCTTTTAGGTAATTTAACAAATAGTTAAAAATAAAACTTAGTTAAGTATTTAGTTAACTAATATAAGAAATTTAAAGTAAGCAAACTAAAACGAAAGGGAACCACCAATGAAAACCATATTCTGTTGGGTGGGTTTTGAAATATATATATATTTTAAGTTTATTGAGCATTTTTTTTATGAGAATGTCGAGCAGTTGTTTAAAAAACTCAATTAGGTTTCTTCAGCAAACCACCCCCCTCCCCCTGCCATTCCAAAGAAATCAGGAGTTTCTTGAATCTGCTAACCGCCACCACCGTAACACAAACAACAAATAATGAATTTCAAAAATAATCCTCTGATTAAGTGTTTTCATTTCTGGATCTGCAATTATCGATGTGTCCTCACTACGTTTCATTCATCATTGTCGTTGACTACCACTGCTTAGAACCTTCGGCGTACCACCGCTAGCAACGCCTTATCCCTGTCATCCAGTTGTCCAACCCCTTCCGCATCCTCTACCCCATCACACTCACGTATGTGTTGGAGATGCTCGATGATATGTGGAACTGCTTAGTGGTTGTTGGCAGCGGAAAATTACCCATTATGAGCCATAAATAAAGTTGTTGGTTCTAACATCTTTTTGAACAAATTAAAGGGGAAAATCAGATACAATATTAAAGAGATATATGCGCTAAGAATAAATGCGACTTATGAATTCGTTTGAACTGAGATTTGTAAACTTCAGATCTGAATTAAAGTTAGATACAAATGACCTTTTAATGCTCTTAAATTTTTCATTAGCATCATCTAGACTACATTCCAGTTGCTTTACAAGAGATTAGCATCATCTGGACTACATTCCAGTACCTGAGTATGTAATTTTCGATCAGTATAAAATAGTCGATACAAATACGCCCAAAATGAGACTGAGCATGAAGAGTTATGACATCATACTTGTCTAGAGAAAATGGATGTGACTGAAAACTACGGGTTTCCTCTAGCCTGAGAAGCAAGAAAATATAAACACAAAATATATAATTTATAAGTGAGATCATAAATTTAGGATGCCAATCTAATACAAGTGCTTTTAATAACATTTGACATGTAATATGATAGAAATCCTTCTCAAATAAGCAGAGCAAGGTAAGAGTCTAATGTTGAGACCTTGGGGGTGTTTGGGATTCCTTCTCAAAAACAACTTATTAACTTATATAAGTCATAAGTTATAAGTTACAAAAACAACTTAAATAAGCTAACCCAAACACTATAAAAAACTTATTAACTTTTATAAGTCAACAAGTTATAAGTTCTTCCAAAATAAGCTAACCCAAACCATAGTTACCTAAATCGCTGGGGTAGCCACGATCCACGTATTGGATCGTGGTGTACCCAATCGGAAATCGTAAGCGTACCGGAACGCCATGGTCCGGCGAACCGAGTTGCGTCGGTACGGTGTTCCTAATTGCGGAGGTACGGCGATCCAAATTGATCTGGTTCAGCGAACCAAATAGACAAAGTGGACGTTCCAAATCGATTGGGTACATCGATCCATGGCTGAATTCAGACGCCAATGTTGTTTTCAGCCAGAAACTAGTAAGAAGGGGAAGAAGAAACAGCGGCTGCATATGTTTTAGGTTTTTAGGGTTTAAATAAGTTTAATTATTACAACATTTAACCCCTCTATTTTTACTAGTTTACATTTAAACCCTAAAACTTATAGTTTTTTACATAAGAAATATGAAAGTAGTTTGTGTATTTGAACATTTAACCCTCTCAATCCTTACTAGTTTACATTTGGTCCTTAAACTAATAAATTTATACACAAAAATTATAAATTAAGATTATATATATATATATAACATTTAACCAAATTACATCAGTTTCTACTCCTATTCAGTTTCAATTTTTATCTTCAACCTTCAATGTTTATGTTTGGTAATTTGAATTTGGAATTTGATAATTTATGTTTTAATTTGTGTACACCGAACCGGACTCTATGGTACACCGTACCGGTTCGTACCGAAATGAACCTACCCCCCTCCGTACCGAAAACGTCACCTCTAGCGAATCGCGTACCCGAACCGCGTACCCGTACCGGAGCGAACCGCGAATTAGGTAACTATGACCCAAACACCCTCCTTATAAGTAAAGAAAATTGATGTTCTTTAAAAGGGTATGGTCTGAAACAAACACCACTTAATTAGCATTACAAGGTACTTACTAAGATTACCTATATCTTATAACAAACAACGCTTTGTACTCAAAAAGGGCGATTCAACAAACTATCTTTTGCTAGATCATTCTTATTGGGAATATGACCAACTTATAGGTAGTAAGAAACGGTCTCAGGAGTCATACCTTGAACTTGTTTTATACGCCATGTTAGTGTCAGTCTTAACTTTCTTTGGTCTACATCCCAAATCTGTCCACAATTAATAAAAAAACCATGAGTTACAGTTTAAGAAACATTGGCCCATTGATTCAAAGTTGATATGGATTCAGAAAATCGTAAACTTATTTCGATACATTTAACACACCACTAAATATTTTGTTTTAGAATCGCCTTTGAGTATGATGGCTTTTTGTAAAGAACAAAAGGCTTCACACACATTCAAAGAACACCCAAACACACAACCCAAATATTTTAGAGATTTTGGTTGCAAGGACCAATGGGTCAAAATCCATTTACCAAAAGGTGATGTTCCATTGGTTGATGATGTGTCAGCATACTTAGCTTTGAATCTCCTGGGATCTGTTTTTCGCAAAACGCCTTGCCCAAATCCAGGAACAACCTGCATATCAAAATCAATGAAAATTTACATATGCTTGTCAATAAAAAAGATAAAAATAAAACTGAAAACCCTTCTAATTACATACTTTGCCACTGTTTAAGGTTTTCCAGACGTAATCCTTCAGTTGCTCGTTGGTTATGTTCTCTCCATATTTATCAACCAACTTCCTGCACAATAAAATAATTTACTTATGAGCCAGTGAATCCGAAACATTATACATTTATTTCCAAACTTTTTGATAATAATGGAAGAATCAAGGTGAAGAGTTATATAACTTAAATAAAGAAAAGAAATTAAAAGAGCCAGTAAAAATATTCCTGATTAGCCAGACCATGAAGGGGTCCAGCTAGACCGTTCAAAGCTGCAGCAAATGACGGATACAGGTCCATAAATGAACAAATAGTTACTTATTTCTTAGATATAAGATTCTTGTAAATTTATCACGATTTTAGTTTTAGAAATGTCCAAGTTTTCATCAATAGTAATAAGTTAGATACTTACATTAACAGACTCTAAAAATCTTGGTTTAAAAAAGCGCGAGGCGCTCCAAAGCGTTTTGGTTCAAAAAGCTTTAAGCGAAGCTTCAAGCGCGAAGCGAGAGCTTCACGTATATGAAGCACTCAATAAAAAAAATAAAAAATGTATTGTCGAAATAGTCTTTAATCAATAATCATCATAATCAAGTAAAGATAGCGACTGATTATTGGGGTAAAGAAGTAGGGTCTCATTTAAACCCTATTTAAAGACTATTGGGCCTAAAAATGGCCCAAATGTGACCTGATTGGGCTGAAGCGTCGCCTCAAAACGCTTCACGTGTTGTGACGCTTCAGACCAAAAAAGCACTTTTCCAAACGCTTCATCGCTTCACGCTTAAATTACCATTATACTCTCTTTAGTATAAAGTTATATATACAACTAAAAAACATAGATCCGCCACAAACAAAATTAAAAAATTCAACTAAACTATAGCTTCTTTTTTATTTTATCAAACAAAACAAAAAAAATTAGCAAGCCCTAAAGCACCAAAGTTATTCACCAGCTCTACAACCCCAAACGACCTAGTACCAAATACTCATGCATATTGAGCCTAGGCACCAATTCTTAATTTAAACCCCAAACGACCTAGTACCAAATACTCATGCATTTAGTTAGAATGAAACCCACAGACCACAGTGCCTCCCCATATATTTGAATTTGACGTTTTGGTTAAAACTTACATAAAAATCAATGTTGACCCATTCACCCGATAAACACACCGAGCTTGTCAACCCGTTTGGTACCATGGTCAGCTTTAGAACATTAGGAATGTCGACAAAGCCCTGTACATGACACACCTGTACAAAAACATCAAAGATTTTGTTTAGAATATAACTTTCAACACAAGAAAGCAGTTTGTTTGACTTTAATAAAAAGAACCTCAAATTTGCTTGAGTTTTTGCTTCTCCATCAGCCTCAATCCTAGCCACTTTGAGCAGCTCCTTTATGATTAGCTCAAACAAAACCTCAAGATCTGAAGATTATAAAAACAAAAGTAGTGATAATTATACACATATAAAAATAAAATAAACAAGAACCATACCCTTGGCGTTAGATGAGCCACATCCCAGCCGAACCTCTGTTAAATGTTCAAGAAACAACAGATCATGAACCAAACCTTAATTACACGTCAATAAAATATCAAGATTTGTTTTGAATCACCAGCTAATTAGTATATTATTATATAAAGAGCAAAAAAAACTAATAAAATAAAGCACTGATTTACAAACCTGAGACCCCGTCAAATAACCCCAATCGAAGATGAAAAGGAATCGTAGAACATCAAAATATGCGATTTCAATCGGGTCAAGTTCCTCTTCTATTTTCTAAATCTGCGTGTACAATATCAGAATATGCAATTACAGTCAAATTTATAAAACAAATTGATGCTTGAAACATGAAAATTAGGATAAAAGGGTATCAAAACAGATACCAGAAACCCTAAATCTTCAAAGGTATTACATTACAATCGATATAAAAAATCTAACATAATCAAAAATAATATTAATTTGCAAGGACGAACCTGATCGAGTTATCAAAACCCTCCAGGGCCGTAAAGATCAGCAACAATACTTCGGTACACCAGTAGCACCACCGCCGCTACAATAAGTCTCGACTGAACCCTAGTCGTCGCTTAGATTGGCTTCAACCCTGCATCGTCATCATCGCGTGATTTGCAAATCCATCTGACCAGCGTGAAGGTGGTTGTTGACGACTACCACCATGAGCCGCAGACACAACCATCTCTATCGTTTGATTGTGGTAAAGGGGTGGGTGGTGGTGGTGGTTGTTTGATAGGTGAGAAAGAATGAGAGAAGGATTTAGAGAGAATGAGAGATTTTTTTGTGTCTGAGTAGTGAGAAATATGGTTTAGTAAGATTAGGGAAAGATTGTGCCAGGATTCAAAATATTGAAGGTTTGAAATTCAAAATTTTTTAACAACATTGGGATTTCAAAAGGCAGATGATGGGTATGTTTGGCAAAACTAGCTGGTGGCTGGTAGCTGTAAGCAGGTGGCTGGAAGCTGGTAGCTGTTAGCTGGTAGCTGGAAGCTGGTAGCTGGAAGCTGGTAGCTGGAAGCTGGTAGCTGGTAGCTGGTAGCTGTAGCTTTTTAGATATTAAGGTGTTTGGCAGAGTAGCTGTAGCTTTTAATAAAATATATAAAATGACCAAAATGGACATAAATATAAAAACATAATACTAAACGTAATCACACACACACATACATATATATTAATTATATATATATATATATATATATAGGGAGGGGCTCATGCGAGAACCACCCTTATTGTGAGAACCGCGAGAACCAATGTGAACACAACCTAAAATAGCTAAAAAAACCTAAAAAAACCTAACCCCCACCCCCCCCCCCCAAAAAAAAAAAAAAACCTAACACCCCCCCCCCCCCCAAAAAAAAAACCTAAACCCCCCTCCCCCACCCCCCAAAAACCTAAACCCCCCCCCAAGCTAAAATGCTAAAAACTAAACCCCCAAAAAACCTAAAAAAATCTAAAAAAAATCTAAAAAAATCCAAAAAAAATCCAAAAATTTTTTTTTGATTTTTTTAATATTTTTTAGGTTAAAATAGCTACTTTTCGAAGCAAAAAAAAAAATTAAAAAAAAAAATTTTTTTTTTTTTGTTCGAAAAGTAGCGATTTTAACCTAAAAAATATTAAAAAAATCAAAAAAAAAATTTGTGTGATTTTTAACTATTTTTAGGCATTTTTGGTGTGTTCACATTGGTTCTCGCGGTTCTCACAATAAGAGGTGGTTCTCGCATGATCTTCTCCCTATATATATATATATATATATATATATTATATAACATTGGTGAGCCGAGATCGAGCCGAGCTTTGACTCGTTTAAGCTATATTGAAGCGAGCTCTAGCCGAGCTTGGAACTCGTTTAAAATTGTTCTCAAATAATCCGAATTCGAGCTATTATAACTAATCACTCTATCCTGGCACCCAACAATGTACGTAGTCCTACTCGAATCAACATTAACCAAAGCATGAGCCGTACCCTTCGGGCTAACCGCAACCGCAACATCATCAGCCTCAAGTGTCACTTGAGCATACCCTTTTTCAACCCCATCATTCTCCACTCTAAAAACAGTTCTAGCCCCCCCCAAATCAAGAAAGTCTCATTACAAGTATAATGCCTATGATTCCCCCTCAACCCACCCGGTTTAATCTCACCCACATGAATAGATGCACAAGTTAAAGCACCACCTGATATTCCTGAATCTAATGCTATTGAAACAGGGTCTAGGATCCAGCCAATGTTATATAATATATATAAAAAATTAATATAAAATTATGTTTAGGCCCGTTTAGGCTCGCGAGCCTAAACGATCTTTGTATGCAAAGCTCGAGCTCGGGCTCGGACTCGATAAAGCTCGACTCGTTAGAGATTTTTACCGATCCGATCCCGGGTAGCTCTCGAGGTGCACCAATGTCGAGCTAAGTGTGTGATCTCAGGTTCAAACTTCAAAGTCTACGAAACCCTAATCTTTGATCTTTCGCATCATATTTATTTACTACATGTAGAGATTTTTTATGTTCGTTATTCAATTTAGGGAACCTTCAATCTACCTAATTAATATATGCATGAGATCGATCATACTATGAGCAGTCATAATGATCTAGCAAAAGGAAATTTTGCTCTTACAAAAGGATGAATAACTCACGTCATACCCATTGAAATTCAAGTCATACCCATTTAAACTACTCTTATCGATGCTTTGTCTAATTAATATATGCATCAGATCACACAGACCATTATCATGGCTTTTGCTTGCGATTGATTCTTTAGTACTTTACGTTCCAATTTGAAAATTGCAAGAAGACAAAAGATATATTCAATTCAATTAAATAATAACATGCATACCTGGCTTTTGCTTGTGATCGATCCTTTCTTCAATCTGGGATGATGAGGATTGTAGGTTATTTAAGTAATTTAAACCCTAAAAGTTTGTAGGTTTTTTAAACGCTATTTCCACCAGCGTTTCAAAAAGAGCTTTTCAACTAATTTAAAAGCCTGAAGCTTGTTTCAACCAAACAAGGCTTTTATTGGGCCTTGAGCTTTTTCTTTAAAGCCTGAAGCTTGAAGCTCCTAAAAGCTCCTAAAAGCTTGTTGCCAAACATGGGGAAGTGGGATGAGCAGGGATTCATTCAAATTCAAATTTTGAACAAAAAGCATTGGCCGCCCAAATACATCATGTGTTGAAAAGAAGTTTTCAACACTTTGTGCTTAAATGCTTGTACAATGGGCTTTAAATGGTTGTACAATGGCAAATGACCATTCTTGCCCTTCCTATATGCTTATTAAAGTAGTATAGATATAGATATAGATATATATACAAAAAATTAGTTTTCTTTATTTGGCAATCCTTTCAAGAAGCATTTGGTTCTCAGTTGAATCTGAGTACCGCTTTTCACCCGCAAACAGATGGACAGAGCGAACGAACGATTCAAACGTTGGAAGACATGTTGCGAGCTTGCGTTATGGACTTAGGTGGGAGTTGGGACACTCACCTACCGTTGGTCGAATTTTCATACAATAACAGTTACCATGCAAGTATTCAAGCCGCACCGTTCGAAGCTCTCTATGGACGCAAATGTCGATCACCGATCTGTTGGGCTGACGCGGGTGATAGACAACTAGTTGGTCCGGAATTGGTCAAGGAAACGACAGACAAGATTGCACAGATCCAAGAGCGCATCAAAGCGGCTCATGATCGACAAAAGAGTTATGCGTACCTAAGAAGGAAACCTCTGGAATTTGAGGTAGGAGACATGGTTTTATTGAAGGTTTCACCCTGGAAGGGTGTGGCATGCTTTGGAAAGCGTGGGAAGTTGAACCCCAGGTACATCAGTCCATTCAAAATTCTGAAAAGGGTTGGTTTGGTAGCATACAAGTTGGATTTACCTGCTGAACTTAATAGCGTTCATGATACATTCCATGTATCAAATTTGAAAAAGAGTCCAACACAAGAAACCGTGGTCATTCCTGCCGAAGAAGTTCATGTTGACGACACACTCCACTTTATCGAAGAACCAGTTGAGGTTACGGATTGGAAAGTTAACAAGACACGTCGGAGTAGT
Organism: Helianthus tuberosus; assembly: GCA_030545235.1. Lineage (NCBI taxonomy): Eukaryota > Viridiplantae > Streptophyta > Magnoliopsida > Asterales > Asteraceae > Helianthus > Helianthus tuberosus. The sequence continues at coordinate 32,725,942 of CM060435.1, forward strand.
GTCAAACTCGTCAAAGTTCGATGGAATGCACGGCACGGGCCAGAATTCACGTGGGAACGTGAGGATCGTATGAAAGAAAAGTACCTGCATTTATTCCCTAAGACCCCTGCATCTAGAAGCAGAACCTAAAATTTCGGGACAAAATTTTCTTAAAGGGGGGAGAATGTGACAACCTTCACAATTACAGGTATCCGTACACTTAATTAATCTCAATTACGTGCTTAATGACTGTTCTTGATTGCAACTGACAATTTAAACTGCTTTATGATTTTTGTTTCATACATACATATGCGTCATATTTCATACAGTCACTACATTTATTACACATAAACATTAGTGACACACTTGATGAACAAGGCACAGTTAGCACACTGAACGGATAATTCAGAAACATGCTGACAATGCCAGCAATAGACAGACAATGTTTTTAAGGCCAGTATGAGCCGGGGATAAGGTACTACACTAGTATGGAGTGTAGGGAAGTGAGGACCATAAAACTGCGTCACTAGGTGATAGTTATAGTGCCGGGAAGTTCCTTAAACACACTTTAAATGCAGAATTCTGCATTTATTAATAAAATTCAGCATTGTAAGACATTAGTAAAGTGCAAAAAATATGGCAGAACGTTCCTGTATACTTTCCTAAGTGCCGGGGATTAATTGTGTTACAAAAATATATATAAAAGACACTTTACGGAATAATTAAACACTTTAACGAAACAGTATCTAACTGGATAACCGGACATTACCCGGGACACTAAATTTTTGCCAAACACATTGTTTCATTATTTCTTGGCTTGTCATGATCCTCGAACACCCTAACACCCACTAAATATCAAATAAATATCATATGTAAGAGCATACTTGGAAATCTAACTAGTCTTTACAATTTAGTTACAAAATCTTTACCCTTAAACCCCCCCCCCCTAACCGATTCGGTCACAAGGACCATCCCCACCATACTCTCATATCTTGTTCAAGATTATATTCATTTGTTTATTGGATTGGTTGCTTGTTGGAGTTACTAAAACGTATGAAAGTATCTATATAAGTATGGAGCCATAGATCACCACCATCACTTCTCATTATCACACCACACCCTCACACCCCACTCCCTCCTCTCGGCTCACCTTGACCGCCCCCATCACCACCACTAAACCACCATCCCCGTCCATTTTTTTAAGCTTCAATCAAGTGTAGAAGAAGGATTTAAGGAGCTTGCAACTTGTGGAGCTTCAAGGGACATTGTTTCTTGCTTTTTCACCATCATTCTTCATTATCTTCTTCACTAGAATCATCCCTAGCCTTGTGCTAGTAGTAAGTCTTTGTTACACCTTGTTTCATCTTGTTTCTATGATCAAAATATGTAGTATGATAAGTATGTTCAAAACACTAAAGAAACAAGAACAAGAATAATGAACATGAAGCTTTACATATAAAAGTTACATGAAGATGAAATGTGACTAGTAGGATGTTGTTATGACTATGTTGTTAATTTTATGATGATGCTTGGTTGTGTGATGTTAATCACCATGTGGATCTTGTTAAATAATATTTAGTAATATGGTTTAACAAGAATAGAAAGTGGTTGTGTGATACATAAAATAACCACCTTCTAGTTTGATCATGAACTTGAATAAAATGATTTTCTTAAAATATAAGTGAACAAGTTGATGGATGATCATGTTGATCCAAGTTTTACAAAAGATTTTTGTAAATAAACCAAGTTCAAGAAACGATCTCTAAAAGATTATGATTTTTACATACACTTACATATTTTTGGAAGTGAAATAAGTGTGGAAATCTTTTATTTACAAGAAGAGTTCAAGAGTTTTATTTTTGTAAAGATTGTTTACAAGTTGTAAACACTAAATTATTTTTTTAAAGAAATAAATACGCTTTGGAAGGCAACTAAGTCCAATAAAAGCATTACCAAGTTACTATGCGTTTTCGAAATGTATCAAGTTCATGATTAGTGTGTAACACATAAATTTTTGCTTTTGGTAATGTAAAGATTGATTGTTGATTGATTTTGAAAAGAAAACGATATGCTAGTAAGCATGGACACCTCCGTTTTTAGGGGAAACTCTGTCGAAATTTTCTAAAAATTTCCAAGACTTAGAAAATATTTTTCCAAGCAAATGCTACAAGTATATTTTATAACTTTTGTTTCGAATATAAACTTCGCCATAATTTTTGTAACAAAATACAAGTGTCGGAGGTTGACTTTCTGAAATAAGAATGGATAAATATATATTTTCATACTAACACGCTTGCGTGATTATTTGTTATTTTGTAAACTAGTTATATTATTTAGGGCAAAATAATGTAACTTAGCAAAATGCCATCACGTTTTATAATTCCGGAAATACTTTTACAAATATATTTTGGGAAAATATTATTTGGACACAAAGAATGAAAATATATTATGTTTGGGAAAAGTATATATATTTTGGGAATACATTATTTTCGACAAATGTGTTAAATATATTTTTCTAAGTGGAGTTTAAAAATATATCATTTTCGGAACCACCAAAATACATGTATAAATACCCCCATCATTGGGAAGGAAATACACATATAAAATACTTGAGAAGTATGAACACGAAATAGTTGCCTAACTATTATTTCGAAATCCTAAAAATAAAAACTTAAGTTAAAATAATTATTATTATTCTAACAAGAAGTTATCACTTGGAACAATAACAAAGTAACGCAACTCAAACCCGAAATACAAAAACAAGGCACAGCCCGTTCGTCTAATAGACATTAGTACATTGTAGGGGGTCGTATTTGCTGGCGAGACCGGAGATTTGAGTACGATACAGGAGACGCACTTCAGTGAGTTCATGTTCCCCCTTTTCTTTTTTCTTAACTGTTTTCAGTTTTACAAACTTCGGGGGTGAAATACATGTTACAATTATACAGACATTTTTATACATGGTATGGTTAGCTTAAGGAGGGACTTTCATACACCGTTAGATCATGTGAGTGGGTAGGCGGCTACTAAAGGCCATTAATCCTCGTCGTAGGACCGAGGGACATGAGTGATAGATCTATTTGGGTGTAGCGAGCCCACACCCATGAGGCCGGGGCGGCCCATAGTGGTGACTGTGTCTTACAACCGAGGCCCGGTACAAATTTGCTAGGTTTGAGTCTTCCTACATCACTTCACACATATCAATGGCCTTTCAAACCATTGGTGATCTCTTTTTATTCCTTATTGCTACATACCAGGGACTTTTATACATACATCGTTTACAAAGGATTATACATACTCATATACACATGAACTCGCTCAACTTTTTGTTGATTTTTCAACTACATGTATTTCAGGGAATTGATCGGATCTGGCAGGTGATGCACGTTAGGCTGCGTAATAAATAAAGATGTCATCCAAGTTTGTTGGGTTTGGGAGGTGTAACCCTTGTCTGGCGGGTCACATGTCTCCAAACCCTGTTTTATTTAGAGTCTTTTGTTGAGTCCATTGTGAACTCATTTTTAAGCAAGTCATGGATGTAACTTAATTTGGGTAGTTGTTTCAAGACAATTGTGTTATGGTATTATTAAACTTAATGAATGGATGAACATCTTGTGTTTTATTTTCATATAGCATTGTTGTGATTGTTGCTATGGTATTAAGAAGTCACACCAAATAAACCCTGTTGGATTTATATGTACGGGTTCGATAAGTCAACGCTGCTGACCGAGCTATGACCCGTGAGAGTTACACCTTGGGCAATGAACACTAAATCCACTTAACTTGATTAACTGGTAATCACAAACAATTAACGAAATAAACGGACTTATTATTTATACTAATTATAAATAATATGTATAACGTTTATTATGTTATTCTCGGGCTTTATCGCGTCTTGAACCTGTACTACATATATTAAATTGGTACCCGGGTAATTATTAAATGATTACATTTAATAATTCTATGTGGATGGAAGTTTGAACACATTTAATACATAACTTTTGGATTGGTGTGTGTGAATTCATTTAATATAAACTACACTTGATAGAAAAAGGTCTCAAGACAGACTAAATAATTAAACTTCAAAAAGGCCTATTATTATTTTCTTGGCTTCAAGTTTAAAACGGGCAATATTCTTTTTGAGTAGAGAGTGTTGGAAAGAAAAAGGTCTCAAGTATTGTTCAATCGCTGCTGTTCAGTAGAACACCACCGGTTACCCGACGCACCCCGTTTTAGTTCGTGTTCTAGCAACTCGTTCATTGTACCTCGGTGTCTCAACCGGTTAGTCTTTAACCACTAAGGTATAATTTTTCTCATCGGTAGATTAATTATTTTATATACCATATTTGCATGTCTGTAACCATGATCCTGTTCGGTTCACTTTTTGGTGTTGATTAATATATTTATTCCGCTGCGTTTATTAATTATATATTTTAGTTAATAAAATATGTCAAACTTGTTTTTGATAAAAGTAAAATTGAGATCACTGAATCCCAACAAACCCACGCTTCTGCAAAAGCCAGGGTGTGACAGTTTGGTATCAGAGCCTCGATCATAGCGAACTAGGATCCTTCTCGAGTCTAGACTATGATCACTAGGGCTCTCACGAAAACCTTTTCACATTGCATACACTAAACGTCCAGATCCGGGGCACAAACGTTTTTACACAAAGAAGGGGCACAATTACACATTTCAAAATTTATATTTCAGTCTTAGAGACTGAGGGAGTTCAGCCTTAGAGGCTGGGGAGGTTCAGTCTAAGAGACTGAGGGGTTCAATCTTAGAGATTGGGGAGGTTTAGTCTTAGAGACTGGGAGGTTGGTCTTAGAGGCCATGGATTTAGTCTTAGAGACTGGGAGGTTGGTCTTAGAGACCAGGGAGTTAGTCTAAGAGACTGGGTGGGATAGTCTGGGGAAGACTAGGATGATTACTTGCCTGCATTAGTGAGACTTACATGTTTACTTGATTATATGTTGATATATGTGCATATCTGTGGTTGTGTTACAGACACTATGGCTTCTTCTTCCGATACTGGAGTATCAGATACATTGGACCCCATGGCAATTGTATCGGACGATGAGGTACCATCCGAGGGAGAGGTTTACACGTCGGATACCACGTGCACGGATGATGATGATTTTCAGCCTTTCGCTCTGCCCGACTTCGGGGATGAGGTTCAGGCCGCTGATGGCATTCTAGCTGGGGATCTACCTCTTGCTGAGATCCCTGCTCCTATTCCACTTGCCGCATTTCCCGTAGAGGATTTGCCACTCGATGTTGTGTCTGATGACGACATCGATCTTTTCGTGGAGGGTCCCCCCGGAGGACGACCATGAGGGTGGGGCCCCGATTGCTGATGATGTCCTCATTCCTATTGCTGAGGCTCCTGTGGAGGAGGCTCCTTCTGATTCACCTGGCCCAGACTCGTCTGAGTCTGTGGCATCTGCTTCCTTACACGACCGGGGCGTGCAACACTACTCTCCTGGCGCTGACTCAGACTTAGCAATGTCAGTTGTACCTGGTTCACCTCACGAGTTTGAGTTTGATCATGAGTTCGAGGATGAGTTTGATCCAGTTTTTCCTCCTGATTTTGATCCCGATCACGAGATCGAGTTTATTCCTGTTGACCAGCCCTTAGAGGCACCAGTGGCTCCTATTGATCAGTTTCTTGATATACCTGCCGACTTTGATATGGACTTTGCCGACCCTGAGCCTGTCGTGGCACCAGAGCCTGTTATTGCTCCTGATCCTGTACCGGTGCACGACCCTGTTCTTGTGGATGCACCAGCCTTTGCACCACCTATTGTTGATATTCCCATTGTTGTGCCACCAGTGGTGGATGTTCCTATTGCTGATGCACCCGCTCTTGCACCACCTGTTGTCGACCATGCACTATTTGCCACGCATGTCGACCCTCGATACGCCAACACCCACAACGGGTGGATCGACGATGATGATTATCCCCCGTTCGTGCTACCAGTCACTCCTCTTGTAGCACCTGTTTCCGCACCTATTGATGTTCCGTTTTTCCACCCACACATCGCTGATGTCCATCATACCGACCTTCCTATCACATTCCTCCAGGATATTCCTCCACCTCATCCTGGGGAGGGTTCATCGAGGCAGCAGCCTGCTTTTGTTCCACCTATATCGTCATCTGTTCCGTTCATGTCCCAGTTCCCTCACACTACACCATCTTTTGTACCTCCGGGCGAGTCGTTTTTGTGGTATTCGCCCAATGTTATGCCGTTATCATACCCGTATCACCCGTTCCTTGTTGGATACACTACAGAGGACATACTTACATCCCTGCAGCTACAGCAGGACGCACTGAGTCGTCGCATTCAGGAGTTAGAGAGGACTCCACGTCCTCCATCTCACTGTCAGACTCCTTTTGCCTCACCACACGCTTCCCTCCCATTACCCCCTGATTCGGATGTTCGTTTCCTTACACCTGAGCAGCAGATTGCCTATTTGTTGCGCGTTATTCATGCCCTTGAGGAGGATTGGGTGCACATGCGCCGTTTGCTTTTCTCTTATCTTCCTCCTCATCCGCCATCAGCGTAGCTATATTTTGGTTTAGTGCAGGTAGATTGTTTTTGGTGAGAAAGTCGCAATTGGGCTAGCAGACAAAGACTTTTGGAAGACCACACTTTTGTATATGATTAGTGTAGACTGACTTGTATTTTGGGGGTGATGTAACCCTATGATCTTATTTTGATGTATGATGTACTGTAAAACATGTAAAAACTACATTGTGGTCATGATTAATGGAAGCTCAATGGCAATGTTCTCACTACATGCCTTGTTGAATCATTTGTGTTGTATTATAACATGGGATGTTATGTGTTATGAGGTTGATGGATATTATTATATAAGCATATTTACTATACTTACTATGACCTGACCAATATGATCATCTTTTAGAAGATGCCTCCACGACGAAACGCACACCTGCCTACTACTGAGGCGGAACTCCAGGGGCTAATTGCCGCAGCTATAGCACAGTATGCGGCCTCCCAAGCAGAAACAAGCAGGAATACTTCAAACAACAACAACAACCCACCCAATGGTAATGTTAAGTCGCTTGAGACACATTACGTTACATTTGGATACTTCTTACACATCCATTAATGCTTTCTGTGAATAATATTGCCTGTACAGGCTGCACCTACAAACAATTCCTTGACTGTAAGCCCCTAAACTTCGACGGCACTGGAGGTGCTGTTGCCTTCGTCAGGTGGGCAGAAAAGACAGATTCGATTACGAGGATGAGCAAGTGTACCCCTGAGCAACAAGTTACATACATCTTAGGGCTGTTTCTTGATGGTGCCCTATCGTGGTGGAATCTGCAAGTGCAAACATTGGGAGAAGTGGCGGCATATGCGTTAACATGGAATGAGCTGAAGGAGCTCATGAGGAAGAAGTATTGTTCGCGGGCTGAGATACAAAAGCTAGAGACGGAATTCTGGAACCTAAAGATGGAAGGCCCAAAAATCGCTGAGTATGTTCAGAGGTTCCATGATTTGTCCCATGTGGTGCCGTATATGGTCACGCCCGAATTTAAACGCATTGAGCGCTTCATCTGGGGATCGCCCCCCCAGATCATGAGCATGGTAACCACGTCCAAGCCTTCAACGATTACTGAAGCCATTGATCTCAGCGTGGCACTTACCGAAGAAGCCATTCGGTTGAACAAGTTTTCGGTTTCTGAACCAAAGAAAAAGGAGACAAACAAGAGGAAATTCTCAAACTTTAAGAAAAGTACCGGTAGTGCCAGCAAGAAGAGGGATACAAACCCGCCAGCTGAGGTAAAGACTGGCAGTGAACAAAAGGGGAAATGATACATGGGCACTCTGCCCAAGTGTGATTTATGTCAACATCATCATACTGGCCGGTGCATACTTAGCAAATGTGAATCCTGTGGAAGGATGGGTCACTCAAAAGACACTTGTTGGGCTGGTACTGGCCGTGGTGGCCAAAGAGGATCTGGTAACAACAACCGGGAAGTAAAGGGAATGGAAACCGCCTACAAGGAGGGAACGGCGGAAATGGTAATCGAGGAAATTTTGGAAATTAAGCTGGAGGTGGGAATCGCAACCAAGGCAATGCGCAAGGGGGAAATGGTAATGGGAATGGTCGAGGACCAGGTTGTTTCAACTATGGAGACATGGGGCACTTTAAAAGGGAATGCCCAAAACTGAATCCAGCGCAAGGCAGAGTCTTCAACATTGGAGCAAGGGAAGCACGCCAGGACCCGAATGTTGTCACTGGTACGTTCCCTATAAATCAACGCTTTGCATTTGTATTGTTTGACACTGGTGCCGACTATATCTTTGTATCGTTAGAATTTAAGAACATGCTTGGGTTAACTGCTAGTAAGTTAGACGTTCCATACTCAATTGAACTGGCTAATGGGAAGCTAGTTGAAACGAGTGAAGTCATCAGAGGATGCGTAATCGAGCTGGGAGAACATGAGTTTACACTGGATCTACTGCCAGTCAAGTTGGGAAGCTTCGACGTGGTAGTAGGGATGGATTTATCAAGCAACAAAGCCAAGATTGTATGTCACGAGAAGACCATTCGCATCCCAATGGCGAATGGAGAAACCATTGTGGTGCACGGAGAGAAGCGTGATACGCCTTTGAGGATTATTAGCTGCCTAAAAGCTAGAAAGTGTTTACAGAAGGGATGTGTTGCTTTCTTGGCACACATCGTGGATAAAGAAGCCACTGAGCCAAAACGAGAGGACATTCCAGTCGTAAAGGAATGTCCTGAAGTCTTTCCAGAAGACTTGCCAGGATTGCCGCCTCAAAGACAAGTCGAATTTCGCATTAACTTAGTTCCAGGCGCCGCGCCTGTGGCTAAGGCACCCTATTGACTTGCGCCTTTAGAGATGCAAGAATTGTCGACGCAACTTCAGGAGTTGTTAGACAAGGGATTTATCAGGCCAAGCTTATCACCTTGGGGAGCTCCAGTTTTGTTTGTCAAGAAGAAGGATGGTAGTTTTCGCATGTGTATAGACTACCGGGAGCTGAACAAGCTGACAATTAAGAACAGATATCCTTTACCAAGGATTGACGACCTGTTCGACTAGTTACAAGGTTTAAGTTTCTACTCAAAGATCAATATGCGTTCAGGTTATCACCAGTTGAGAATACAAGAGGAAAGTATTCCCAAGTATGCTTTTAGGACTCGTTATGGACATTACGAGTTCCTGGTTATGATGTTTGGTCTAACGAACGCGCCAGCTGTATTCATGGATTTGATGAACCGAGTTTGTAAGCCGTACCTCGATAAGTTTGTGATTGTAATCATTGATGACATTTTTATCTACTCAAAGACGAAGGAAGAGCATGAGCAGCATTTAAGAGCCATTTTAGAGCTACTTAAAAAGGAGAAGTTATACGCAAAGTTCTCGAAATGCGAGTTCTGGTTACGCGAAGTCCAGTTTCTTGGTCATGTGGTTAATGGAGATGGAATCCATGTGGATCCACAAAGATCGAGGCGATCAAGAATTGGGAAACTCCAAAGACGCCATCCGAGATTCGACAATTTCTAGGTTTGGCTGGTTAGTATCGAAGGTTCATTGAGGGTTTCTCAAAAATCGGTCAACCTTTGACCTCCCTTACCCAAAAGGACAAGAAGTTTGATTGGGGAGATAAACAGGAAGAAGCATTTCAATTGTTGAAAAACAAGCTTTGCGACGCGCCTATCCTATCTCTACCCGAAGGCACGGACGACTTCGTGGTATATTGTGACGCCTCGCGTCAGGGTTTAGGCTGCGTATTGATGCAGCGTCAGAAGGTTATAGCATATGCTTCTCGCCAGCTAAAGGTCCACGAGAAAAATCACACCACACATGATTTAGAATTGGGAGCAGTGGTGTTTGCTTTGAAAATTTGGCGACATTATTTAAATGGCACGCGATGCACAATTTACACGGATCACAAGACTCTACAACATATTTTCGACCAAAAAGAGCTTAACATGAGGCAAAGACGCTGGGTTGAACTATTGAACGACTACGACTGTGAAATCAAGTATTACCCAGGGAAGGCGAATGTGGTCGCCGATGCCCTGAGTCGGAAGGAAAGAATCAAGCCCATAAGGGTTAGGGCTTTGGAAATGATTGTTCAAACGGACCTCTCATTGCGCATTCGCGCCACGCAGAGAGAAGCTCTCAAGGAAAGGAATATCGAAAATGAGTATCTCCGTGGGATGGAGAAGCAATTGGTACCAAACGGGGAAGGAACTTTGTGCTTCATGAAACGAATTTGGGTTCCTTTGTTTGGTGGTTTGAGAAAGGTTATTTTTTATGAGGCTTACAAGTCACGGTACTCGATTCATCCAGGAGCGGATAAGATGTACCAAGATCTTAAGGATTTCTATTGGTGGCCAAGAATGAAAGGCGATGTTGCGGTATACGTTGGTAAATGCTTAACATGCGCCAAAGTGAAAGCCGAGTACCAGAAGCCTTCAGGTCTCTTACAACAACCTGAAATACCCCAATGGAAATGGGATCAGATTTCCATGGACTTCATAACGAAATTGCCAAGGACGCCCAAGGGCCACGATACGATTTGGGTGATAGTAGACTGTCTAACGAAATCTGCACACTTTTTACCAATCAAGGAGAAAGACAACACGAGTAAACTTGCTGAGATATACATGCGAGAGATTGTTGCACGTCATGGAGTGCCTCTTTCGATCATCTCTGATAGAGATGGAAGATTCGTGTCAAGGATTTGGCAATCCTTTCAAGAAGCATTTGGTTCTCAGTTGAATCTGAGTACCGCTTTTCACCCGCAAACAGATTGACAGAGTGAACGAACGATTCAAACGTTGGAAGACATGTTGCGAGCTTGCGTTATGGACTTAGGTGGGAGTTGGGACACTCACCTACCGTTCGTCGAATTTTCATACAATAATAGTTACCATGCAAGTATTCAAGCCGTACCGTTCGAAGCTCTCTATGGACGCAAATGTTGATCACCGATTTCTTGGGCTGACGCGGGTGATAGACAACTAGTTGGTCCGGAATTGGTCCAGGAAACGACAGACAAGATTGCACAGATCCAAGAGCGCATCAAAGCGGCTCGTGATCGACAAAAGATTTATGCGGACCTAAGAAGGAAACCTCTGGAATTTGAGGTAGGAGACATGGTTTTATTGAAGGTTTCACCCTGGAAGGGTGTGGCACGCTTTGGAAAGCGTGGGAAGTTGAACCCCAGGTACATCGGTCCATTCAAAATTCTGAAAAGGGTTGGTTTGGTGGCATACAAGTTGGATTTACCTGCTGAACTTAATGGCGTTCATGATACATTCCATGTATCAAATTTGAAAAAAAGTCCAACACAAGAAACCGTGGTCATTCCTGCCGACGAAGTTCATGTTGACGACACACTCCACTTTATCGAAGAACCAGTTGAGGTTACGGATAGGAAAGTTAACAAGACACGCCAGAGTAGTGTCAAACTCGTCAAAGTTCGATGGAATGCACGGCACGGGCCAGAATTCACGTGATTTATTCCATAAGACCCCTGCATCTAGAAGGAGAACCTAAAATTTCGTCTCTTAACGGGGGGAGAATGTGACAACCCTCACAATTACAGGTATCCGTACACTTAATTAATCTCAATTATGTGCTTAATGACTGTGCTTGATTGCAACTGACAATTTAAACTGCTTTATGATTTTTGTATCTTACATACATATGCGTCATATTTCATACAGTCACTCCATTTATTACACATAAACATTAGTGACATACTTGATGCACAAGGCACAGTTAGCACACTGAACGGATAATTCTGAAACATGCTGCCAATGCCAGCAATAGACAGACAATGTTTTTAAGGCCAGTATGAGCCGGGGATAAGGTACTACACTGGTATGGAGTGTAAGGAAGTGAGGACCATAAAACTGCGTCACTAGGTGATAGTTATAGTGCCGGGAAGTTCCTTAAACACACTTTAAATGCAGAATTCTGCATTTATTAATAATATTCAGCATTGTAAGACATTAGTAAAGTGCAAAAAATATGGCAGAATGGTCCTGTATACTTTCCTAAGTGCCGGGGATTAATTGTGTTACAAAAATATATATAAAAGACACTTTACGGAATAATTAAACACTTTAACGAAACAGTATCTAACTGGATAACCGGACATTACCCGGGACACTAAATTTTTGCAAACACATTGTTTCATTATTTCTTGGCTTGTCATGATCCCCGAACACCCGAACACCCACTAAATATCAAATAAATATCATATGTAAGAGCATACTTGGAAATCTAACTAGTCTTTACAATTTAGTTACAAAATCTTTACCCTTAAACCCCCCCCCCCCCTGCCGCTAACCGATTCGGTCACAAGGACCATCCCCACCATACTCTCATATCTTGTTCAAGATTATATTCATTTGTTTATTGGATTGGTTGCTTGTTGGAGTTACTAAAACATATGAAAGTATCTATATAAGTATGGAGCCATAGATCACCACCATCACTTCTCATTATCACACCACACCCTCACCCTCACACCCCACTCCCTCCTCTCGGCTCACCTTGACCGCCCCCATCACCACCACTAAACCACCATCCCCATCCATTTTTATTAAGCTTCAATCAAGTGTAGAAGAAGGATTTAAGGAGCTTACAACTTGTGGAGCTTCAAGGGACCTTGTTTCTTGCTTTTTCACCATCATTCTTCATCATCTTCTTCACTAGAATCATCCCTAGCCTTGTGCTAGTAGTAAGTCTTTGTAACACCTTGTTTCATCTTGTTTCTATGATCAAAAGATGTAGTATGATAAGTATGTTCAAAACACTAAAGAAACAAGAACAAGAATAATGAACATGAAGCTTTACATATAAAAGTTACATGAAGATGAAATGTGACTAGTAGGATATTGTTATGAGTATGTTGTTAATTTTATGATGATGCTTGGTTGTGTGATGTTAATCACCATGTGGATCTTGTTAAATAATATTTAGTAATATGGTTTAACAAGAATATAAAGTGGTTATGTGATACATAAAATAACCACCTTCTAGTTTGATCAGGAACTTGAATAAAATGATTTTCTTAAAATATAAGTGAACAAGTTGATGGATGGTCATGTTGATCCAAGTTTTACAAAAGATTTTTGTAAATAAACCAAGTTCAAGAAACGATCTCTAAAAGATTATGATTTTTACATACACTTACATATTTTTGGAAGTGAAATAAGTGTGGAAATCTTTTATTTACAAGAAGAGTTCAAGAGTTTTATTTTTGTAAAGATTGTTTACAAGTTGTAAACACTAAATTATTTTAAAAGAATGATTTTTAAAGAAATAAATACGCTTTGGAAGGTAACTAAGTCCAATAAAAGCATTACCAAGTTACTACGCGTTTTCGAAATGTATCAAGTTCATGATTAGTGTGTAACACATAAATTTTTGCTTTTGGTAATGTAAAGATTGATTGTTGATTGATTTTGAAAAGAAAACGATATGCTAGTAAGCATGGACACCTCCGTTTTTAGGGAAAACTCTGCCGAAATTTTCTAAAAATTTCCAAGACTTAGAAAATATTTTTCCAAGCAAATGTTACAAGTGTATTTTATAACTTGTGTTTCGAATATAAACTTCGCCATAATTTTTGTAACAAAATACAAGCGTCGGAGGTTGACTTTCTGAAATAAGAATGGATAAATATATATTTTGAATATATATTTTCATACTAACACGCTTGCGTGATTATTTGTTATTTTGTAAACTAGTTATATTATTTAGGGCAAAATAATGTAACTTAGCAAAATGCCATCACGTTTTATAATTCCGGAAATACTTTTACAAATATATTTTGGGAAAATATTATTTGGACACAAAGAATGAAAGTATATTATGTTTGGGAAAAGTATATATATTTTGGGAATACATTATTTTCGACAAATGTGTTAAATATATTTTTCTAAGTGGAGATTAAAAATATATTATTTTCAGAACCACCAAAATACATGTATAAATACCCCCATCCTTAGGAAGGAAATACACATATAAAATACTTGAGAAGTATGAACACGAAATAGTTGCCTAACTATTATTTCGAAATCCTAAAAATAAAAAACTTAAGTTAAAATAATTATTATTATTCTAACAAGAAGTTATGACTTGGAACAATAACAAAGTAACGCAACTCAAACCCGAAATACAAAAGCAAGGCACGGCCCGTTCGTCTAATAGACATTAGTACATTGTAGGGGGTCGTATTTGCTGGCGAGACCAGAGATTTGAGTACGATATAGGAGACGCACTTCAGTGAGTTCATGTTCCCCCTTTTCTTTTTTTAACTGTTTTCAGTTTTACAAACTTCGGGGGTGGAATACATGTTACAATTATACAGACATTTTTATACATGGTATGGTTAGCTTAAGGAGGGACTTTCATACACCGTTAGATCATGTGAGCGGGTAGGCGGCTACTAAAGGCCATTAATCCTCGTCGTAGGACCGAGGGACATGAGTGATAGATCTATTTGGGTGTAGCGAGCCCACACCCATGAGGCCGGGGCGGCCCATAGTGGTGACTGTGTCTTACAGCCGAGGCCCGGTACAAATTTGCTAGGTTTGAGTCTTCCTACATCACTTCACACATATCAATGGCCTTGCAAACCATTGGTGATCTCTTTTTATTCCTTATTGCTACATACCAGGGACTTTTATACATACATCGTTTACAAAGGATTATACATACTCACTTACACATGAACTCGCTCAACTTTTTGTTGATTTTTCAACTACATGTATTTCAGGGAATTGATCGGATCTGGCAGGTGATGCACGTTAGGCTGCGTAATAAATAAAGTTGTCATCCAAGTTTGTTGTGTTTGGGAGGTGTAACCCTTGTCTGGACGGGTCACATGTCTCCAAACCCTGTTTTATTTAGAGTCTTTTGTTGAGTCCGTTGTGAACTCATTTTTAAGCAAGTCATGGATGTAACTTAATTTGGGTAGTTGTTTCAAGACAATTGTGTTATGGTATTATTAAACTTAATGAATGGATGAACATCTTGTGTTTTATTTTCATATAGCATTGTTGTAATTGTTGCTATGGTATTAAGAAGTCACACCAAATAAACCCACGCTTCCGCAAAAGCCAGGGTGTGACACCCCCCCCTCCCAAAAACCTAAACCCCCCACCCCCCAAAAACCTAACACCCCCCCCCCACCCACCCCCCACCGAAGCTAAAATGCTAAAAACTAAACCCCCAAAAAACCTAAAAAATTCTAAAAAAATAAAAAAAAAACACACAAATTACTTTATTATCTTTTTAAACATTTTTTATTAAAAAATCGCTACTTTTAGTAGCAGCAAAAAAAATTAACAAAATGTAGCAATTTTTTTATAAAAAATATTAAAAAAATTGTGTTTTTTAGGTATTTTTGATTGAGTTCACATTTGTATAGTAACTTTGATAGTTGGTGGTAATTACAAAAATGTCACCTTGTCTTTTTGAGTTTTCCTTTCATTTGTATGTTTAGTATGTTAAGATTATTTGTATTTGATCTTTTGCCTAAAAATATAATCTGATTTTATTAAAAATCTAATCTCATTATTGCAAGACCAAAAAATTAATTTTCTTTATCTGGTCTTATCCTTTTATAATAGAGTATTTTTTATAAAATATATATACAAGAGCCATAGCTTCGTGTGATTTGTGGTTTCAAACTATAACTATTGAGATGAGGTCTCAGTCTAATGGCAAAGTTTACAGACTAGAGAATGAGAGGTCAAGGTTCAAAGCGTGAATATATCATTCATGATATTGATGGCAATTTTCCGTGTTATCACGGAATTAACTTGTCATTTCTACTTTATGTACAACTAGTGGTTTTTCCCCTGCGCTATGCGGCGGAAACTCAGTTGGTATCCGTTCGGTTCATTCTGGTATTGACACTCGCTATAGTAGCCAAAAGAGAAAACTATAAAATAAATCGGGTTATGCCCAAAAGAATACGTACTTTATATCAATCGAAAACCATAGAGAAAGGAATACCGGTTCCGATACTATCGATATTTTTTTACAGATGTTCGGTTGAAATCGGTTTAGTTAGTCCCGGATAAACACTTGTATAGTGTACAATAAAAAATTGTTTTTTTCTATATTTTTATTGGCACTCTTATAGTTTACAGTTTTCAATAGAAAAATATCAATCGAAAACCATAAAAAGGAACTTTGATTCCCATACTGCCGATATTGGTACCGATGTTATTCGGTTGAAATTGGTTCGGTAAGTCCCATGTCAGTACTCGTACAGTTTACGATACAAAAATGTGTTTCTTATATTTTTATCGGCACTTGTATAGTTTACGATAGAAAAAAAAAACAAATAAAATATCATTGTTGGTTCCTATTCGCTTTGGTACAATAGCGTCATGGTATCCATTTTAAATATCATTGTCGATTTTGGTTTGATTTAGTACGATAGCGTCATGCTATCCATCTTAAATATCATTATCGGTTTCGATTCGATTTGATACGATAGCAATACAGTATCCATTTTCAATAACAAACAAATTAAAAAAAATAAATTAAAATAAATATAATATTAAAACATTAATTTTACTATTCATCAAGAGTTGAAAATAATATGTATAATATAATAATAGTTTTGTCCATTAGTTGGATTTATTACATCTAAATCGTGAATATATTACTTTGTTCTTGTAGTTTTTGTTGAAAATATTTCAATCAAAAAGTAAATTAATATAAACTTTATTAATTAACGAGTTATCAGCCAAACCAGTTTGTTCTAACTTGAGCAAACTGATTAAAGAAAGGTAGAAGGAGACTGTCTCGTTATCGGACGAATTTAAAGAACACGCAAAAATTAAAACCAACCTGGCGATCGAGAAAGAAGATCCTTGAACTGCACGGATGACTCCTGTCCTTAAAGGATTTTACACGCTCATATTGCTGTGAGCTGCAGCGTAAATTCCCAGGATTTAATGCAGAACTGATCCGGTATTCCAACAGCAATGGAAACCAGAAAAACGCAGAAGCTATAGAAGAAACTGGAGCACAGAAAGGTGGGAGGAGGCTGCGAAATTAGGTATATTAAATGGGTAGCAGGAGGCTTTTATTTATAGGTTGTGACCACACCAAAGAATGAGAAAAACGGGGAGTGGGATAACCATCCAAAACCAAATTCGGTTGCCGAAGATATCCCACACGAATTCGAATTACTAGAGATAATGGGATAACTCCCACTGTTTCGAATTCACCTCTATCTCCTTATCTCGTTCGATCCACAGATCTGACACACCTGAACCAGACCCTAGCTAAAAATAAAAGCTCCTCAGCTCCTCGCGAAGTGCAAAGTGCAAAGTGCGCCTCAAACGCGACCATTCGCGAGCTCTCGGCTCGGCGCGCGTGTGGGCTTTATCCACTTCTCAACCCATTTAACATTTTCGAGCCCCATAAGGAGTAATCCCTTATAAACCACTCAAACTTCATTCCCTCCACCAATGTGGGATGAAGGAAACATACCAACTTGTATGTTATCCTTTTAAAATTTCCAACAATCCCCCACCAAGTTGGAATGTTTCCTTTCACTTAGACTGATGATGTCACAAGGTGTCACGAAGATTAAACCCAGTTTATGTTGATAAACAAGAAGAGACAGATTTGATGGTGTCCTATGGAATTAAACCATTAACCTGATAGCCCCCTTCGGTTTACCCCCACACATCACCAACTGACTTTGCGTTCTCATTGAGCGCGAATATGGTCGTGCGCTATAAATCCTTTTCATGACCCTTTAGAAGATAAACCACTAATCTTCACTTGAGGCGGCACCACCCCTGGATCATATAGGCGAAGTTTTACATCATCCACGTTGCTTGGATGCCCCCATAACTTTGTTAAGAGCATAAGCTCACCCTTGTTCTCGGCAACGACGTACTATCATACCTCACATGGATCTATCAAATTTGATAGTACCTTCTATCGTTAAGTGACTTCGTTTTTACCCATTAAACTTGAGAAATAGGAGCACTAAGTTCAAGTTGGGTTTCCATCACTAACGATTCTATGGTGGTTTTATACCCATGTCTCTCGCGGTATTCACAACCAAATCTCTCGTCAGAGGTTTAGTAAACGGATCTGCCAAGTTCTTACTCGTCTTGACATAGACAACCTTGATGGTACCACTTTCAAGCAGTTGTCTCACATAATTGTGCCGAAGACCTATGTGTCTTGATCACCTCCCATTATACACTGCGTTGTATACTTTAGATAGTGTGGCCTCACTATCATAATACATGGGAATGGACGGCATTGGAACATCCCACAAACGAATGTCAGTAAGTAGATCTCTAATCCACCCCGTTTCCTTACCAGCCGCAGCTAGTGCTATGAACTCAGCTTCCATAGTTGAGTGGGCAATACACGTTTGTTTCTTGCTGGCCCAAGAAATTGCTCCTCCTGCTAGAGTGTAAATCCACCCACTTGTAGATTTTGAATCACTGGTGTGATCAATCCAGCTTGCATCAGAATAACCTTCGAGTATTCTGGAAGAAGACGTGTATGTCAATTCTAAGTTACTGGTCCTTTTCAGGTATCCAAGTACTCTACCCACTGCCTTCCAGTGTTCTGTCCCTGGATTGACAGTATACTGACTCAGTTTGCTTACAGCAAAAGCAATGTCAGGACGAGTGCAATGCGTTGCATACATCATACTTCCAATAGCACTCGTGTAACACCCCGTGTTTCGGAAGTCAAAGTCAAAGTCAAGATTGAAGTCAAAGGGAGACAAGATTTCTAATTGCGATCTGTCACTCCTTGCTCAATTCCTGTTTTGACTTCTTTGACCTGCAGATAGTCTTTTTGTGCTTTGACGTTAGTTGTATTATGTGGAGTATTTATTACTAATCGAGGTTTTATCGATGTTTATCGCATGTTTAATCGCTTTATCGCTTATCGCAAACGCACTCGCAACTCGAATTACGCGTCTGGTTATGATTCTTATGCGTCTGTGCCCTTTATGTGTTACTTGTGCATGTTATTTATGTTTTATGATGTGGTGGTTAATCGAAACACAATCGCTATGCAATCGCAATCGAATCGCAAACGCTAAACGCAAGTTAAATAGGATGGTTGTAAGTTAATACAGTAGTTGGGATTAAAAGTAATTTGAATAAGAAACTCTATCGCATCGAAACGCTCAGCACTCGAATCGAAATCGCAAAAACTCGTCGCGTGAATCACTCCAATTGAGTGGTCAGCCGATCGAGCTGCCACCCGATCGTAGTGCCACTCGATCCTGCCACCCGACCAAGGTGCCACCCGATCGAGTTGCCACGTGATCGTATTCTTGAGCTTTAGTAGTACTAGACATGTGGGTGAGATTTGATTATGTTGTGTTTGAGCCCTATGGCGATGTCTGTTGCAGACAATGTCGTCATCTGGACCACGTCACCCACGAGTTACTCGTCAAGAACAGAGAGACAAATGCCTTGCTACTCTCGTCGCTAAACAAGTGGCAAAGGTAGTTCCTCAGATTGTGAGTGAACTATACGAGAATGTGAGCAAATCGTCTGAAGAGTCCAGGACCGAAGCTCCCAAAACTACCCCCAAAGCTGCTTTTAGCTTCAAACAGTTCAAAGCTTGCGGACCGAAAGAGTTCACTGGCGAAGATGGCCCTACGGATTTGTTTCAATGGTTCGACTCAATCGAGGTCACCCTGCGTCAGAGTGGATGTTCTGACAATCTCCGCACTCTAAATGCTACCGGCGTCTTCCAGTCCCGCGCTTTAGACTGGTGGACAGCCGAGAGAAACAAACGCGGAAACGATGCAGCTTATGGTCTGTCATGGGATGAGTTGAAGAACGTTATGCTCGAAGAGTTCTGCCCTCCCCATGAGCGCCAAAAGTTGGAGGACGAATTCTGGCATCTGAAGCAGAAGGATGGTGACAACGCTGCTTTAACTGCTCGCTTCAAGCAGCTCAGCATTATCTGTCCTGATCAAGTGAAGACTGCTGACATGACAATCAAGAAGTACATTCGCGCTCTGCCGAATTGTGTTGCAGATTTTGTGCATGCTTCAAAGCCAGCAACAATCGAGAAGACTTACCTGCTTGCCGCTGAGATCAACGACAAGCGAGTCAAAGCGGGATTTTGGGATAAAGCTACCAAGAACCTGCACCAAGCCACCGCTGAACCCGCCGCCGCTCCTCAATCATCGAAGTCTTCTCGTCGCAAGAGGAAGAACAACAACAGCAACTCTAGCAACAAGAACTGTGCTGTCACTACTACTACTGCCCCACTACAAGTTGTACCGGCTCAGCAGCAATCTCAGCACCGAACAGCTCCAGCACCAGTTACCTATGCACCGCCTTCAAAGCGTGCATACACTGGCCCTCACCCTGCTTGCCCGACATGTACTTATCATCATCTGGTGGGTATCGCCTGCAGATTTTGTGTGCACTGCAACATGTACGGCCACTTCACCGCCAACTACCGTACTGGTCCCCGACAAGCACCAGCCCAAGCTACTGCTCATCAAGCTATACTTCCAGCTCCTCAAGGCCAACAAGCGGCCAGGCACCCGCGATCAACGCCAGAGTCTGTTTCGCAAGTGGTGACCCCAACCATTTCATGAACATGTGCCCGAACAGGGTTGTGAAACAAGACCCCCAGCAGCAGCAGCCTCAGCAGCAGCAACAGCCTCAGCAGCAACAGCAACAAGCCGCCCGCGCCCGAACTTTCAACATCAATGCACGCTAAGCCCAAGCCGATAACAATGTGGTTAATGGTACGTTTCTCGTGAATGGTATTTATGCTTCGTGTTTGTTTGATACTGGAGCCGATAACTATTTTGTGTCGTTTGAATTCGAGAAGCTCCTTAATCGTAAGCGCTCCCATCTCCCCTCGACGTTCGATGTCGAAGTTGCCACCGGAAGAACCGTCGTCGTCAATTCTGTTCTTCGTGATTGTACTCTTGAACTCAACAATCACATCTTTCCGATCGACCTTATTCCGATGCAACTCAGAAGTTTTGACATCATAGTAGGCATGGACTTTCTTTGTGAAAACCATGCTGAAGTTGTGTGCTTCGATAAGATGATTCGATTCTCGCTCGCGAATGGTGATGTATTATGTGCTTATGGTGAAACTGCTTCGAAGGGTCTTAAACTCATGTCATGTGTCCAAGCTAGCAAGTATCTCGGCAAGGAATACAGAGCTTTCTTGGCTAATATTGTAGTAGCGGAGAAGGAAAATAAAGGTAGACCAGTAGTAAACGATGTTCCAGTGGTTCGAGAATTTCCTAACGTTTTTCCTGAGGATCTTCCCGGACTGCCGCCAAGTCGTGATATCGACTTTCGTATAGATCTCATTCCTGGAGCAAACCCAATTGCAAGAGCTCCTTAACGACTCGCTCCGTTCGAAATGCGTGAACTCTCGAGTCAGCTCTAGGAATTGCTTGATAAAGGCTTCATTCGCCCGAGCACCTCTCCATGGGGCGCGCCAGTCCTTTTCGTCAAAAAGAAGGATGGGTCGTTCAGGATGTGCATCGACTACCGGGAATTGAATAAGTTGACAATCAAGAATCGCTATCCCCTGCCTCGCATTGATGATTTTTTTGACCAGCTACAAGGTGCTACAGGTTTCTCAAAGATCGATCTACGCTCAGGCTATCACCAACTACGCATCCAAGAGGAGGATATACCCAAAACCGCTTTTCGAATGCGATACGGCCATTATGAGTTCGTTGTTATGCCTTTTAGTTTAACTAACGCACCCGTGGTTTTTATGGATCTGATGAATCGCGTGTATAAACCTTATCTCGACCGCTTCGTCATCGTGTTCATCGATGATGTCTTGATCTATTCCAAGTCGAGAGCCGAACATGCGCAGCATCTACGTTTGGTTCTCGAGCTACTCCAGGGGAATCGACTCTATGCCAAGTTCTCCAAGTGTGAATTCTGGCTGGAGGAGGTTCAATTCCTCGGTCACATTGTCAATAGTCAAGGTATTCACGCCGACCCCGCGGAGATCGAAGCTGTTAAGAGTTGGGTTACACCGAAGAACCCGTCTGAAGTCCGTTCCTTTCTCGGACTAGCAGGCTAATATCGACGATTTATCGAAGGATTCTCTAAAATCACTGTGCCGTTACCCTCTCTTACGCATAAAGACAAGCCTTTTGTTTGGGGATCTGAACAAGAGTCTGCTTTCCAAAATCTCAAGCATATGCTTTGCAATGCTCCCGTTCTCACTTTACCCAACGGAAACGACGACTTCATTGTCTATTGTGATGCCTCAAACCTTGGTCTTGGTTGTGTTCTCAGGCAATGGGACAAGGTTATCGCTTACGCATCTCGTCAGCTCAAGATCCACGAGAAGAACTATACAACCCATGACCTCGAGCTAGGCGCAGTTGTTTTTGCATTAAAGATTTGGCGACACTACCTTTACGGTACTGAGTGTACGATCTTCACCGATCATAGGAGCCTACAACATATCTTCGACCAAAAAGAACTTAATATGCGTCAACGCCGATGGGTAGAACTTCTCAACGATTACGACTGTGAGATCCGTTATCACCCAGGCAAAGCAAACGTTGTTGCCGACACCCTCAGCAGATGGAGCTATCTGCTCAGCATTCGTGATGTCCAAGCCCAATACGACCTCGAAACCCTTATTCGCGAAGCCCAACATGCTTGTTTTAACGAACGCACCCTGAAGAAGGAAAGAGTCTACCACGATGGAGCCTATCTTGTGAATAAGTCGAATGGGATATTCCATCATCTGTACCGAATTTGGATTCCTAAACGGACCGATTTAAGACAGATTTTGATGGACGAAGCCCACAAATCTCGGTATTCGATTAATCCCGGTGCCGATAAAATGTACCAGGACCTTCGCTACAAGTACTGGTGGCCGGGCATGAAAAGGGATATCGCTCTCTATGTTGGGAAGTGCCTGACTTGCTCGAAAGTCAAGGCCGAGCACCAAAGACCCTCTAGCTTACTTGAACAACCCCCGATCCCTATGTGGAAGTGGGAAAGTATAGCTATGCACTTCATAACGAAACTTCCGCCTATGCCATCAAGTCAAGACAGTATCTGGGTTGTCGTCGACCGTTTGACCAAATCTGCTCATTTTCTGCCGATACGAGAAGACTACAAGGTAGAACGATTAGCCCGAATCTACACCGATGAGATCATTTGTCGACATGGGACGCCTCGCGACATCATCTCTGACTATGATGCTCGGTTTACCTCGCGTCTATGGGAAACGTTTCAAACAGCTCCCGGTACTACGCTTAATCTAAGTACCGCATTCCACCCTCAAACCGACGGTCAGACCGAGAGAACGATTCATACCGTTGAAGACATGCTCTGTTCGTGTGTCATAGATTTCGGTGGTAATTGGGACGCATACTTACCTTTAGTCGAATTCTCGTACAATAACAGTTATCATTCCAGCATTCAAATGGCACCATTTGAGGCATTGTATGGAAGAAGATGTCGATAGCCAATTGTATGGCACGAGATCGAGCACTCGCAATTAACCGGTCCTGAGCTATTGCAAGAAACGACTGACAAAGTCCTCCAAATTCGAGACAATATGATGAAAGCTCGGAGTCAACAGAAAAGTTACGCCGATAGACGACACAAGCCTCTTGAATTTGACGTTGGCGACTACGTACTCCTAAAGGTATCACCTTGGAAGGGTGTGGTCAGATTCAGCAAGAAAGGGAAACTAGCGCCTCGATATGTTGGACCTTTAAGATTCTGGAAAGGATCGGAAAAGTGGCCTACAGACTCGAACTACCGGAGGAACTTAGTAACGTCCACCTGACTTTTCACGTGTCTAACCTAAGAAAGTGCCTGGCTGAAAACGATCTATTTGTACCTCTATAAGATCTTCAAGTAAACGAAACACTACACATTGTGGAGAAGCCTGTCGAGATCATGGATCGCCAAACCAAGCAGCTCAGACGCTCGCGCATTCCCATTGTGAAGGTTCGATGGGAAGGCAATCGAGGTGCAGAGTTCACTTGGGAACTCGAAAGCGACATGAAGGCGAAGTACCCGCAGTTGTTTGTTACGGCTTCGGCCTAATTTCGGGATGAAATTCCCTCAACTAGGGGAGGCTGTAACACCCTGTGTTTCGGAAGTCAAAGTCAAAGTCAAGATTGAAGTCAAAGGGAGACAAGATTTCTAATTGCGATCTGTCACTCCTTGCTCAATTCCTGTTTTGACTTCTTTGACCTGCATATAGTCTTTTTATGCTTTGACGTTAGTTGTATTATGTGGAGTATTTATTACTAATCGAGGTTTTATCGATGTTTATCGCATGTTTAATCGCTTTATCGCTTATCGCAAACGCACTCGCAACTCGAATTACGCGTCTGGTTATGATTCTTATGCGTCTGTGCCCTTTATGTGTTACTTGTGCATGTTATTTATGTTTTATGATGTGGTGATTAATCGAAACGCAATCGTAACACAATCACAATCGAATCGCAAACGCTAAACGCAAGTTAAATAGGATGGTTGTATGTTGATATAGTAGTTGGGATTAAAAGTAATTTGAATAAGAAACTCTATCGCATCGAAACGCTCAGCACTCGAATCGAAATAAAAAAAATCGTTGCGCGAATCACTCCAATCGAGTGGTCAGCCGATCGAGCTGCCACCCGGTCGTAGTGCCACTCGATCGAGCTGCCACCCGACCAAGGTGCCACTCGACCGAGCTGCCACCCGACCGGGATGCCACTCGATCGACCAGCCTCTTTCCCCCTTTCCATTTATGGAAACCCTATAAATATCCCATATGTCAACCTCACTTGATGTTGGCAGCTCTCTCTTCAGCCAACTCGCTCCAGCCGCTATTTCTTCAGATTTCTTGCTATTCTTGTAAGTTTTCCACCTAGACCTTGTACTTTCTTAATCTACACGCACTCCTGCCCCTTTCTATCTTTTGAATCTTAACTTTTAACCGTGAAATCACTAGATTTGAGGTGTTTTAGGATGATGTCATCATGGTGTTCTTATGAACTTCGTGTTTTGTAACACCTCGTAAAATCACGTCTAATAATGTATTGACACGTGTAATAAACCCTAATAAAGTCAAACATTGAATTTAAGGGACTAATTTTTCGAAAAATAAAAAACTTTGATTACAGTAGGGATGGAAGCGTTAACATACCTAAAATAAGTATCTAAATAACCTCGTACGGTATTTATAATCACAGATAAGCCACTTATTAATCAAGTGTAGCCGTTTGCGTAATTTATTGAAAGTTTGCGCAATAGAGGGTTAAAAGCGTCAACATGTTAATTCTTACCTCTGAGTGACCTTTTAACAAACCGAGAGCTTCATGATATTTGATTATACTCTCGGGAATGCCAATTATTGGCCGTCCAAGGTTTTTATGCCTTTAAGTGAAGTTACACACAGCTTTGCAAGTTTAAGGGGTTAAAAGTGTCAATATGTTTAATAATACCTCTGAATGACCTTTTAGCGAACCCGAAGCATTGTGATGTTTAATAATACTCCCAAGAATGCCTAATATGGATTAGATAAGGTTTGATACTATTAAATGATGATATGCGCAAGTTTGCGTATTAGAGGGACTATTTGCGTCAAACTGCAAAAGTCTATCGATTCGTATGGTATCGAACCTTCCGGAATATGATCATAAGTTAAACATGCCCTAAATATCCTTTGTATAGCTTAGATATAGGCTTAGAGGTGTTTGGCGCGCAAAAATAAACTTTTAAGTCATGCAGGGACTAAAAGTGTCAAAAAGTGCACAAGTTTGCATTTTCGCGCATATCTTACGTTCTGGATATATCCGGACATCCAAAAATTTATGTAATCATTAAAATATTTTATTTTAGTGATCGGCATGATAAAATTCCATTCATCGCGTAATTTGGATCGTTTTTCGCGTCAGTTCGTGTTTCGTCGTAATTCGTCGAACAACGTTACCGTACGGCCAAATGAACCGACATCCGGCATATTTTTGAGCATGTCTCATATTACTTATGCTTAGGAATCATCGTAGAGCCTTGGGAATGGCTTAACAGGCCTTAAACGTGCCTAAAATAACCTTATATGCTCATAGGGACCAATTCTGTAATTTCTGGAAGTGCTGTTGCAGGTCTGGACTGTTAGGCGGGCTGCGTAAGGCCACACAGACCCCTACGCGGGCCGTGAGACATGATCAGATGCAGAAAACTAGTTTTAGTTGCTGGTTTTGCTGAAAATGGTTTCCAATACTCACAAATTCGATTCTAGGGGCTGCCCATTGTATAATAAAACCACTTAACACCTGTTTTAATCTGGTTATTCCTCCCGACACTTGTCACGATCTCGTGCAATCCTGAAAACTAAAATTAGAAGTGGGTTTGCACTTGTTTCTTCATACCATTTCTCTCAATCTGCTTGTTATCTGATTCAAGGAGGATTCTAAGCTTGTGGGAACCTCCATTCAGTCCTTTGGACCCTTTGTAAGTGTTCATTCGTGCTTAGTTTAATCGTTTGGCAATTAAAACCGAAAAGTCAAGCGTTTGCGATAAACGCTTTGACTTTTAAACAGTTGAGCCATTGTTCGCGACGAACATGGCTACGTGACCGTAATTAGGTAGGTATTAAACCCTCAAGAGGGCACCTCCTAATTACCACGTTTACTTAGTTAAATTGTCGGGTCAAAATAATTAAAATAAAAGTCAAACGGGTTAGTTTTAAATAAAAATTCATAACTATTAATATAGAAGCCATGAAATCAGTTTTCTCACTTTAATAACTTGGTAAATATAAGTTGAACATGTCTAAGCATGTTCAACCCGACAATTCTGAGTTTAGGCTCGGTTCGGAACCGAAAGTCACAAAAGTTGACTTTTGCTTTGATTTTTAGTTCTGACCCGATTTAGCTTAGTTTAGATATGCCTTAGGATTCATTTAGGACCATGTTATAGGCAAGTGTAACCCTCTGAGGTTATACAACTTGGTTCCATAGTAATCCTAGTTCATTGTATGTTTCCGTTAATTGCCTAAAAGTTGACCATTATGCCCTTTCGACCTTAAAACAAGATTTTTGAAAATATGAGAGGAAAAAAACCTTTATTTCTGATTTATAAACATGTCCTTAAAATTTCACATCAGTTGGAGGTCTAGATTAGGAGTTATGCTCAATAGCGTAATTAGAAAACTTTTATTAATTAAACGGCGTAATTAGCATAAAGCCTATATAAACCCAATTTTTGATACCAAAATTTTTACCTACTGATGTAAAATAATATTTTGGTATTTTTGAAGATTTTTATTTATTTTTAAGCAGAGCATAACATAGGGTTCTTGCTTTAAATTGGTAATTGTCGGTTATGCCCTTTTCTTGAATAAAATGAGTTTTCATAATATTTTGATACCAAACTTTTTGCTACTGATTTTATATGATAAATGAAATATTTTGAACTTTATAAACTAATCAAAAACTCAGATTTCCTATTTAAACCCGAAAATCGCTTAAAACCGACTTTTACGCGTTTTAAGCGCATAGTATGAGTTAAAACTATTTTTGGCATATAAAAATTAATACCTACTGATGTTTTAAGTAAATTTTTATATTTTAACAGTAAGAAAAAGTTTTGAACTAAGATTTCCAGTTTTGACCTTTAAAGCCTATGTGAAATTACCAAAATGCCCCTACGGTGCATAGTTTGGTTATAAATGGTAAATTTCACATATATGCATTACCCTACTGATATAAATTATTAAATTAAATATTTTTACTAATTATTTCAGACCTGAAACTCAGATTAATATTTAAACTCTTTAATAACCTTTAAAATGACCAAAATACCCCTACGGGGCATAGTTTGAGTTTAAATTCGTTTTGGGCATAATGGAAGGTATCCTACTGATATCACAACATATTTAGGGCATATTAACTTAGGAAACCTGTTCATGACTCATTTGTTTACCCGTTATGCATTTTACGCGTTCGGTACGGTTTATGTAACTAGTTTGCATAATATAACCGAAACGGGTCAAACCTTATCATTTTTTGTCTCAAAATCCAAAATGTGTTTAGTTTACCCATATTATACAAGTCTCCATACTTGTCGGGTCTAAATCACATTCTAATCCGGTCTTCGCTTAGTCTTGCGTTTTGAACCGTAAACCTCTCCTTAGAACTAACAGGTCTAAGTTTAAACTTAAATAAGACCCGTTAGGAATCTAATAGGTTAATAAAAACTTTGTTTTAGATTGAGAGCCCCAGTAGAGGTACTTGTGCTTACTGATTAATATACGGCTGAGGATAAAATTATATTTTTGCTTAGGTAAATACTCTTAACTTATTTTCCCTATACGGGCTTGGGATACGGTATTATAATAATACCGCTTGGTCGGGTATGTAGTCATTTAAATCGGATTGTGATTAATGTATTTACATAACCTGTTTTAATCTGTATTATTTGGTGTATGGCCTTTGGGGGCTAAATGACCATGTCCCGGATATCCTTGACATCATTCATGAAATGGCCATGACCTAAGCACGGGGTGTAGGCATACACCTGACAGTTGCATTATGTAAAAACTGGTAATCCACTTAAAGGAATCAACCTTGTGGGCATTATACCTGTGGCGTGTCAGTTAATCTTGTCCGGCTCTTCTAACCGGCCCTGACGGACGACAAATAAGTAAAACTGTATACAAGATTATTTTTAAAATAATTATCCCAAGTTATAAAAGATATTTTGTGCCTTGTGCATTCAAATCAATTTTCATAAATGTTTTCAAAAGAGTCAGTTAATTGTATTTACCAGTGTAAACTGACGTATTTTCCAAAAAGGTTAAGTGACAGGTACTGTACGTAATTGGTTCGGAGCTCAGGGATTTAATAGGGAATCTTGCAAGTTCTAGATGCCTAAAGTCTGTTGAACAGTGTTCATCTTTCTGTTTTAAGATCCGCCTGTGGATCCATTTTACAACCCGTTGTAATATTTATGTTACTTTTGAATCGGTTTGTAATATATTTATTTTAGACTTCCGCTGTGCATTGAACTGTGATTATTTGACTATGATAATATCAACTACGTCACGATACTCCCCACTGGGCCCACCGGTAATACGTGGAAATGTCGGGGTGTGACATGTTTTGGCTTAAATCCACCAAGAACAACTTAGATCTGAACGATTTCCACACGAATAAACAAAGATCTTTCATAGATCTGAACATAATCATGATGAAAAGGATTGAAAGATGGTTTCCCAACTTTCTTTCAACTATTTTACACTCAATGCACTCAAAACCGATGGAATCGGAGCTTGTTCTAATCTTCTACTCTCTCTTGTGGATGTGTTGGTTCAAGATCTGGATTCTATCCACGAGGTTACCGATTTTGGGTTAAACATGAAACACCGTCTCGAACAGTTAAATGGTCGGACTAGGGTGGTTCCTGTCCGATCGGGTCACTAAGTCTTGACGAGGTTTCTGTTGTTTAGCACGCTATCAAACATTCTCAAGAAAACGACAAGCTACCAAAACAACCAAGGAAGAAGACGACCAGGTCATCTGGGACGGATTGTCGTCCGATCGGATTGCCACCCGACCGGACTGCCACCCGATTGGATTACACCTTAGGTCCCACACTTAACTTTTAATTCAACCTTTGAGGTTTTGAACATCGAATGGATTGCCATCCAATCGGATTACCACCCGATCGGATTACTACCCGACCATGTGATGTTTGACTTCAAACACTTAACGATTTTCAACATGTTCAGTACGTACGGATTGCCACCCAATCAGATAGCCATCCGATTGAGTGACCGTCCTGCTGTGAACTTGTTCGCAACCTGAGAAGTCTCGCCAATCGGATTGCTGTCCGATCGAACGGTCGTTCGATCGACCGACCTGAAAGGTAGAGATACTTCTCTATTTTCAAAATGCTACAACGAAAACTTCAAAAGACAAGCCATCATACACAAACACATCCATCCCAAACGAGATGACAATCCAATCGAGTGGCCACCCGATCGGGCGACCGATCGACCGGCCACCCGATCGGATTACCGTCCGATCCACTGACACTTTGCTTCATTTTACGCGCCGCTTATCGTTTATGCTATCGTTCTGATCAGGCTAACTTTACTCCATAGCGCTCCCTTCAATCCATCATCGCTGTGAGTATACTCAAACCCTTTTTGCTTTATGCACTTTTGGGTGTTACATACGTTACTTATACTAAATCACATCGAACACACTACGCAATACTTTAACGCTAACCGTTACTGCATGTTATACGTGACTTAATGAATGCTTGTTTGTTATGTTTACACATGGAATGTTGTCTACCTGCCTTAGCAACGATAGTACTATAGTTTGGACTCAGCACCTGTTCACTTAGGGGTTGTTAAGGACAATTTGTTACATGGCTCACAGTGGTGAGTGTGTATTATGAACTGTCTTGGGCAGTCAACCCGCAGTCATTGGTATCGATAGGTTCATGTCGATAACTAACGTGCTTCATTTCACACCGTGTACGTGTTGGTTATGCGTAAACGATTTTCGAACTCTATTATATCTATTAAACTTGTATGCTCACCTTTACACTATGTGTATTGACTTTTTCTTTAACGTATGTGGCAGGTGTTTAGGATGTTTAGATGCTTGGATTGCTGTGAAATCGAGGCTAGGAAAGGTCTTGAAACAAATAAACGAATTGTCTGTATTTGAAATCTGAGTTGTCGGAACAGAACAATTTGACTAGATTTTGTCTGTAATAATTATATTACTTCTTATGTCATGGTATGGGACATAATGCTTTAAATAATTGGTAATTATAGTTGTTATGGAAACTTCTGGACAATCTGTTTCGCTCAGTGCCACGCCCCGATGTTTCCGCCATCGGTTGGGGTGTGATAACTCGCATATTCCAGTTGAGCCACTGCTCTTCTAGAGTTCACTTTAAGTTTCACACTTGGATCAAACGGGGTATTAAACTCTTTAATATTTAAGTGTTGAAACTTAGTCAGAATTTTCTCTATGTAATGAGATTGACTTAGAGAAATCTGACTTCCAGTTCTTTTCACCTTGATCCCAAGAATGGTATCTACTTCTCCTAGATCTTTCATCTTAAAGTTCAAGGACAAATACTTCTTTGTTTCAGAAATACCTTCAAGGTGAGTGCCAATGATCAACATATCATCAACATAGAGACAAATCACGACTGTATAACCGGGTTCGCATTTAGTATAAATACATCTGTCAGCACTATTGTGTCGAAACCCGAAAGCAGTCACAGTGGTATCAAATCTCTCATGCCACTGTTTAGGAGCTTGCTTCAAACCATATAGAGATTTAATAAGTCTACACACTTTGTTCTCTTGTCCGGGCATCACAAACCCTTCTGGTTGCTCCAAATAAATCTCCTCATTTAGATACCCATTTAGAAATGCAGTCTTTACATCCATTTGATGGATGTACAACCCTTTCAAAGCAGACACCGCTATTAGAGTTCTAATAGAACTAATTCTAGCCACAGGTGCATAGGTATCAAAATAGTCGATCCATTCTCTCTGCCTATACCCTTTAGCAACTAATCTTGCTTTATAGGCAGAGATGGATCCATCTGGATAATACTTCCTTTCGAAAATCCATTTGGATCCAATAGGTTTCTTTCCCTTGGGTAGATCAGCTAACTCCCAAGTTCCATTTCCCATAATGGAATCCATTTCATCATTGACTGCCTCCTTCCACAAAGGAGCATCTCTTGATGACATTGCTTCGCTGAAAGTTTTAGGATCATCATCCAAATTTACAGCGAAAATGACCTCTCTCGTCACTTTCTTTTGAGTTCCTTCAACCAGGTAAGAAAAGAAATCATCTCCATAACTTTTCTCTTTTCTAACTCTAGTACTTTTTCTCGGTTCTTCAACTATCGGTGAGGGTTGGACTCTTTTTCCAGAAGTACTAGAAGCTGTGGTGCAATTTGAGTTTTCATCATCTCTAGAAAACTTGTTCTCAAAGAATTCCACATCTCTGGACTCTACAACTATGCCTGATTCGTCATCCAACAATCGATAAGACTTACTATACAAAGCTCATCCAATGAATACACTCTTGAAAGTTCGTTCTCCCAGTTTGAGTGTCTTTGGATCAGGTACGCGATAGTAGGCAAGACAACCCCAAACACTCAAATGCTCTAGGTTTGGTTTTCTTCCTTTCCACAACTCATATGGGCTCGTAGGTATCACACAACTATTGATCCTATTGTGAACATAACATGCGGTCAACAAAGCTTCCCCCCACATATTTCGAGGTAGACCCGATTGATTTAACATACAGTTAACCATCTCTACCAAGGTTCGGTTCTTTCTCTCAGTCAAACCATTTTGTTGGGGAGTATACGGTGCAGTTCTCTCATGTATGATGACTTCCTCTTCGCA
The DNA here is from genome assembly GCA_030545235.1 of Helianthus tuberosus. NCBI lineage: Eukaryota > Viridiplantae > Streptophyta > Magnoliopsida > Asterales > Asteraceae > Helianthus > Helianthus tuberosus. Next base: position 32,758,379 of record CM060435.1, read on the forward strand.
GAATGCATCAAACTTTCGGTTAAAGTATTCTCCGCCTCTGTCCGAGCGAAGAATTTTAATGCGTTTCTCTCGTTGTTTTTCAACCTCAGCCTTATATATTTTAAATGCCTCAAAAGCTTCATCTTTTTAATGCAACAAATATACATATAAGTATCGGCTCGAGTCATCGCAGAAAGTGATAAAATATCTCTTACCCCCACGAGTAAGAACTCCATTCAGTTCACAAATATCTGAATGAATTAGTTCTAGTAGTGATGTATTGCGTTTATGGACACTTGGAAAAGGCTTCTTTGTGAATTTTGATTTCACACAAGTTTCGCATTTTTCAAAGTCTTTATCTTTTAATTTTAATAAACCTTTAGTTTACATTTTTTCAATGTTTTTAATATTTGTATGAGCTAAACGTTTATGCCATAAAGAAATTGAACAAGCGATATAATCAGAAGACATAATTTCATTCAATTCAAAACCAATTGCATTACATTCACCAAAACTAGTACTATCACTACCACTATCACTATCACTATCACTTTCATTCCCAAACCCATCAATCACAGAAACACCCCCTTCATCCGAGTCTACTTCTTCATCAATCCCATCTTCAGCTAAGTCAAGACGATACATTCCACCCGTGTTCTTTGCTTGACCCACATAGATGTCATTTAGAGAAAACTTCACACGGAGATACTTGAGAACCAGCTTGTAACCATTCCGATCGAACTTATCAGCAGAAACAAGACCCTTGGTGATACCAGGAACATGCAACACGTCCTGAAGGGTAACCACTTGACCATCTTTAAAGTTTAGTCGCACTATGCCTTTACCACGAACTTCTACACGATGTCCATCAGCACATACCACCACTGTTCCTTGAGGAATAGGACCATGAGTAAGAAACAAGCCACGATTCCCACAAACATGAACAGTGGCTCCAGAATCCAAAAACCATCCTCTACATGCCACAATGCGTGTATATTGAGAAAGCATGTTAACCTCTCCAAGGCCCACATTGGCTACTAGATTGGTGACTTTCTTAACATCAATAGCACTTGTAGAACCAACCGTAGATCCAGATTTCCTTTGAGAGCACTCTCGTGCATAATGCCCGGTTTCTCAACAAACATGGCATTTACCAGACCTCTTTGGTTGACGGTTGTTAGTGTGTTGTGACTTCTTGAATTCCTTTCTCTTTGGTGCTGTAAACTTCTTATTCTTTGATGCCCCTTTTCCCTTTTGACCAGATCCTCCAGCAACATGATTCACACTCGATCCGACTTTACTTCTTTTGTCCCTGTTGCGCATTTCCTCCTCAATTCGGAGGAGCTTCAACAGTTCGTCCAAAGAGTAGACCTCAGACTTGTGCATCATTCTCTTTGAGAAATCTTTCCAATTAGGAGGCAGATTTTCAATAATGACCCCTACTTGAAATATTTCTGGCAGCGGAATAGAAAGTGCAGTCAATTTGTTAACAAGAACTTGGTGTTCATGCACTTGCTCCAGGATTGACTTGTCATCGACCATTTGAAAGTCTAAGTACTTGGAAATAAGGTATTTGTTAGTACCTTCTTCATGACCCTTGTACTTATCTTCCAAAGCTTTCCACAATTCTCTAGCACTTTTTACCGGCGCGTACAAGTCATAGAGACGATCCGAAAGAGAATTTTTGATGTGGCCCAGACAAAGATCTTCAGCTTCCTTACAGACAAGTCTTTGCTTTGCCAAATCTTGATTCGGGACCTCTCCTGGCTCAAGAGGAGGGTCTTCAGGGATTTCAGGCAAGTCTGGATCAAGGATATAGTAGAGTTTCAGCACAACTAGCATGAACTTAACCTTGTCCACCCAACGGGTATAGTTCTGACCATCGAAACTGTCCAACTTGACAAACTCTTGATTCATGAATCTCAAATTGGCTGTTGGTAGTTCAGAGTCCATTAGCACTGTTGATTAAACACAAATAAAATCCTTTAAGATTGTTGAAAATATTTCAATCAAACAGTAAATTAATATAAACTTTATTAATTACCGAGTTATCAGCCAAACCGGTTTGTTCCAACTTGAGCAAACTGATTAAAGAAAGGTAGAAAGAGACTGTCCCGTTATCGGACGAATTTAAAGAACACGCAAAAATTAAAACCAACCTGGCGATCGAGAAAGAAGATCCTTGAACTGCACGAATGAATCCTGTCCTTAAAGGATTTTACGCGCTCGTATTGCTGTGAGCTGCAGCGTAAATTCCCAGGATTTAATGCAGAACTGATCCGGTATTCCAACAGCAATGGAAACCAGAAAAACGCAGAAGCTGGGGAAGAAACTGGAGCACAGAAAGGTGAGAGGAGGCTTTGAAATTAGGTGTATTAAATGGGTAGCAGGAGGTTTTTATTTATAGGTTGTGATCACACCAAAGAATCAGAAAAAACGGGGAGTGGGACAACCATCTAGAACCAAATTCGGTTGCTAGAGATATCCCACACGAATTCGAATTACTAGAGATAATGGGATAACCCCCACTGTTTCGAATTCACCTCTATCTCCTTATCTCATTCGAACCACAGATCTGACACACCTGAACCGGACCCTAGCTAAAAATAAAAGCTCCTCAGCCCCTCGCGAAGTGCAAAGTGCGCCTCAAACGCGACCATTCGCGAACTCGCGGCTCGGCTCGGCCATTTAACACTTTGGAGGCCCATAAGGAGTAATCCCTTATAAAGCACTCAAACTTCATTCCCTCCTCCAATGTGGGATGAAGGAAACATACCAACTTGTATGTTATCCTTTTAAAATTTCCAACAGTTTTTGGTTTAGGGTTCATGTTATTAGTGTATAGAATTAACAAATCAACCATATATTCATACTCATAGTCTAAACAAAGGTTTTTTTATTTATGGTCTTTATTTGGTTAAAAAATAGTTTCTTTTACGTATAATACAGTTATCACATGACCATAATAGTCCATGTGAGCTTCACCTATCATCTTATCCACCTCTTCATCACTTAACTTCTCTCCAAGCTTTGTCATTACATGCCAAAGTTGCACCCAAACACCAACTGAAATATAGTTATCACTACAATGACTTGGGTTGGCCCAAAATACTTTTTGTTCAACATCTTTACCTTTCTCATAAACAATTAGGCTACAGGGTATGGCTTAGCGCCACCCCGACACGTAAGGAATTTTAACGCCCCCGGGCGCCATCAACCACCCCACCGTCATTAAACATGGGGCGCTATCACATCTTCGCTAGCATGGTAACGGACGAAAAATGGCAAATTCGAGGAGAACAGTCAACATGACCGTTGGCACCAGTCACTTCTTTAATAAAAAAAATTAAATCTAATATATAACACACACCAATCACAAACTTAAAACCACACCAATCACAAACTAAAACATACAACAATCACAAAATTCTCTCCAATCATTGTTAAGAATGTCATCCGATTCGTTGAGCTATTCATCTGACGGTGTTCCTGACGATATGCTTATCGCAGTGACGCAGGAGACGATTAATTATTTGCGAGAAGAAGCGGTCGCGTCTCAAGATTTTTGGATTTTGCATGCGTACTTTGGCATGGCCGGTGCGAACAATGGCATCGCAGTTTTACAATCTTCGAATCTTTTAGATGATGTCATAGATGATGTTGCACCAGATACTTCATTCTATGCAAACGACGTGGAGTATAAGTATGTGTACTATCTCACAGACGGTATTTATCTAGAGTGGGCGACGTTTGTGAAAACTCTTTCGTGTCCAGAGGACGAGAAAATAATGTATTACAAGAAGAAACAAGAATCAGGAAGAAAAGATATCGAGCGGGCTTTCGGTGTGTTAAAAAAGAGATGGTCTATCATTGCTCAGCCGTCGAGGATAATTGAAAAAAGTAAAATGAGAAACGTCATGTATACGTGCATCATCTTGCATAATATGATATTGGAGGACTCGGGCAGAGCGTTTTGTGGTGAAAGTTATGATAAAAGTAGCCAACCGACGAACCCACTACTCACATACGATTAAAAAGAAGTTATCCGAATGAGGATACGTGATAGGGAGATACACCATAACCTTCGAGCTGATCTGATCGAGCACTTATGGTTTTATCATGAACAAGGAGGAGACGACGAAGACGGCGAGTGATTTTTTAGAGACATTGTATTTTTTTATTTAAATACCTTTAATTTTAGAAAAATAAAATAAAAGCAATTTTTAAAGCTTTCTGGCAGGCCGCGAAGACTCCCTTTTAGTCTTACGCGGGCCGCGAGAGCTAGTCGCCAGGGCGCATCCCGGTGCTGCCACGTGTCAACCGCGTGTTGAAGCTAGATCAGTGACTGGGCCAGGCTAGGGCCTACCCAACCAACGTCGCGGGCCGCGAAGCCCTTTGCTGTTTCCTACGCGGGCCGCAAGAAACTCCAAATCAGCTCCTATAAATTAGGAGCTTCGGCAATCATTTTCCGTCGCTCACAACTCACTTTCTCTCTCGAATTTCTATAGTGTAGAAGCTATAATCGGGTATTATACCCCACTGATTAACGAAGTTCTGCCCCGTTGTAAGTCTTTTAACCCCCGGTTACGTATTATATACGCTGCCCGATTGATCTAGTACTCCGTAACGGCTGTCGTGGTTGTGCCTGACGTAGTCGTTAGAGTTCTGTCTCGGGGAAGGTATAACTAATGTAAATATTGGGTTATTATACTAACGCTTGTGCATTGTTTAAATTACTAGATTATAACAAGGAAACCACCAGGAAAAGTCTAAACTAGCAATGTGAGTAATCTCCTTTTTGTAAACCTCAATTGATTTACATTATAATTAACAGTGATTGAGTATTTGTAATTCTACAATTATCGTCAGTATGTTGGGGTTTTGTATACAAAATTTGTTACTACACTGTGAGTAGTAACATGACCACAAGTCGGGTATACAGTACCGTGGGTGGTAATTAAGGTAGAATAATAAACAAATGTAATTACTGATTGCCCTCAATACTGTACAAGGATAAAATCTTTTTTGATTAAATTGGGATTCACTCACCAGTATTTCCCACTGACAAAATGTTTTTAAACGCGTTTCAGGTAACAAAATGTGAAAGCCAAAATAGAAGCCAGCTGGAGAGCACTGAATGCTTGGAGAAATGTGGCTATAAAAGTTATCTAAATAAAAAAAATTATTCAATAAAATAGGGTTTATCCCAATAAATGTGTTGTAATGAAAACTTGGGAATTTCTCATGTGTTTAATATTAAGAAAACTAGGTTAATGCCCACGTAATACGCGGGCTTCAATCAAAACCATATTATTTACTTTGAAATGGAATGTTGTGTACAAATACATACATTGGAAGAAAAAAAACAGAAAACTATTCAAATGCCGGAAAAAACTTCCTTGTAGACTACATTTGTTGTTTTACTCGTTACATTCCCATCTTTGTCTAGTATAAGCAACTTCACACCGGCTCTGCTTTTAACTCTTGATAATGCAACATAAAGCTGACCATGTGAGAAAACTGGATATTTCAAATACAATCCAACCCTTGATAGAGACTGTCCTTGACTTTTATTTATAGTCATTGCAAAACATACATTTAAGGGGAATTGTCGTCGTTGAAACTTGATAGGAATTCTTTTATCGGACGGTGTCAAACTGATTCGTGGAATAAACGTTATGGTCCCTATGTTTTCGCCGGATATAATCTCAGCCTCTATAACATGTTTATAAAGTTTAGTAATCCGTAGTCTCATACCGTTGCATAAACCATTTTGTTGATCAATATTACGAAGCAACATTACAGGTACACTAACTTTGAGGACTAATCGATGATTAGGCAGACCAGAAATTTTAAGACCATTCAGAACATCGGGAGAATATAGTCTCGCATGTGCTTCGTTCTTTGCTTGATCAGTTTGAAAAATACTATCAGAACTCAGATACTCGACTTCATCGCCAGGAAACGAAGCAAGCAATCTTTCATTAATTTCTCGAACAACCTCGTTTGTTGGTGCTAGTATAGCTCTTTCAGCAAAATAATCTTTATCTTTGTACAGTTGGAGAAGTGAAGGATATACAAAGTCGATCAGATCTGACATAGGATCGTCAGAGCACTTGATTAACAAATCTTCAGGAATATCTATAACCACCTCACAATCGTCACTGCCACCAATTTTTCCCTCCCCCAACTCGAGCAACCAATTCGCAAAAGCTTTAATCTCTTCTATATCAGTTGCGTTCGCTCCTACGGTTAACCTCATGTTTTTGGTTAACGTAAGGACCTTGCAACTACTCCAAATATACGACGAAGTGATTGAAGCATTAACGATTTCTCGCCTACTGCCATTTGGTACAACCGAAAGTATCTGTCTAAAGTCACCACCGAACACCATAACTTTACGACCAAAGGTCATCTCACATTTGAAAATATCTTTCATTGTTCGGTCAAGTGCTTCAAACGCATGTTTATGATTCATCGGTGCTTCATCCCAAATTATCAATTTCGTTTTCCTTAATAAATCAGCAATGGCATCGTCCAGTTTAATAAAACACATCGAGCTTTCTGTTAAATTCAAAGGTATATGAAACCTTGAATGTGCAGTACGTCCACCAGGTAACAAAAGAGATGCGATACCACTTGATGCAACATTAAGTACAATATATCCTTTACATCTAATAGATGCAGATAATGTCTTCCACAGAAACGTCTTTCCAGTCCCTCCGTAGCCATAGACGAAGAACACACCACCAGCATTACTATTAACTGCTGCAATTATCTCATCAAACACTAAACGCTGCTCATCGGTTAGGCTTCTTAAATTATTATCAAACTCGATGGCAGTAGCGCTTACATCGTACCGAAGCTCGTCAGCAACTAAACGGTTGTCTACTGAATATATTGACTCACTGTCAGGTTGAGGCATAGATGGAAACCGACTTAAACTTGAGTTGTTGCGTAATAAGTAATGCTCAATTTCCAGCAACGTTAGGTTCCTTATTTGTTCTTCTGGAAGAGACAAACCTATTACAATTATATGAAAAAATAATTTAATTATTAAAATTCTTATAAATAATAAATGAATTTCATAAACACTTATATATAAGACATAAATGTGAAAATATTAAATAGCAATTTGCGTATCTTCAATCCTCAAAAGCTTTTGACGATTGTATAAAATACCATCCGAAAGGTACTCCCATGTGTTTTCCCAAACATGTTCCGACCTTGATAATGTATTAGACGCCAACATTGTAGCAAACAGATTACGAAGATAGTATCTTGAACCTGTGTAGTATGCCTCTTTGATAGCTTCTATATACTCCTTATCGTCGTCTAAAAGGCCTCTAGCGTAGCACGCATCTCTAAATGTTGGGAAGACTTCTCCATTAACAGTACAAATCTCTTCAAAAGACTTAGGCCCTGTTACCTTATTAAGAAGGATTCTTAAAAAGTAAGCCTCGCCCATAGAAGGATTAACACAGTGAATTCGACCAATGCTTTTGCCTATTATCCGCTTATCCCATACCCTTTCCTACCGCTTCCAAACAAATTTAGTAGGGAACTCAACGTAAGTAAGACTGCGCGCCAACGGATCTTTTTTGTTCTTTTCCATCCACCCAAAAAACATCGTAGAAGCAACAGATGATTTATGAAGAACACTATCAAGATCGTCATCAGGGCCGTATACAACGTTTTGTTTATCTGGTAGATGAAACGGAAGCCTCATTACGGATGGATACCGGTAATGAACATCAAATGCAAAGATGTGCCGTGTAGCTTCGCAAGCCGATAGATATCTGCAATCGTAATACTCTTTGATTTCATCTTTACTATCTTCAAGCTGACCTTCATCGGCATTTTGTACAAAACCAAATTCTGCCCTATCTGGTCCTTTATTAATGTATTTAAACAAATACTTTATGGACGCAGCCTGGTTACACCATTCGACGTTAATGTGTGCCTGATAACGTCTCAAAAGGGTTTTGCTATACGGAACCACGCTTCTATTATCAAGCTGAATACCAGATTTCTCAACAAAAAATCCTGAATCTGCTCGTCTATATACCGGATAACCATTCGAATCTAGAGTAGTCTGCTCAGAGAACTTCTTTGGAAATTTCTTCGAACAGGTACCTTCAACCATACACGGACAATTTGGTTTTGCAACACCACAAGGACCGTGAATCATGTAGTCACTGACAAGATTATACAGATCTGGATCTAAGTTTTTGTCAGGTATCTCGGCAGAAATAAAGTTGTCAACATGGTCAACCGAAGGAAGCTTGCTTTCGTCATTTAAGAACAGACAGATATGGGCATGAGGTAGACCTCGTTTCTGAAACTCTATCGTATACACAACTGCAATAGGATAATTAATATTAAAATACTAATTTTTATTAATATTATAATAAAGTAATTCAATTAAATGGATGCTTACCTGCCGATGCGTTGCCGAATAAAGATTTCTCTCGCAAGTCTTTTATTATTGCGTCAAGGTTAATTTTGAACAATCGACATAGAATGTCCGGTCTATCCTCCGGATTAATGTTCTTGTCCTTAAAAAATAGTTTAATCTCTGGCCATTTTGGATTACAAGTTATCGTAATGAAGAAATCGGGGTAACCAAACCATTTACAAATGGCCATCGCGTCATAATAATTCTCCCTCATATAACGCGATCCTCCGGTAAACGAAGACGGTAGTAGTACGCGTGTTCCAACATTTGACATATCTGGATTACCATTTTGTCCAAGCTTCTTAAGGTTCTCATATGTCTCAGATCTGAGATTCCTTTGCTGTAGACCTATGAATAGTAATCGTTCACTTTCTATCATGGTATAAACATCAACCAAGAACTGTTGCAAAAGTCTTCGAGCATTGAGAATCAAAGAGAAATGATTTACTCTATCTTGAACATGGTAAGCAAAATACTCTCTCATTGTACATTTTGACTCTTTCTTCTTAGTTGATGCCCTTCCTTCTCTATGAAGAATATCAATTCGGTAACCATTTTCACCAAAAGGGAAATGCAGTGGATACTGAAGAGCGAGATACGATGGATGAAGCTCGCTAATACGCTGTAGACCATCTTTCTTTGACTCAACAACTACATCACGATTATCAAGAGCTTCCTCAATGTCTCCAACTATAAGCGCAGCAACTTCGGACGACGTCAGTAGGTTGTATGTACGACCATCTTTAGACCTATTTGCCTTAAGCCGTAGTTTTAGGTCAACATGAGGTTTATCAACCAACCGATCTCGTACACGCCTATAAGTTTTCACCAGCTGATTATTTGAATCTAAACCCACCTTAAGATACTGTATGAGTTCAGTGTCAAGCAAATCAGAAGTTGCGGAAACTGCTTTCTTTGAGTTACTGTAATGCGATTGTAATACAAACGCTACATGTATCAGTAAGTGTTTATATAACATAAAACCAATAATAAATCAAACAAAGAAATAATGAAATGGTTTGAAAGGATACCTAAGTACGGTTTTCCGATTACACACTTCATTATCTGTGTCGTAAATGTAAAGCTGCGCGAATTTTGGTTCAGCACCTTCTTTAGGAAGAAGACTTCCCAATGAATGATAATTCTCGCCACTAATTCGGTATACATACGGAGCATTTCCTCTATTTATTTTCGAATCAACTTTACCACCCATTGAAGTGAAAGCAAACATAGAACTAAAACGACGAATATTCAGTAAGAAATGCTTGCTCTTGTCGTCTAAACTCTTGAAAAGATTTTGATATTCCTCACACGTCTCTTTAAAATCTGGAAGATGTACTTTTCCATAACCACAACAAAGCGTGTAACTTGTTCTTCCTAAGTAAACCCTTCCTTTTCTGGCTTCAAATTTCCACGGCTTAGCGTTACATACGCCACATACAACTACTTGATCTCCATGATCCAAATAATCTATTATACAAAAATATAAATATCAAATTGTGATCATTGTTACAAAAATAATATAGTGACGTTCTTCAAATGAAATTTAAAGTAGTGACTGTGTAAGCTACTTACTATTAGAAACTCCTTTATAAGGATCTTCAGCTAATTGTTGAGGAATAATAGGATCGTCGGAAGATAAGTCATCCATTGGAATAGGATGTACGCAGCGACCTTTATTAGACAACCTTTCTTTACCTCTACGTATCGTCTTAAAATTTGATCTTTCACTTGAGAGCAAAGGTTGATTTATTGAATGTGGAGTTGATGAAGTTGTATTTATTTGGAATGTAAAACATGGAGTCATATAAATATTCACATTGTCTTTGACACCTATACATTGATATCAAGGAAATAAAATAAAAAAGTCAAAATCATAATAAAAAATATGAAATCCCTTAAAAAATACCACCAACCTGAAGTAGATGCTTCATACGGACTTGTTAAAGGTGTGGTTGGCCAAAAACGTCGATCGATGGTATTCATATAAGACGATGAACGAATTGGTGTTACGATCGGGCATCCAATTGTAGTGGAGGTTGAAACGTTGGATGACCGAGTAACATTTTTTGAAGTGGAAGATTTGTTATTCACATGACTTCTTTTATTATCTAAATGTGACTTCCTAAATTTTCTTCGTTCAGCTGATTGTTGACGATCAACATCATTAGGAGCAACTGAAATAAAATATGGATATCCATAAAAAATCAAAAAAATACATTTAAAATTTTAAACCTATCTAAAAAAGTAAAGAGTTTACCATTTGTAATGTCAGACAAAGGAATTCCGCCGGACTCAAGTGCAACGTTGGTTGACCGAATGACGTTCTGTGGAGTGGAAGATGAACGAATTGGTGTTACGACACGACATTCATTAGTATTGGATACTGAAACGTTGGTTGACCGAATAATGTTCTCTGAAGTGGAAGATTTATTGTTGGCATCACGACTTTTGTTATCCGAATATACTTTCCTAATTTTTTTTCGTTCAACACATTCTTGATGCTCAACATGATTATGAGAAACTGAAAAAAAAAGGAGGCATGTCAATCAAATATCAAACTATAAATGAACAATTGTATTCATTCGTAAAAAATAATAAAATTTACCATTTGTAATATTAGATAATGGACTTCTCCTATATTCAACTGCAACAAAAAAAGATAAAATGACGGTATGAAATATGTATATGGTTTGTATAATTGGTTATGTTAATCAAAAGAAAGACATTAATAATAAACACAATTTTATATGTAATTAAATAAGATCAATCTGATGTATACGCCTCGTACGGACTTGTTAACGGTGTGGTTGGTAAAATACGTCTATCCATGGTATTGATATAAGAGGATGATCGAATTGGTGTTACGACACGACAATCATTTGTATCGGATAATGAAATGTTGGATGACCGAATGACGTTTTGAGAACTCGAAGATCTATTATTTGCTTTAAGTCTTTTATTATCCAAATACAGTTTTCTTAATTTTCTGCGTTCAGCATAGTCTTGACGCTCAACTTGATTAGGATGAACTGAAAAATCAAATGCATATAAAAATAAGACAATTTATAAAAACAAAATTAGTTCATGTCTACAAAATAGGGTAAGTTTCCATTTGTAATGTTAAACAAAGGACTTCTACCAACACCAACTAAAACAATTTAAGTAAAATTAACGGTACGTAACATATTTAGATATTATACAAATTTTTATGATATTCGTAAACAGAAATAAGAATAAAATACGTACTATTCGAAGGTTGGGCAGCAGTAGGAAGTGGAAATGAAGGTAACGTCTGAGGCTTTGCACGTTTAGGCATTTCCTAATATTGTATCATATAGAAAATGCAAATGAATTAAGATAGGCATTTCAATAACTTAAATGCATAAGTATAATACAGAAAGACAACACTTACTTGTATGAGAAATTAGGAAACCTCAAACTTCAAAAATGCATGAATGTTGTGATAGGGTGTTTTGTTTTTAGACTAAAACATTGAGTGTGTGTAGTATGAAATAAGAAGAGAGCTTCTTATAGTGTTGGAGTGTATTGTAAAAAAGGAAAGTTTAAAATTTAAAAAAAAAATCGGTTATAAGTTTTAAAAAGGAAACGATTTAAATCAAAATAATTTGGAGGTAAATCTACAAATATTTCGCTGATTTTATTCTGGAAAATTGAAGATTTTCGGTTATATAATTTAAAAAAGGAAACAAATTCTTACAATTTTATTTGTTGGTAAATTATTTAAAAATCGACGGTTTTTTTATAATCTCATATTATAAGTTTGAAAATATTGAGGATCCTTAAAAATATAGTTTTACTATTTATAACATTAATACAGTATTTAAATTAGTTCATATGAAATGTGTAATTGCTATTTCAAAATAAAACCAAAGCAATAACACTTTTAACAATAATACTTTATAAAACACAATATTTATACCCGGATAATCATTTTTTTCTATATAATAAAACTTGACAAATTTACAAAACAATAAAACAAACATAACTTAACCAAAATATAAACCTTAAATTATTATAAATCATATGCAATATTCAAAAAACTAACAGTTCTTTGTCCAAAAACCAACCAACAAAACAACCAACCATAACAAAATTGTCCAAACCAATCAAACATCCAAACCAAACCAAACAATCAAAATACGGAAAAGAGCCAAATTGTTTTTGCAACACATACTTCAAACATGAACTACTTTTCAATCTTTGGAACCAACATGATGGTTTCCACACCATCAATTGCGACATCTGCGTCACCAGTCTTTTTAACCTTCGTTGATGATAGAGACGTGGTTTCTTCAACTTCATAAACGTCCGCAAGGTTACGCTTCAGTTCCGCAGACGAAGTCTTTGAACAATCTTTAGATGTGCAATCGGGTGTGAAGCTATCCCCAATAGAATCCACAGCCTCCTGTATGATATATTCAACATTAGAAACTAAAAAAATCTTTAACAAATTTGGTATTTTATGAAATTAATATTTATTACATACCTTTAGAGCAAAAGGATTTTGAGTTGATAAATCGCTAAGTGAAACATCAGCATCCGGCTCGTCCACACCCTAGAATTCATAAAATAATAAATTAGAAACAACAAAAATAATAAATTTTCTAAGATGTCTTTAATTAAAAGGTTGGTATGATTTAACCTGATCAGCTGGAATTCGGCTCTCCAAAGATTCAATAATGGCTGGATCATTCACCAGCTTATGAACAGCATACCCACCAGTGTGGTTGTCAATATTGAATTGACTAACCTGAATCTTGAAAGCATACTTTTTATCATTCAAAATTTTAAACTGATAGGGCATGATTTTCTCTTCCGAAGATGCCTATAATACGTGAATTAAAATTTATTGAAAACATAAATATCATATATCGACATTAATAATATGTACCATACATAACAACTTATAAAAAACTGATGTAAAATAATTTACCTGTTCCACTTTTGACTTCTCAAGCAGCTGAATTGCAGTCATGCCAAACATTTTTATGGCTTCACGGTCAAACAAAGTCAATGACGCAATGGCTGCAGAATCCTGTACTCTGATCGGAATCCTAAAACTAAATGGACAAAAAATAGTTGACAAAATATATTCAATTAACATTTGTAAAAAATGGTAATATAAGCAAAGCGATTATAAATTAACAACAAATACAATTAACTTACACTGGTGTCGCACCGACAACTTCCTTGGGACATTCAGGATTTGAACAAACCAAAACTTGCTTAAACTTGGGTTCCTCAGCACCGTCTTCAGCCTCATCTATGACCAAATTTGTTTCCACCTTTCGGTTGCACTCTTAGCAACCAAGGTAATACCAGTCGTCTTTATCATCAATACCCAAGACGGTACCAACAACTATGACTTCACATGGCTGAAATTAAATGTAGGAAAATAGAGATTGAATGTATAAATTGAAAAAAATAGTGTCTTTAATGTATTTATTTAAAATTAGATACATACCTAATCAAACAAAGTAACATCACGGAAATTGGAAAACGGATGCTTAACTAAAAAGTCGTCCGCAACACTGATACTTGCTGATGAACCAATTGATTTCTGGCCGTTAGAGGATGTTTTACATATCTTCTCCACAAACCTGTTTACAATAAAATAAAAAAATTAACATTTTAACAACATAAATAAGTAATTCATATTAATTAAAACCATATTTACTTGGTTTTGAATGACCGAATCTCCTCTATGTCCGCATTGATAAACAGTCTTGTTATATGGAAAGCATTAGAGAGCGTTGTCTTCCCTGAGTTAAAAAGTTAATATAAATTAATGGATATTGAAATTTAAAAATCATAGAAAAATTATGTAAAATTAACCAAGATTATAAACAGCAAAATACCTTTATACTTGTTGAAACTACCAAACTGCACAAGAAGAACAACATGGACTTCCTCTTTATGGCTCTGAATGTAGTCCAACATCTCATCACAGTACTCTTCCCATAAGGTGCAGTTTAATTTGATACCCCTACATGAATAGAAATTTAAAAAATCAGAGGATATCATAAAAGAATAAATATATAATAGTAAACTTTGAATGAATAAAAATTAGGTAAATCAATAAACAGACTCTTCATCCAGAAATTGCAAGTTCATCTATTTGCTATCTTTTCCCATCTTTGTTTTCGTCGCCTCTGGTTCAGACCATTCATCTACATATCCAATAAAATCTGTAAAAGACAAAAATTGATCAAAACCAAATATACTCAGCACAAAAGCCATAATTTAAAAAAAAATATGTTCATATTTTCAGAAATGCCGATGTGGTTGTTATATATGATGAAGTACAAACCAACTCGATAGTTGACATCCACTTCACCGGCTTTAGCGGACTGAAACGATGCTAAACAGATACCGTGCACACTTCCATCAAAGTTCTCACACTTTTTAACAGATGTATCAAAGTTTAAGCTAATAGCATGTTGCTTGTCAAAGTGTTTGAAATTAGACTTAATCACATAAAGTTGAGATTTATAAATATAATAAGACTCATTTTCTTTAAGTAAAATTTCATGTTTTTTCATAAACTTGTTCCAAACAGTAGCCTGCATCTTCATCCCCTAATCAAAAAAAAAAAAAAAAAAAAAAAAAAAATCGTTAACATAAATATCAACAAATAAAGTCAAATAAATTTTTAAGATTAAAATGATATTCAAACTCTAACATGCTCATCCATCAACACCATTTCAATAGCAAGTACTTCGCCTTCTCTCTTTGGATTCACACGCATCCAGAGTCTTAAAACTTTGACCTTTATGGTAAACAACTTTGATCTCCAATCAAGATTGTTTAACATACTCACATTATTTTCATCCATTTCGATGAAATAGGACTCCGATTGCGGAACCTGTTTTGAGGATGAAAGAAATTGTAATTAGTAAGCAAATATATATAAGAAATCAGCTAAATTATTTATGTAAACTTGAAAATTAAAGTTATTAATAAAATAAATAATTACCGTAATTATAATGATTTATTTATAGAAATGGATTGACTTTAGTAGAATTTCTAAAAATTGCAGTAAACTTGAAAATAAAAAAAATACTTACCGTAATTATATACTATTATTAATAGAAAACTCAAATTTATAAAAAAATACATTTGTAAATTTGAAAATTAAAGTTATTAATAAAATAAATAATTACCGTAATTATAATGAGTTATTTATAGAAATGGATTGACTTTAGTAGAATTTCTAAAAATTGCAGTAAACTTGAAAATAAAAAAAATACTTACCGTAATTATATACAATTATTAATAGAAAACTCAGATTTATAAAAAAACATTTATTTTGAATAATCATAAAACTACCAAAATACATACACAACATTTATTTAAAATAATCATAAAACTATATTCTATATCACGATTCGAAAATTTACTTTCCAACTTTTCCCTAACTTTTTTTAAAGTTAATAATAGTTGTGAATTACGGTGGATATCAAAATAATTAAAATTTAATAATTTTAAGATTCACTTATTATTATGATATGATTGGTTTTATATAAATGTAATCTTTTGGTTTAAGTTGTTTTTTTTAAATAAAATTAATGGATTAATTAAATGTTGAATGATTTTAATGGATTATATAAATCATTGTTTACATAAAAAAACATAACCGATCAACCGCCGGATCATAAAAAACTTCCATATTAAACTTTTAAAATCTGTTTTTTCCTTCCAAAAATACATAAAACAGCATTAAGAATTTTGAAAGTCAAAACCGTTACTAAATTAAAATTTACAAAAGAAATATTTAATTAAAGGATAAAGTCTAAAGTTTTTAAACAACTATACAATTGAAAACAGAAACTTCACAATTTAAAAAATTATTTACCAATGTCATTTATTGATTTAAAAAATTGAAATTAACAAAAAATAATCCAAAACTATTGTTCACCAGTTTTTACCAATGCTTTAAAAGTACTGGTTACTATAACACACAATTTCAATCCTGGATCATTTAATTTTAAAATGCATAAGTCATCAAGTTGTAGGGAAGTTAATATAAACACCAAAATGTAGCAAAAAACATTAACAATGTCAGGAGACAGGCATCCTAATTCTACGGATAATAATAGCCACACATAAATATAGCCAAAAAAAGTATCAGTGTATCAACAAAATATATCAAGTCATAACGATCATCATAATGACCGCACAAAGAAAATACTACTAATCATTGTCTAAAAACAACCTGTTCAACATAAACTACCAACATCTACCACATACCTTCACCAGCTCAATTGTAAAGCAACATACCTTGACTTTTAACATATATCATTTGAAAGTGGGAACCATATACCAACTGTTTGTCTCTAACAAACTCTCGCATACCGGTGACATTGTAGCGCGGACAGCCTTGGGAGAACTCCTTACCGACAGCCACGTCCCAAGTTCGACCTGCGCCGTCCTTGATGGTCAAATCCATCTTCTGATCCAAGCCATGCGTTTGCGCCCATTTCTTCTTCAGACGCTACAAATAAAAATACAAATTTATACAATAAAATTCCTTAAACACTGGTATTCAAATAAATAGTAGTAATATAACGACAAACTTTACATTAAAAGTATAAATAAGTAAAGAATGGAAACTTACAAAATGATTGTCAACAATAAAAGTAACCGGTACTTCGTCATCGTCACTCTGTTCAATAACAGGTTCAGCAATCGGATTAGGCACATCATCATCAGACACTTCAATTAAATCATCAGTTGGTTCTTTTTTTATCAAACAAAGTTCTGGTGGGAATGTCAGTAGGGCAGGCTTAGAACTAAAAACACTCAACTCAAAGGTATTGAAATTAACCATTTCAAAAACCAACAAATGATTATCCGTTATCGACATTTCCTTCTTGATTCTACTCCAACCTGTAGTAATGTAAAGGTCATGGTCTAACACATCCATCCGAACAAACCATTTGCGATTTCCAGCCCCCCGAACAATGACAGGATATGATGGACACGTATTCAGGAGGGAATGATGAACAAACAACCTGTTCACATACTACAAATAGTACATAACCATATATCAGAACAGGTTGCTATAGATGAAATACAAAACAATGTATGAATGCAAGGATAAAATAATTTTTCAACTTTATATGATCAATTACCATGGAGTCGTCTCGGTCTTTCACATGTCCAGCTTTGTAGTAGAAGTAGTTAGAAGGCGCAAGAGAAATATCTTGATAAAAGTGAAACAGGCGGAACGAATTCAAAGCTTCTTCGTACTGGAAAACAACCCAAGAATTATCTGGTAATTTCAATGACGTGACCACATCCAACCAGCCATTGTAAAGAAAATAGTCGCCTCCAAGGTTGAACACTTTGACTTCAAAGATCTTCCCATTGAGTGTCCGAATGGCTGCCTTCTTCTCTGGATAAGCAAACTTCTTAATCCATTCACCATAATCAGCAGGAAGTTTCTGTAAAAGGAAAAGGCAAACTCGTTAATGGCAATTATAATATTAGTGATATTATAAATGGTTATAATATCTATACTAACCAGCAATTTTTTGTCGTTCCTCCACACACGGGCTGCGAATCCGTACACCATCTCTGCTTCAAACGATATACAGACTGATTAGTAAAAAAAATAAACAACAAAACTCTGCGTATCAATTTCAATATTGAGTATCAACAATCAATGTGTTCTCCTAAAACAAAAAAAACAACCACTCCATATGAAGAGACATTTCAAATAACATTCAAGATGTAAACAAAAAAAAAACATCAATCGCGGTTTAATCATCAACAATAACTAACAACAAAGGATGTGTTCATCAAAAGATGGAACCAAAATCATACAATCAAACCAAAAGAAATCTTCTGCATAAAAAAAAAAAAAAACAAACAGACAACATAAATTCAATATCTAACAAACATTCACTAACTAACTCAACATTTAACCCTAATATCGCCGATTAAAACCCTAACTATAATCATAATAAATCAATCATTCAAAAAAAAAAAAAAAACTCAATCAGTAAACAAAAATCATAACAACATTTTTCAGAACCAAATCATAAGAGTATTATCAAAAATCAACTTCGTACTAACAACGTGGATGATAAACCCTAAATAACATCGCCGTCAACTAAAAACCTAAGTATCATTAAACTGTTATCGAAAACAGACAAATCGAACTACAAAATAATAGAATCAAACCACAAAATAACGATTACCGTCGAGTTTAGAGTCTTGAAATCCATTGAATGATGAACGAAATATCCGATTGAAGGTTCGACTAAAAACCTAAATATCATTAAAGTGTTAACGAAAACAGACAAATCGAACTACAAAATAATAGAATCAAACCACAAAATCATGATTACCGTCGAGTTTAGAGTCTTGAAATCCGTTGAATGATGAATGAAAGATCCGATTGAAGGTTGTCCCCGATGGTATTGAGAGAGAGACGCAGAGGATTTTTTATTAGGGTTTAATTGGAAAGAGAGAGAGACAATAATGAATCGTATGAGAGAAGCTATTCCAATCCTTCAATTCTAGCTATGCCACATGTACTGCCACATAGGCTGCTTATTTGGCTTGCACCATTGGGTGACATGTGTCCCCCAATGGTTTTGTTTATTATATATATAGATATGGTGTTTTACTCTGATAAAATATTTCCTAACTACGGTCCTGATGAAAATTTCCGCTGCCAAATAATGTTAAACATCGATACCACCATCTCTGAGTAGGCCGTGACCGCCCGCCTTCCGAGGCAGGGGTCGGGAGTAGCGACAGAAATATATATAAATTCAAGTTATATTTAGGTTATTAAAATGCTTCAGATAAAAATATGAAGGAAATATATTGAAATTCAAGTTGTATTTAAACATACTAGAGGGAATCTGCCACGATGTGACGGACTGACGGAGTGATCAATTTCACTACAATGATATAGTTAAAATATGTGAAAATAAATTGAAGGTGTCGGTTACATTAAAAGGAAGGAGGTAATCAGTCTTTAGAATAATGGATAAATACCAAATAAATACATTAAATGGGGACTCTTGCATGACAGGAGTTCAGATTAAAAAAGAGTTGTGAATCACGGATGATCGGAAAATTATTTATGTATTTATATCTATGAATTGGGCTTTTACTTTAATTTATAGTCCATTGCCCCATTAGGTAAAAATATTTTGAAGGTTAACTTAAAAGTTAAAAATGCTACTCCTATTTGGCACCGGTATCGAACCATACCGGTTATATTCGGTACCCATTTCCCCGGTTTTTCGATCCCGGTACCAATTTTCTCCGTTTTCATGTAACGGTACCCATTTTCTCTGTTTTTCGGTATTGAACAGGTACCATGTTCATCCATACCTACTCCAACTTATAAAAATAATAATTCTGGAACCCATTGTATAAAAATTAAGTAATTTCAATATTATGTTTTTATTTATTTATTTTTTTATTATTCAAATCCCTACTTGTACTTATCTAAGTTAGATAAAAAAAAATGAGTGATGTGAAAAATGTAAAGATGTTTGCATGATTGGAGAAGAAATTGAGAGGTTCAGGATCCGTAAGGATTTTAAGAATTTGTAAGGATATGATGTGACAGTTAAGGACGTCTAAGGGCGACCTTAGCATTGGAGATAGCTTTATTATTATTATTATTTACTTTCTATTATTTATTTATTCAAAATAAAATTTGTTAATTAATAGAACTAATTAAATAGAGATTTTTTAATGACATCTTAGTTATGAAAAGTTTATTTATTGAAGCTTATTAGATTGATGTCAAATTTCAATTCTATCCATCTAGTATGTATTAGGGTTAATGGATTTAAACACCCCCAACTATGACTCTCAACTTTCACTTTGGCTCAGACCACTCCCAACTTAACACATCGATTGTCATGGCACCCCTTCGTTAAATATTCACTAACCAGGTTACTAAAATTAGCCTATGTGGCAATTTAATCTGATGTGGCATTTCATACGTGTCAAGTATACTCATTCACCTTCTTTAAAACCCCCAGTCCCTAACAAACTCATTCTGTAAACCCTAATCCTAACTCATAGAGCAAATCAGACGCACCTTGGAGCAAATCCATCATCAACATACGATCCGGTCGATTTCCGTGAAGAACAAGCCCTAATCTTGAATCAAAATGAGCTCCTCTTCTACGTCTTCATCCACAGTATCCAGAAACCCTAAATTGTTTATGGTTGATTTGGAGGGTAATGTGTACTGCCATCATGATGTTGTAGCAGTTGTTCGAGTTGTTGGACGGAAAAGTGTGCGGCAAGGTCAACAATTCTATGGATGCTCTCATTGGCCGGTATGTTCCACCTTAACTCCAAGTATTTTTCTTGAATTGAATTGATTGATTAACAGATGTGTTGTTGGCTTTTGCAGAGATCAGACTGCAAGTTCTTCTTATGGAAACAAGATGTCGACAAAATGTTCAACCAACATGCATCCCAGTGCAGGTTCAGTTCAGAAGACCTGAAATATGAAAACATGGTCTTAGTAGAAGAGAATAGGTGGTTGAAAGCAAAGATATCTGGAACAGAGTCGAAATGGAACAAGCAATATGTGTTAACCTTGTTTATTGGCATTAGCATAGTGTTGTATATGTTTAGGTAGTATGAACTGTGTTCTTGTTGTAATTGTACACTTTTGATGGAATTTAATGCAAAATCCTACTCCTTGATTGTATGTATCTGCACATGTATTGATATTACTAGATTAGTCAACATATCCAAACTGTATTTTGACCAACAAATGTCAAAGGTCATGATATAACAAGAAACATACCTCTAATGGGTCTGCACATATAGCTGCACATCTGCATTGCATAATGGATCTGTACATATGGGTCAAAACTGCAAGTGTCCAAACTGCACAATGCATAATGGGTCTGCACAATGCATATGGGTCAAAACTGCACAATGCATATGGGTCAAAACTGCAAGTGTCCAAATCTGTGTATGTTGTCCAAGCTGTAATGACCAAATCTGCACTATATAATGACCAAAACTGCATAGTATAATGACCAATCAACCAAAATGCATAAAGACCATAAACAAGACTTATACCATTACATAACCAACAGTTATAACATTACCAAAAGTTACCCTAAAGAGTTATAACATCACCACAAGTTATCCTAGAGAGTTATTACATAACTTAAAGTTGTCCAAACAGCCAACAACACAAAAAGGTCATAAAGACCACAAAAAAGTCAAACATGTCCATTTATCACAAAAAAGTCAAACTATGACTTTTTAACTGTTGCCTTGTATGTTCCCTTTCCATTTGACATTTGACTTGACATTTGACTTGACAGTTGACTTTTTAGCTGACTTCTGGCTGGAAATTTTGCTTCCCTCCTGGGTAGATTGATGAGTTGTTCCTTGTGAAGGTACTGGAGTAGATTGCTGAGTTGTTCCTTGTGAAGGTACTGGAGCAGAATGCTGAGTTGACTTCTGGCTTGACTTTTTTGTTCCCTTCTGTCTCTTTTTAGCAGACCCTACAACATACAAAACAAAAGTAGTTAAAGCCTACAATATACACAGACAACTGTCACTAAAACAAGTAATTCACCTGCAGTAGATTGCTGATTTCCCTGTTCAGTACATTTTCTCTTGTTATGACCTGTACCCCCACAATTACCACAAGTCATTATCACCCCATGCTTGGTAAGTTTCCCTGGTCTTTTTGGATCCTCATGAGGATCCCTCTTTCTATTCTTCTTAGGCATCCTGCTAAAAAACCTTTTTTGACTCCATCAAAACAAACAAACAGTCTAAAGAATGTTTCACATGTGGCCTCTGGATCTAGGTTAATGAAACCTGGTGGAGCAGTTTCTAACCTAAAGGTTGATGATGGATTTGCTTTCTTTAGAACTTCCAGGTAAGAACCAATTTTACTGTAATGATCTCTCATTGAACCATGAAGCTTCTTGTGTGCACTTGATTTAGCCTTGTAAGCTAACCACTTAGTTATAATTACCTTAAACTTCTGTTTAACTGCTGCTTGAATCTCCTTAGCAGACCAATTTGGCTTGGCCTTAAACAAAGGAAGGAACTCATCCCCTAAGAACTTGGCAGTTAGCTGTCTATTCTTGATCATGTTTCTCTGGCAGTTGTGTTTGTTCTTCACACTTTTAATCATGTAACACTCTTTGGCTTTGTTTAGTGAACAATATAGATAGAAGGGACACCCTGGTACACACTTCACAGCTAAACGACCTTCTTCCTTATTGTCACAGCATACCTTCTCACTACCTCCTTAAAACGATCCCTTGATGCAAACCTTATTCCAACTTTCCATGTAAACTTTTTCCAGTTGGTGTGTTCATTTACACTTGGAGCAGTTTCTTTGTACTTCTTACCTCTTATATCATCATCCTCACTCTCACCAGGAGTAGCAACATCACCATCAGATTCCTCGTAACTACTGTAACCCTCTACATGTGCACACCCTGCATCATTAGACTCACTCAACTTACCTTCTTTTTCATAAGGTTTAGTACACTGTTCAACTAACTTCTTTTTAGCTTCAAGTTCATCCTTATTAGCTCGTTTAATGGCATCTTGTGACTGTCTCCATTCAGCATCTTCTCTGTCTGAATTTGAGAAAGCTATTTCATCATGAACCTCATCTTCATTACTATCATCAAGAAAACCTTCATTTTCATCTGAACTTGACTCTTCTGTCCCATTTAAGTCAGCTTTATAGTCACTGTCTTCATTGTTATCTTCATCTGCACACTGCTTATCAAAACCACTCCTTTCTTCCACTAAAACCTCTTCTCCAATAGGCTTCTTTTGCAAACCATCTGTTTCTTTCGATACACCCTCTTGAACAATAGACTCCTCATCCAAATCAAATGCCCATGTAGCCTCTTGTACACTAGGCTGATTATTCAAACCAACTGGTTTATCAGCAACAGCCTCCTTTCCTGAGGCAGTGGATTCAGATCTAGGGACTTCAAGTACAGAAGGGTTACCACTTTTGTCAGATGCCCTACTCACTCTACTGACATGGACTACTTTATTTTTTGACTGGGTTACAAGTTTTTTGGGCCGGCCTCTTCGTTTAATGGGTTGGGAACTGGATTGGGCTTGTGGTTTACTGGGTGGTGAATAAGATTGGGCTTTGGGTTTACTGGGCTGGGACATGAATTGGACTTCTTGTTCATGGCTAATTGGAGCGACTTGAATAAAGACCTCCATGAATGGTTCAGACCATGTTAGAGCCTTTAATGCAATCTCCATAACATCATTATCATCCCCAAAAAACTTGAATTCACCAGTATCAGCATTTAATCCATACATGTAAAAATCCCTACTTTCATAACACCCAGAATCCATTGCATACTCTAACAACTCAAAGTATGCAATGTGATCAACATCCATACGTATCAACTTTGATTCACCTCCAATATATTGAGGTTGATCAAAACTAAAATCCAATGTTCCACCATACCATAGCATCACATCGATAATCTCCATCAGTGCAATCAGTGAACAATACCAATATATTGAGAGAAAACGTACCTCTGATCGATTAGGGTTTGATCGCCATTGATGAACTTGAGAGCTTCTGATATGTTCTTATCTTGGTTTGAGTGAAGTGATACTGTGTTTTGGGGATTATAAACTTCACGAATGAGGGATTATCCACATCAGCTAATGTATGACACGTATGAATGCCACATCAGATTAAATTGCCACATAGGCTAATTTTAGTAACCTGGTTAGTGAATATTTAACGAAGGGGTGCCATGACAATCGATGTGTTAAGTTGGGAGTGGTCTGAGCCAAAGTGAAAGTTGAGAGTGCCATCGGCCAAATGGCCATAGTTGGGGGTGTTTAAATCCATTAACCCTATGTATTATATGATAGTATAGATATAGGGTATCTTTGGCAAAAGTAGCTGGTGGCTGGAGGCTGAAGGCTATAAGTTGGTAGCTGGTGGCTGGAAGCTGGTAACTGTAGCTGGTAGCTTTTTGGTTATATTTGGTGTTTGGCAGAGTAGTTGAAGCTTTTAATAAAATGTATAAAATGACCAAAATGGACATAAATAAAAATTTAAAAAGTTTGTGCATTAAAAAATTCATTATCTTTAGAGGTTAAAATAGTCATTTTTTCCCTAAAAGCTTCTAGCTCCTTCTAAACGCTACTAGTAGGAGCGTTCAACCAAAAGCATAGATGTTTAGCTTTTCTTTTTAACTTAAACCCCAAAAAGAGTATTTTGACGTCATTATGTTTTAATTTATGTTGATTTTCTCAATGGCAAAAGGCAACACCATACGCCCGCGACCGCAGACAGCGTTGGGTAGCCCAAGCCCACCATCTCCAATTTTGGGGAAACCCCACTGCTCGAAGGCCCACTGCGGTAAAACCCGGTTAGGATCGGATTCGAACTGAGCCCTATGGCCTCAAACCCAAATTTTCATTTCCCCATCAATGCCAATTGAGCTATAGTAGCCACTGGTTCAACCATTTTACTATTGCCATGTTTGCAGCGGCATCAAGGAAACCAGCCCTGAACCAAGGCACGGCCATCGTGTCGAACCAATACCAAGGCTTGTGGGTCTTCATACTGGGATCAATAGCCTCCGCTTGGTCGAACAGTATCACAAGACTCACTGATAAGCCCTGACATGAGTTTGTAAAGAGTTCATCATTCCTCCAAAAACTGGATGCACACATATGCCGTTTTTAACACAGTCACAGATACACGACCTGAACCCGTTTTCTCTTTCTACAAAATAATACCACATGTATATTTGTTGCTTCTCACAATATTTCCTTTTGAATTTGACAAATGATGCATGTAGAAATGTTTAGATTTGGATAATACAGAAACGAGCCGATATCTAGGTTGACATGGGAATAAGGTATATCGTACACAGCGGATATACAAGTCTGGTAAAAAGAGCTTTAACAAAATGAACACTGGAAACAATATAGGATACAATGCATAACTAATTGAGTAATATACAAATCTATTTACATAAACTAAAAAATTAAGAATCCCCCATCTGTACACTATATATATGTATCTTGAAATAATATTTAATTTTGACAACTTTCACTTGTTTCACCTTTTTATCACCTATACTATACATGTTAAGAGTAAAAGTTTGACTGCACACCAGGAACAAAGATGATCATCTGAGGCTTCCCCAAGTGCAGCAACTTCAACCAGGAGGCTTGTTGTGAGCTGTAGTGTTAACTGAAGAACCACCCGCACGCTGTACCCATGGAAATATGACAGGCGTCCAACATAGCAGCGTGAATAACAACTCCGTTATAAACAACGTTATGCTAATCCACATGTATATCAACCCCTTCCAATACCACAACATCCTCTTCAAGAAAGGAAATTGAGTCTCTAATTTCAGAGACGCTGAGTATATTTCAGGAACACCACCCCCTTTTGCAAACTCTGCCCGTTGTTCAATGACAACCCGTAAGCATGACAAAGGGACATCCTTTTGTTGGATTATTCGGGTTTGTTTACGGGTCACGGGTCGGTGCGTTATCGGATCACGGGTACGGGTCAATTGGTTAGGAGTTCGAACGGATCGTGGGTGATATGGTTATGGATCAGTTCGTTGCATTTTGTTTGGCTAAAGAAGTGGTCATAGTTGTACGAGTTTAGAGGGAACGTGATTGACCGATTCACATGCATGTGTACGTTGGAGAATTACAAGTGCATGTTGGGCTGAATAGATCTTCTGATAGATTTAGTATTTTGTTATTTTATTTTCCCCACGTTCTCATATTGCATGTGCTTATTTGTTATAAATAGGAGTTACAGTTAGTTTTTGTTTTTGTTTTGTAACCCTTTCATTGAATAAAAAACAAGTTTGTTATTCTCTGCAGTTTTTTTCATTCTTTCACATACAAAGAGTATCGTGAGTATTGTGTGTATGAGTTTGTATTTGGGACCTGAACCAACACCTTTTCAGTATACCCGCTAAAATTCATATCCAAAGTTTGTGTTTCTGATGGAGACACACCTACTCTTCAAGAAATGCCATTGATCCACTCACTACAACATTGATGCACTACTAGAAAAATGGGCAATTGTCTCCAAAATTTGTCACAAAAAAAATGGTAGCAAATTTAGCCACTAATTTGCCACCATAATGAGAATTAAGTGTATTTGTTATTGCACGGTAGCTAAGTGGTAAAAAGTTATATGACCATTTATTTTCGGTTGCAAATTCATGAGAAAAATCTAAAAATACAAAGGTGTGGTTGAATTGCCACCATATTAGCGACCATGAAATTTGAGTGGGATTATTTTTATTTAGGGCGCCATATTATTATCCATAATTAACTCAGTAACCGGCCTCTCCACTTTTTTGAACGGCAAATTAGGGTTTAAAACAAGAAACATAATATTATTCACCCTTTATACAGCATTCATCAGAGAGTCTGAATCGAAGAACAGAAGGTATGATTCTTGTTCCCATGACTTATTCATATGTCTTATGCATTATCTAACAATTAATTATAATCCTCGTCCACTCCAACAAGCTAATTTCCAATTGATACCCTAGAACCCTAATTGAATGCAATTTCCTTTTCTCCGTGATTGAATTTTTTTCTTCAAAATATCAATTGATGTGGAATTAATCATCTACATAGTATTGGAATATCAATTATTGAGTTTACAAACGTTTGATTTGTTTTTTAGGTGCTGTTGCGGGTTTAACGTTCTGTTTGTGCTTCTGATTTACAGGTAAATTTTATTTCATGATTTTGAGTGTTTGTTTTAAGAATTATGAATGTTCATATGATGATAGGGTTTGTGATTGATCAGGTTTTGATATTGTTAATTAGTTGATGTGTATTCATGTGTCATGTCATTATTGTTTAATTCTATTAAAAAATTCTATTCACTGTAAAATTAGATACCCTATAAATAATGTAATATGTTCAACCTAATGAATATAACTAACAGACAATTGAGAGGAAATCTAATGAAACAAATCACATTGAAAGAAATGGGAAGTTTACTTCACGTGATCTTTGAAATTCTGCGTATTTTTGTCGTACATTAAAATAAGACAGTGTTAAGACCTGTTATAATAGTACGAAACGAAACTCGAAGGTACTGACTTGTGTGGCTGGCGACTGAATATTAGCGCTTTTTTGCGGTCTAAGAGATGATTGGAGAGGTCTCTGCGGAAGTGATGCAGTAACACCACTTGCCTGTAAAGAAGAAGTGGAACCGAGAGAGCAGTGGCTGCATAAACGCAGCAGTAGTGGCTGCAGATACACAGCAGCGCCGGCTGCAGAGACGCCGCAGCAGCAGCGGCTGCAGAAACACAACTTAATTGAGTACGGGTCAAAATAAGTTCTTTACCACCACTCGTCTGCGCGTTTACAATCCGTTTGGTTACATTTGCATAACCAACAAAAGAATACAATTTATTTTATATCAGTAGTAACTAACTTCAACCCATAGTTATCGATAGCGAGTAGCGACAAATAGCGACAACGTACCTATATGCTACGTAGCGATAGCGATGAAATAGCGCCCGCTATTTCGTGTTTAGCGATAAGGTAGTTAAAAATTTAAGAAATAAAAAATAGCTATCTACATAACTTTTTTTTATATATAACGTTAGTTTTATACCTTTTATGTATAAATTTATAATTATAAGGACCAAATGTAAGCTAGTGAAAATAGGGGGGTTAAATGTTAAAATACACAAACTAATTTTACACTTTTTATGTAAATTTTACAAGTTTTAATGACTAAATATAACCTAATGAAAAATAGAGGGGTTAAATGTTAAAATCCATAAACTTTTGTAACCCTAAAAAGGCTCAGACCCAACAAAAATAAAAAAAGCAGCCGCTCTTCTCTTCTTCTTCATAGTATCCAGCAAATTTCCGGCAGAAAATGCAGGTTTCTGGCCGGAGCAACAAAAACAAAAACGCAGCCGCTCTTCTCTTCTTCTTCATAGTTTCCTGCAAGTTTCCGGCAGGTTTCCGGCAGAAATTGCAGGTTTCCGGCCGCTACTTTCACGCTATTCAGCGCTATACACCATATAGCGACCATGCCTCGCCTCGCCACGCTATTCGCGATAGCGGTCGCTATGGCCGCTATCGATAACTATGCTTCAACCTTTAGTACTAACACACAATCAGCAACACTTTTTCCACTAACAACCATGCTTACTTTAGTGTTAGTTTCCACCGATGCTTTATGCGATACTTTTCTATCCCAAGGAGTTTTTGAGTTGTCAAAAGACTAGCAGGCTTCTCTTCAAGCGCGACACTTAGTAGATCTAACTGCGCGATGCATCCTGACCATATTAGTGTAGTTGGTTGCATAAAGAATGGAAATATGAGGATGCTATGATGCACTGGGACGGGTACGGGAACGGGGTACGGGGACGGGGACGGGAACGGGAAACGGCAAAACTAAAAAATTCAAGAAGCGAGGACGGGATGGGTACGGGAATAAAAACATATAAAAAATAAATAAATATATATATATATATATATAGGAACGTAATTAATAGAAATAGAGTAACAAATTACATAATAAATAAATTTTATAATAATAATGATTACAAGTAAATAAAATAGACTAGAAAAATATGTAAAAAGTTAATTTTAATAAAATGGAATAAAAGAAAAAACTAAATACACTTTCTCTGGTCCTGCCTTCATAGCCCAGTTGGTTGAGGGCCGGTTTGGTCTCCTAGAGGTCACCGGTTCGATTCCCGCTTGTGGCGAAAGGGGGTAGGACACCCGTGCGCAATGATGGTGACTAACCCACCGATGGGGGTTTGATCCTGAGCGTCACCCCGGTTTTCACCCGGCTGTTACTCCAGCGAGGCAACTCGTGTGGAGGCAGTACGGTTTCCGGGGGAACGCCATCCAAGTCTGATACCGTACGGGGCCCGATAGAACATCGTCGGCAGATCTTGGCTGGGGAATACCGTCTTCGACGGGGTTCAGTGACAATGGGTCACTCATAAGAAAGTCACCGTTCAAAAAAAAAAATACACTTTCTCTGGACCATTGATGTCACATTCTTAGGGAATTAATGGATTATCTTTATCTGTGAAGATAAATCAACGGTGAAGATAAAATATTTAATTATATTAAAGTTATGATATTAAAGTAAACACAGTATGGGCCAAAATTCAAGAAAAAGCCCAAAACGACAAAATAAAAGACACGTGACTTCCGATCTCCTTCTTCTTCCCTCTATGAAAAAAACCCACCGGAAACCTGCAATCCAAAGCCTTAGACCGTCCCTGTATTGCACGATTGAATTCATGATTTGGAAACTTGCTGGAAACGTATCCACGCCGTCCCCATAAGCCGTCCCCATCTGCAACGCGTATCCAGGCCGTCCCCAGCCTGCCGGAAACGTTTCCCGGCGTCCCCGTGCCGTTTCCGTACCCATGCAGTCCCCGGGACGGGAGACGGCACCTACTAGCCGTTTCCGTGCTTCCGAGTGAGGATGTTGCGTGAGTAGTTGCGTTGGCTTAGCCAAACATCTGTCCAGTCCGAACGCAGCATGGTAATAACAGCAAAGATTTTCATTACAACTGATGTTGCAAATAACAGATAAGTAATTGCAACATCAGTAATTCTATAATCATGCACATCACAGAGAAAGCAAAAGCCCACAAGTGACATAAGAAGGATGAAAACACTAGTAACTCGAAGTACTAGCCCGACGAAGGTATACATGACATTAGCTGTAAGACACGTTAAAACCATTACTCACAGCTAAAACTTTAAATTTGATATCCAAATGTTGGTCCCTTGACAGATAAAGGACAGATGAACTGTAACTTTTGGGACGAAATCGGTCTAGAATATCTTCAATTTTCCTGTCATACATGTACCTATACAAGATTCTGAAAGGCAGTGAACATGATGCTGTGTTGGAGGTTAGCATACATGAGATACAAAACTGCGAAAACGAACGTTGAGAAATTAGGGTCTGCCAGTGTTTGGAGACACATTTGAACTTAAAAACTAATTTGAGAGGCAATCTAGAAAGTATTTCATATAGCAGTGATTTGAGAGGCAATCTAGAATGAACTTGTACAACAGATCTAGTGCATTTAGTTCATGATTTCTTACAACAGACCAGTTGACCAATTTCAAACATAAATTAATTGTCATATTCATAAATCAAATGGTTGGTTTTAATAACAATCGACCTTAATTGTACACGCGTTAGAAAATAAATCATATGAAATAATTTGAGGTACCAAAGTTATATTGCTAAAAGAAAAAAAAACTGACCCGATCCGACCCGACCCGAAACCCGTTCTGACCCGGAACCGTTCCGACCCGAACCAAAATAACCTTTTTTATAGTTGACCCATTTTGACCCGAACCCGTTTTGACCCATGACCCGACCCGACCCGTTTGCCAGGTCTAGTTGTTCCATTAGAAATTTAAAATAGATCATTATTTTCAAGTGCCATAATTACAAAAGATTTGTAGTTTGTATGTAGGCTGCTAGTGCCTTGGTTACAAAAGTATATGTTTTCTACTTCGGCTTGCTACTTCCCATGGGCTGGACAATAGTTGTGTAAATAACGATTGGTAAGTATATATTTATTTTGATGTGGCCATATGTTTATTTGACTTACCTGTGGATCTGCATGTTTCTATGGATTTGTGGAATCTTGCTGTGGATCTGCATGTTTCTAGTAGAATAAAAAAGTGTTGAATAAAGAGTATGTATGTACAGTACATAGCAATAATATGATATATCAACCCAAGTAAGACTATGGGGTATGGGGCTTGGGTTGGGGCGTGGGTTGGGGGAAAACGCTTAAGTCACCACCCCGGGTGAGCTTGGGTTGGGGCATGGCCCTTGGGGCTTGGGTTTGAAGCCGGGCGTGGGGCGGGCTAGCAAGGTGATATGGCGGGCTCTCAATGGCCAAACCAAACTAGCCATTTCACATGCCCCCATGTGTCAACTCATGCCCCCAACCCAAGCCCCACCATACCCCACGGACGTGGGTTTGGGTTTGTTTTCCACGTGTCAACTCATGCCCCCAACCCAAGCCCCACCATACCCCATGGTCTAACCTTTAGACTATCTACATTCACAACCCAACTCAACCTAACCTTCACACCCAAACCCAACACAACCTTTCAAACCCATTAGCAACCCAACCCAAACCATTTTTTTATTATAACAAATCATATTTATGACTTTATTTTTTTTATAAAATGTATTATAAAAAAATAGAATCAATTATTTTATTTTAAAACTAAAGTATTTTA
Source organism: Helianthus tuberosus (assembly GCA_030545235.1). Lineage (NCBI taxonomy): Eukaryota > Viridiplantae > Streptophyta > Magnoliopsida > Asterales > Asteraceae > Helianthus > Helianthus tuberosus. The sequence continues at coordinate 32,790,129 of CM060435.1, forward strand.
AATATAAAATACTATAAAAATAAAAAAAAAACATTTGTTAAGTTGAAAGTGATATTAAAAAAACGTTAGAAACTACGTTTGTTAAAAACGTTTAAAAACTGCATAAAATATGTTACTAATACGGTTTTGTATTCGTTGCTTTCATTTTGTAGATTTAGTAATCAAGGGACTGCTACCCGGACTATTTCATCAAATTTAATAAGTTTGTGGTCCGGTCCATGGGACAGCTGGAGAGATGTTCCTAATGAGCACAGGACACGATTGTTTGAGCGATTCCAGACTTAGACAATTTTTATTTAACTTGTTGGAATATTATGTATGTTTATTTATTGGTTTTTTTTCTTCATAGATGTATTATCAGTGGGAGGAGAAAAACCATGCACAAATTCATAGGTGCTGGGAGAAGTGCATTGCTGGTAAATTCCCCACTTTGTTGCGTAACGTACGGAATGAGGCTAAAGCTAAGGCGAAGGAACAAAGTAAAAATGTTGGAGACGATATGACCGAACTTATTGACTTTAAACCAACATGGATAAGATCTGAGATATGGAAACAAATGCTTGACCACTGGAACACACCTAAGTGGAAAGCAAAGTCTTTAAGAAACAAAAACATTAGAAGTAGGGCAACCGGCGGCAAACATACGCTAGGATCTCAATCCTATGTGACCATGAAAAGAAAAGCGGTAAAAATTGTTAATTTCCCTCTTTTATTATATATATATATATATATATATATATATATAGGGAGGGGCTCATGCGAGAACTCCATTTATTGCGAGAACCGCGAGAACCAATGTGAACACAACCTAAAATAGCTAAAAAAACCTTAAAAAAACTAACCCCCCCCCCCCCAAACCTAACCCCCCCAAGCTAAATGCTAAAAACTAAAACCCCCAAAAAACCTAAAAAAAAAACCTACCCCCCCCTCCCCCACCCCCCAAAAACCTAACCCCCCCCCCCCCCACCAAGCTATAATGCTAAAAACTAAACCCCAAAAAACCTAAAAAAATCTAAAAAATAAAAAAAAATCTAAATTTTTTTTTTATATTTTTATGCTCAAATGGCTACTTTTAGTGGCCAAATTTTTTTTTTTAATTTTTAGTTTTTTTTCTTGTTCGAAAAGTAGCGATTTTTATATAAAAAATATTTAAAAAAAATTTTTGTGTGATTTTTAGCTATTTTTTTGGCTTCGAAAATGCGTTACAACTCGGTGGCAAACAAGGCGGAGCGTAGCAAACATGAAGTGGTGGCAAATAATTTTGACCAATTTTGTGGTAAAATAAGGTAGCAAAATATAAAGATGGTGGCAATTTGGTGGCATTTGGGCAATTGACACGCGTGTTTTTGTCACCGTATTTTCGGTGGCAAACTGGTGATAATAAGGAAATTGCTACCATTTTGTAACCAAAAATTACATGACAAAAAACATGTTTTCTAGTAGTGATGATTGGGATTAGTTCTTGCTACACTTTTGTAATCGTATTATGGGAGCTCATACACAAGTTATCATTTGAAGGCATGTCAAATCTATTGGCTTTTTATGCAGCCTCTTTCAAGGTATTTAATCTCTTGCAAATTGGGCGGTGAAGGCATGTAACGGGTCAAAACCTGTTCGTTTTAATCAGTTTGACCTGTTTCTTTTAAGAAAGAATTTCTAAATTTTGTCATTTGACCCGTTTGGCAGTATAATATACTCCACTGTTTCATTTTCGCACAACTTGGAGGCCAAAGTGTCCTCTCAAATTTACACATACACCCTTTATAAAAATATGATTAAATTGTAGTTGTACCAAAATAAGGAGGCGTTTGGTTCAGAGGAATTAAATGGAATTTAAGGAAATTGGAATTTGAATTCATTCTCTTAATATGTTTGGTTCACAGAATTTGATGGAATTGGAATCCCAATTCCAATCTTCATGTGTTTGGTTGACAATGGAATTGGAATTAGACATGAATTCTTTGAAATTCCTTTAACTAAAGGAATTCAAAATCCTTCCTATATGTGAAGGAATTAAAATAAATTCATGGGAATCTTCGATCATTTCGACCCGCACCGTTTCAACCCGTATGATTTCGACCCGAACCGTTTCGAAGCGAACAATTTCGACGCGAACGGTTTCGACCCGTACCGTTTCGAATATAACTTTTAAAACTACATAGACAAAAATGTATAAACTAGTAACGTCAGTTGAAGGTAATTTCTAAACAAGCAACTTACTATGATGCAATGACAAAAGCACAGAGTTCGGAACATGTTATTTTAATTTTGTAAGTGATTATGTGATAAAATCTTTCTAAACGTGAACCGTTTCGATCCGAACCGTTTCGACGAGAACCGTTTCGACCCGTACGGTTTCGGCCCGAACTGTTTCGACGCGAACCGTTTCGACGCGTACCGTTTCGTCGCAAACCGTTTCGTCGCGAACCGTTTCGTCGCGAACCGTTTCGACGCGTACCGTTTCGACGCGTACCGTTTCGACGCGTACCGTTTCAACGCGAACCGTTTCGACCCGTACCGTTTCGACCAGTACCGTTTCGACCAGTACCGTTTCGAATCGAACCGCCTCGACGCGAACCGTTTCATCCCGAACTGGTGGTTGTGGGTGCCGGGGATTTGACAACCAAACACAACAAAAATGGAATTGAGATTCCAATTACAACAATTTCAAATTCCAATTGGAATGTTTAAATTCCAAATCCAATTCCTTCAAATTCTAATTATATAATCCTACAAAAACCAACTTGGGTCATACCCGTTCGTTTAAAAGTCACGTCGGTTAGAATATTATATTACCATATTATATAACCCTACAAAAAATAACTTGGGTATAATCCTACAAAAAGTAACTTGGGATACCTTAGACTAACTTAATAGTTGTGTCTCTTCATATCACACCCTTAAACAATACCCTTGCATTAATAAACACATACCACAACCCAAACCAACATGTCCCAATGTACACACTTTTAATAAATTTATTTGGATTATGTCTCATTTATTTAAAAGTCACACCATTTACTTCATTTTACTCACACCCTTTCATGAATCAACAATTCAATGGTTAGATCACACCCCTTCAAAAAGTCACAACTCTTCAAACTATTTTTAAATGTATCACAACCTTACAAAAATGTCACAACTTTTAAATACAACACACCCTTTCAAAAGTCATAACCCATCAAGCTACCTTTAAATATATCACACCCATTACAATTTTTGCATGAAACCAATCATCACACCTATTTAATCTTCCATTGTCGATCTGTTCTGGAATCATCGCTTCCACTTATATTATGTATATATGATACACATACAAATACTAAAACCTACCCATTACTGACGTAACCACAATGTGCAGAACATGCATGGAACCTACTATTTAAGGTTGAATTAGCATATTCCTATACAGTTTTAGCTCACTAATCAGACAACTAAACCTCTCAAACTGTTGGGTTAATGACTCTCCCTTAACATGACAAAATGTTTCATATTGTTGGTTTAACACTTCTCTGTTATTCTCAATGACCTCTTCTTTACCACCGAATTGCTCTTTTAGTGATCCCATAACTCTTTTGCACTGTTACAATGTAACCGGCCAGCATAGATAACATTGGATAGTGCTGTAGTAACTATATTGAATGCTTTAGCATCTATCTCAATTTTCTGAAAGTCCTGCTCAGAGTAATTCTCAGGTTTCTTAGGTACTTAGACCTTGGGATCTTCTGCACTCGGCACCATCGGAACATGTGGTCCGAAGATAACTAATAGACGTACATATTAGGAAACGATTGTATACTTAGTAAATTGAGATTTCATCTCCTAAATAGGAGATTTTGTATTGTATTATATATTCGCTGTTGATGAATGCAAGAGGAGACAATTAAGCATAATCTTATATGGTATCATTCCTCTAAGATCCTAGCCTAAACCCTACCCCTCAACCGGTGCCCTCTTCTGCCGCCGGTCATCTACCTCTCCTCCTCTCGCATTCTTTTCACCCCTTCACTCCCATTCCTATGGATTCTCAACTTCATCCGGCCATGACAATCTCCAATATCCGAAACTTCATCCCCTTTGTCCTGGAAAAAGACTCGCCAAACTTCCCCACATGGCTGGAACTTTTCCAAAACACCTGTCGAGCCTACGAGGTCATTCAACACCTCTCCCCAAACCCCGCTTCTTCTACGTCGTCTGAAAAGACAGACGCTGAAAAGAAGGAGGATGCCTCGAAGACCGCTCTATGGGCTCGGCTGGACGCCCTTGTGCTCCAGTTGATTTACGGGACCATCTCGACTGATCTCCTTCATATCATCTGTGTTCCCGGCCAGTCGGCTTCTCAGGCCTGGACTGCTCTCAAGAACGAGTTTAATGACAACAGCAACACTCGTGCCATCTTTCTTGGGCAAGAATTCGCAAACTTGAATCTTGCTAATTTTTCCTCCATGTCTGCCTACTTACAGCATGCGAAACTTCTGGCCGATCAATTAAAAGGACTCGGATCACCCGTTGATAACCGCATGCTTGTCCTCCAAGTTTTAACAGGTTTGACCGAACAGTTTGACGGTATCTCTACTGTTTTGCAGAATCGTGACCCACTCCCGGATTTTTCGGAGCTTCGCTCGCGTCTCACCAACGAGGAAGTCAAGAAGAAGCGGCAAACTGCCGCCGCTGCACAGCATTCCGCAACCGCGCTGGCTGCTGTTGCAGCCTCTCAGCCGCCCTCTGACGGCCCTGCGAACAATCGGAACAGGTCTCGTGGTCGTGGCAGGGGTCGTTCACGTGGCTACAATAACAACAGAAGCCGGCAGCCACCTGCCTCTCCGAACCATCCGTACATTGTGTTCCCAAGCTCCTGGACAGCCAACCAGTGGTCACAGCTCATGAATAATACCCCTCAACACTGGCAGAACTCTTCGGCTCGCCCACCTTGTCCATACCCGTCTCGGCCAACTCAACAACAAGGTCAAGGCATCTTGGGAGCCCATCCTGATCAAGCAAACTACTCATACACACCTACGGACATTGAACAAGCTCTTTACACAATGGCCCTCAACCCACCTGATCTTGGTGTTATGGACACTGGCGCCTCATCTCACTCGGCCAACCAGCAAGGTATATACTCTCCGTCTAACTTTAATAAGTGCACTAATAAATTTATAACTGTTGGTAATGGTCACTCTATCCCCGTTGTGGCACAAGGCAACCAAGTCCTTCCACCACCCTTCCCACCCTTAAAACTAAACAATGTCCTTTTTGCCCCGCACATTATTAAAAACTTAATTTCTGTTAGACGACTAACCACTGATAACCTTGTTTCTATCGAATTTGACCCATTTGGTTTTGTTGTGAAGGATCTCAAAACTCGGGCGCCCATCCTTAGATGCAACAGTACCGGCGATCTTTACCCGCTGACTGCTCCACTCTCCACAACTTCCGACCAATCATCCGCTTTTACCACCATCACACAAGATCGCTGGCATCAACGTCTAGGACACCCGGGCAATAATCTTTTACAATCTTTGAAATTGTCGTCTTTCATTAATTATTCCAAAATAAACAAAACTTTGTGTGAACCATGTGTGTTTGGGAAGAGTACTAAACTTCCTTTTTATGATTCTATGAATTCTACTTGCATGCCATTCGACATTGTTCATAGTGATCTCTAGACCTCCCCTGTCCTTAGCACAGGAGGTCATCGTTATTATGTGTTGTTTCTTGATGATTACACTGATTTTTTGTGGACGTTTCCGCTCTCTCATAAATCGCAAGTTTTTGCTATTTTTACCACCTTTTACAACCACATCTACACCCAATTTGAAAGAAAAATAAAACAATTTCAATGCGACAATGGAACCGAATATGCAAACAATAATTTTTACAACTTTTGTAATAACCATGGCATGCATTTTCGTTTTTCTTGTCCGCATACCTCGTCACAAAATGGCAAAGCGGAGCGCAAAATCCGCACCATTAATAACATGCTTCGCACTTTACTTGCACAAGCATCGTTGCCCCCAAACCTTTGGCACCATGCACTTGCCACCGTAACATATTTGCTAAACATTCTACCCACTAAAAATCTCAAATTTAAATCACCCACCTCTCTCTTATATAACTGTCAACCAGAATACGACCATCTTCGTGTTTTTGGTTGTCTATGTTATCCCATCACACCCTACACCACCATTAACAAATTAACCCATCGCTCCAACCCGTGTGTCTTCCTCGGTTACCCCCTAATCACCGTGGATACAAGTGCCTAAACCTTTCCACCAATCAAATTATTCTTTCTCGACACGTACAGTTTGAGGAAACGATTTTCCCCTTCGCTATCCAGTCCCCTTCCAAACCCACCACATATGACTTTCTAAACGCCTCTCTAAACCCTCTCCTTTGGCCACACGTTTCCTCTGGCCCAACAGGCCCATTACCGCCCCACCCCGCTTCAGCCCACAACTCACCTACTCATACCACCCCCCAACCGAATACTACCCACAGCCCAAACCATGGCCCAAATCTGACCAGCCCTAGTACGACCAACCCTCTCGTCCAGCAAACAACCACCCCTACGGCCCAGCCACCTAACTCAAACACACCCCACCCATCCGCCTCCACCACACACACCCACGACCCAACCAACACATACCCATCCGAGACCACTCCCGGTTCATCCCATGAACCTGTAAACACTTCCACCGAGCCTACTCCAGGTTCGTCTCCTGTGCCTTCACCACCCCCTGTTCCGCCCACTACACGTACTGTTCGCACTCGTTCCATGAGTGGAATCGTCAAACCCAAGCAACTATTCAATCTAAACACCACTACCCTTCAACCCATTCCCAAAAACCCTAAGGTTGCTTTGTCCACTCCGGAGTGGTATAGTGCCATGAACAACGAATTTAGTGCGCTTATTAAAAATAAGACCTGGGAGCTTGTACCTCGCACTCCTGATATGAATGTTATACGTAGTATGTGGTTGTTTAAACATAAGTTCAGGTCTGATGGCACATTGGAACGGTACAAGGCACGGCTTGTTTGTGATGGACGTGGTCAGCAGGCAGGCATAGATTGTGGGGAAACATTCAGTCCGGTGGTTAAGTCGGCCACTATTCGGCTTATATTATCTCTTGCCCTGGCTCACTCCTGGCAGATCAATCAACTGGACGTCACTAATGCCTTCTTACACGACATTCTACATGAGACAGTCTACATGCATCAACCCTTGGGGTTTCGCGACAATGACTATCAGGACCATGTTTGTCGCCTCAAGAAGTCATTATATGGGCTGAAACAGGCACCCAGGGCGTGGTACCAACGGTTCACTGACTTTGTTCTTTTGCAAGGGTTCCGGCAGAGTAAATCTGATAACTCCTTGTTTATCTATCATCATGGTCGTGACATTGCGTATCTCTTGATATACGTTGATGACATCATCCTCACCACTTCGAATGATGATCTTCGACTACGGCTAATGAATAGTCTTGCAGGTGAATTCTCAATGAAAGATTTGGGTCCATTGTCCTATTTTCTGGGTATACAGGTCACACGAACAGGCGACAATCTCTTTCTCTCTCAATCGGCTTACATCAAAGATATAATCCATCGGGCTGCTATGGATTCTTGTAAACCGGTTGCCACGCCAGTCGATACACAGCCTAAGCTCAGTGCAGACACAGGACCTCTTCATGATGATCCATCCACCTTTCGTTCACTTGCAGGTGCTCTTCAGTATCTCACGTTCACACGCCCTGACATCTCATATGCTGTGCAACAAATATGCATGCACATGCATGCTCCTCGGGTTGCTCACTGGAATGCATTGAAACGAATTATTCGCTACATCCAGGGGACTCTTGATCTCGGCTTACACCTGGGTCCCTCTGACATCGGTTCTCTGCGGGCTTACACTGATGCCGATTGGGCAGGCTGCCTCGACACAAGACGCTCTACTTCAGGTTACTGTGTCTACCTTGGTGACAACCTTATCTCCTGGTCGTCCAAACGACAGTCTACCATTAGCCGCTCAAGTGCCGAAGCCGAATACCGTGGCGTTGCTAATGTTGTTGCTGAAATATGTTGGCTGCGTAACCTTCTCTTAGAGCTCCATCGCCCGCTCACTCGTGCAACTATAGTTTACTGTGATAATGTCAGTGCCATCTACCTGTCAGGGAACCCAGTTCAACACCAACGCACGAAACACATTGAACTAGATATTCATTTTGTTCGGGAACAGGTTCACAAAGGCAATGTTCGTGTGTTGCATGTTTCGTCTCGTCATCAAGTTGCTGACATGTTCACTAAAGGCTTGCCTCGTATTCTCTTCGAAGATTTTCGATCCAGTCTCAGCATTCGTCCACCCTTCGCTTTGACTGCGGGGGAGTAATAGACGTACATATTAGGAAATGATTGTATACTTAGTAAATTGAGATTTCATCTCCTAAATAGGAGATTTTGTATTGTATTATATATTCGCTGTTGATGAATGCAAGAGGAGACAATTAAGCATAATCTTATAATAACCGATTTCCAGCAACCGGTGTTTTGCTGTGCAAGTACATGACCCATCCTACGTTGCCAGATATTGTACTTAGATAAGACAAGCATAGGTGGTTTATACAGGGTGCCAGTGTTATGATGATCTTTTGTGTTTTGAGACATTTTGGTTGTTTTACAAAGCTTCGTTTAAATAACTTTGAACGTGATTAAACTTTTTACTCTGTTTTTCAACTTACTACGAACAAACGATATCAATGAATTGAGCTAATCTTTTACATCAAATTGATTATTAAATCGAATTTGATTGACCTATGCTTGATACCAATTGTTAGGATCTGAGTTTGAATTGTTTGTGCACGTTTAAGATGAAACAATGGAAGATGATAAAAAGATGGAAATAATTTGCAGTGGAATGAAAGTAAACTTTAAAACACAAACAATGAGAGATTTGCTTTCATCATGAATACTTTGTACTGAATGATTGAATTACACAATGATTCACGTATGCATGAATACAATCTCCCCCTCAGGCTTAGATCACTTAGTTTATTCGTACAAAATGCCAGTGTGTGAAGTGATCCAAATAGAACATTACATGCACTGTTCAATTTATAGTACAAACCAAACCACTGTGGAATCTATGCTGATGTCACCTAGACAATGACATCTAAAAGCTATAACAACTTCTAACCTTTGCTAAAGCTAAACACTGTTCTATTACAAAACACTGATTACAACATCTGATGACTCTATCCTCTGATGAAGCTTTAGCAGACCTTCTTCAAAGGATGATTAGACCTTTGATTCCAACAGACCTTTGGTCTTCATCAGCGGTTTAACTTTAACAGACTTTGTGAACCATCATACTTTAGCTTGTAGCAGACCTTAGGAAGCAGCAGTTGTTTGATGACTTGCCATTGAAAGAAGAATGTATTCAAGCACTGTTATTGAAGGATCAAATGTTTGCAGAACTATTTTGGCTTTCAATCATCTGTTCTTCAGGTGGGATCCACATGAGCCAACATAACCCACAGCTATGAACTTAGTTTGTGAGCTCGATGGGTCCATTATTCTGCCAAGTTCGAAATCAGAAAGTTATTTGTTTTATAAAATATTCAAAGTTTAACTTCACTCTTTCAGCTTGGTCCTCATCATTGAGAGTTATCATCAAATTGGCAAGGCAAATCTGTGTAACCAACTGAAATGATGTGAAGAATGTATAAAAGTTTAGAAAAGTAGAAGAAATAAGAGTGTTTGTGAGTTGTAAACTCACTTAGAATAGTTCTGGAAGTAGCTCAGCTGAATAGTGCGAAATTAGTAAGTTGAGAGAATTTTCGGAGTTGTGGAAGGTGAGAAATGAGGGTGTGGGTACTTATTTATAGGGTTAGGTGTGGTTTGGGACAAGAGGGATTCGGGCGACAGGGGCGTTTCGCACGAGAGGGATATCCCCTGTTGCATGAAGATTCAAGTTTGTTGTTTTGTGAACGTTTTGTCGGTTTTAAGCGTGTAAGTGCAATGCATAGTGTAATGTATGAATAAATGAATGTATAAAATGAATTTGCATGTATAAACAAGTGTGGATTTGCATATAAATTGTATCAAGTATGCATGTATAATGAATGTACGCGAAGTATTTATGAATTATGTATAATAAGATGTATAAAAAGATCAAATTTTTCATTATGGATCAACTCTCGGATTACAATGTTTGAAAGGAAAATATGAATACAAAGAGAATACAAGTTTCCAAAAATAGAATACAAGACAAACTTTCTAAATAAAGAAAGTTACAAAAGAGATGCTTTACATCGTAAATGTTGTAAAAAACTGATGTCATGCTAACATCATGCTGCAACAGCTGTAAGGGGCCGAAAACACCACTTTGATTTTTTACGGTCATTTTTGTAACATTTTAATCTAGGGGTGTCAAAAAATGGGGGGCAAAACTCGCACGGGAAGGCCGAGTTCTCCAAGTTCTTATAACTTATATGCGTTTTCCCTTGATCTAGATCTTATATATACATATGGTAGGGTTCGGCTATAACAACAATTCGAGAATTCACAATTGCTATGGATGAATTGAAGGCTTTCAACAAGAAAGCCCATTTGTGGTTGTCAAAGATTCCACCGTTACACTAAGGGGGCATGTACAAAGTGTAAGAAGACATAACACAATTCTAGGGACATGAAATGAAAGTTAGAAAACAATTCTAGGGACATGCAATGAAAAAAGGTTCTTGAATAAGGCAGTGGGGATTGATAACATCTGTAGCAATATAAAACCTCTTGCATTCTTTTGGTTTAAATATAGATCCAGGTTTAAAGACATTAGATGGGTTGATTGTTGTAGTTTCAATCTCACGTAATTAGTTTGGGTTGTCTATGTGTTGTTTCCACCCTTTTGGGTGCTTTGCTATTGTGAATGAAAGCAAGTTTAAAAAAAAAGTGACACGCAATTAAAGTTAGAAAAAAGCTGGAATAAAAAAAGTGACATACAAGTTAGAAAAAAACCGGAAAGAGTGGCAGGAGAGTTGGGAAGGTTGGAAAAACTAAAAACATAATGTGATGTTGACTTGTCAGGCCAGTTTTGTAATTATATATATATATATATTAAGCCCATTAAGTCTAACCAACTCTCTATTTAATCTCCACCGTTGGATCCGGCTGAGATTAAATCTCAGCCGTTTAAACTCACAAAAATAACAGCTCTTGTGGCAGTTCCCAACGGTTATCGTCGGTTTTCGCAGCTGATGGTTACCTCCACCTTTTACTGCCCACTATCTCCACAACTCAACCATCTAAAATGTCACCTTTAACCGTATTGGGATTGATTTGGACTGTTGATTGAAGGTAGTTAATTCCAAGATTAAATCTCAGCCATAATAACTAGGCGGTTACCTTCAGAAGTTGACTTTTTTTTTGTTACGAGAGCAGTTACCCCACTCTCCTGTTTCTCCTCCTAAATCATTGCTACTACAACCGCGAACCACCTCCAACTTCATATACCAGCGCTTGGCTTATGAATTGAAGCATGGACGTTCTCCGTAAGTAATTCATCACATTTGATCTCAACAAATAAAATTGTATATAGTTCATTGTCTGTTTACGTATTTGCAGAATTTGTACACTGGGATTACCTCCATCTATTGTTTACGCACACAACACCAACAACAAGAAGCATCATCTGTTAATAGGCGGTCATCTTCCTCACTTCCCCTTGACACTATAAAGTTTAGTGTCTGTTCGTTTTGCTGCCATGGCGGTCATCTGCTTACCACTCAGTTGAATTGCCTACTCAATTCTACCACTGCCTATTCAACCTGCAAGTTAGGGTTTCAAATTGGGGTTGATGATGTTATTCAATCAGGTAAATAAATCATCCCTACTTTTATGTTATTTTTATAGGTTTTTGCTATGTGAATCAATTTCTTAGTTCTTGATCTTCAGTTACAAACCAAACCATGATAAAGGATCTGTTCAAGTTCAAGTTGTTCACCCAAATTCATTTTTTTATTTGGGGTATTCTATAACGCATTTAATGTTTTCATTTGATTTAGGTTTTCCACATTGTCAATCTCTAATGTCGTAGAAAGAGGATTTCATGTTCGGCGAACTGAGTATATCTTTTCCATCCATTCACTCTCCCCCACAAAAAAAAAAACCGATCAATCAGAAGCAAATTGGCTGGTTCAGCGGGTTTGACATGACGTTTTTGTGAACATAAATATGTTATTTGCAATTTTCTAAATCTGTTTTTTTTTTTTTTTTGTGATTTGTGAGTACACCCATGAATCAAGGGGGTTCAACCAATTCGAAATGGTGAGTTATCTGGTCTTGAAATCAGATGTGAAATTGTATCTTTTGTTTAGTTTATTGTTTGTTATTTCTCAGCAAGTTTATGTGTTTAGAGCAGATTAATGGTAAATAAACCTTTTTTTGTGATCTTTCTCCATGTGATGAGCATCCGGCAGGAGAATGATGAGAAGGAAGTGAATCTAAAATCTAATCATGTTGAAGAGGTAAAAAGGATGCAACTCTAGGCTGAGAATGAATTTAGAGAGGTACTTAAATCCTTATCCATGGTGTTGATGATTGATTAATGGTTTCATGACATGAAGAGGAGCTGAATATCCAGAAGGGCAGGGTATGTTTAGTTCATTTTTCTGATTCTCAAAAGATAATATCTACTTCTTTTAACCTACATCCAGATTAAGCATGGCAAAACAGTGGGTTGAGTTGGGTAGATGGGTTCGGGTGAAACCAGGTTCTGACCAAATAAATTTGGGTCAAAATGCAGTTTTTAAATGTATCAAATATAGTTTGGATACCAGTGACTAGTATGTGGTGCGCGGTGCGCCCCACATAATGGTGGTGGGTGGTGCTCACCCTTGGGACGTGTTTTAACCGGGGGCTTTAAATGAGGTAAGTCAAGCAAACTGCCTTTGTCTATGGCCCCATGACTCCAAAAGGAGTGAAGTTTGAACCGGTTTTAAGTTAACCTCTCTTTTAGCACTTTTGTCTAATTCGGTTAATCCGTTTAACATTTATTGGATTGACTTTGTAACACTAAGCTTTGTGCTATATAGGAAGGTGTTATTTCCATTTAGCGGCATTTATTTAGATTATGTGCAGGATTCCTTTTATTTGATTGAGTAAAAAGTAATTATGTTATCATAATTTGGTATTTAAAAGCTTGAGTCAACTAATAAATGGGATCACAATCAGATTGCTATGCAATGGATCAGAATTCGGCTCGTGTTTCAACTGTTTAAACTAATTAGATTATATTATCTATTATATACTACTGTACAATCTTTTGGATAAAATATATGCTTGACCAACTACTCATGTACTTAATACTGCATACATCTTTAATTGTTGTGTTTCTTTAAATAAGTTATTCTAGGTTATATTGAATAGATTTCAACTATACAGGTGAATATGAGTTGTTGCCTATATAAAACTCATAAAGTAGAGTTGAGTTCTGCTGCCAAAATCGCGATGCAGTCAATCGCACACACTTTAAGAGGCCAGGAATATGTACAACTCAAGAATCATTAATTGAGGTGCTTGATATCATGCATCCAAATAGTAAGTTTTGATTTTTGTATAATTGTATTGATACATGGTTTGGAATATAGATGGCAATGTGGGTGGATGGGGATAGGGTAACAGATCAAAACGGATAAATTGGGTTGCTCGATATCATCTTAAAGCAACATAGGCATGTTCTGTTTAGGTGTCATGAGACACCTCTTCAATAATCTTTTGGCCCGCGTGTGATGGTAACTTGTGGTTAGAGCAATAAAAAGTCTGTTGATCCAAATTCTACTCCTATCAGTAGAGATGTTATGGCCACAATTGCTTTCTTCAAGATAGTTTGACCGGTAAGTTTTATCTAAATGCAAGGTTGTTACCATATGCTAGAGGTGGCAATTTCGACCCATGTACTAATGACTGTGTTTACCTGGCTTGTGTTTTATCTCAAATGATAAAAAACTATAGAGGGAACAACTCAAATGGGTTAAATAGGTCAAACGAGCTGAAAGTCCCCCAAACGTCTATACTAAATGTATACAACCTCCTAAATGCCTAAATTATAGAAGGCTTTTGTGGTGAGAGTTTTAACTTTTAAATACCAAGTGCTTTTTTAGTTAATTAACTTTGTTTAACTATAATTTTTTTATTATTGCAGTCAATTTGGTAAGTTTCTTAAGCTCTAATTCAACGAAAGGGGAAGGATATTTGAAGCTGTTATAAGAACTTATTTGCTAGAAAGATCAGGGATTCGTCAAGTTTCCAACCCTATGAGAAGTTATCATTGCTTTATGCCGCAACACCTGAGGTAATCAGTTATCTGTAAAATCAAAATCTGAATATTTGTGTGTATACTTACTGAAATTAATATACCTAATGTATTAGAAAAGGACAACTAGGCATCAAGTAAATATAGTAAGGGTGTGCCTATTGGCACACCAAAAATTAGGGTTTATCTACGCAGCGTATTGGTCAATACGCAGCGTATAGGGTTAACCCTATACGCTGCGTATTGACCTATACTCAGCGTATATAAACCATGGATCTCAGTGCCTAATAACCAATCATTGCACAAAAAACAAGGTTTATATACGCTGCGTATAGCTCTCTACGCAGCGTATATAAACCATTAGACTTTTTTGGGTCATTTTGGTAGGTTTGAGAGATCATTTTTTCACAAAGTTTATATACGCTGCGTATTGACCTATACTCAGCGTATATAAAGGTCTGAAAATGTCATTTATGCCCTTATATTGAGGCTATACGAAGCCAAATACAAGGGTAGTTGTGTCATTTTTGTCTTATATGGTGCGTAGTGATCTCTAAGGAGCGTATATAAAGCTCCATTTTTGTATTTTTTTTGTGTATTCCTTTGTTTATTTATAAAAAAAGGAAATTAACACCCGATACGATACTATACGATACGATATAACACCCGTATTGACCTCGTATAAGACAATAAGTGTGATATCGTATCATATAGCATAGTATATGTCCCGTATTGACCTCGTATAAGCCTATAAGTGTGATATCGTACCGTATAGCGTAGTATATGTCCCATATAGGCCTATAAGTGTGATATCGTATCGTATAGGTGTAGTATAGGTCACGTATTGACCTCGTATAAACCTATAAGTGTGATATCGTATAGTATAGCATAGTATATGTCCCGTATTGACCTCGTATAAGCCTATAAGTGTGATATCGTATCGTATAGCGTAGTATATGTCCCGTTTAGGCCTATAAGTGTGATATCGTATCGTATAGATGTAGTATAGGTCACGTATTGACCTCGTATAAGCCTATAAGTGTGATATCGTATAGCGTAGTATATGTCCCGTATAGGCCTATAAGTATGATATCGTATCGTATCGTATCGTATCGTATAGGTGTAGTATAGGTCACGTATTGGCCTCGTATAAGCATATAAGTGTGATATCGTATCGTATATGTGTAGTATAGGTCACGTATTGACCTCGTATAGATCCCTACGCAGCGTATGAGACAAAAATGACTTATACGAGGTCAATACGGGACATATACTATGCTATACGATACGATATCACACTTATAGGCTTATACGGGGTCAATACGTGACCTATACTACATCTATACGATACGATATCACACTTATAGGCCTAAACGGGACATATACTACGCTATACGATACGATATCACACTTATAGGCTTATACGAGGTCAATACGGGACATATACTATGCTATACTATACGATATCACACTTATAGGCTTATACGAGGTCAATACGTGACCTATACTACACCTATACGATACGATATCACACTTATAGGCCTATATGGGACATATACTACGCTATACGATACGATATCACACTTATAGGCTTATACGAGGTCAATACGGGACATATACTATGCTATACGATACGATACGATATCACACTTATAGTCTTATACGAGGTCAATACGGGACATACACTATGCTATACTATACGATATCACACTTATAGTCTTATACGAGGTCAATACGTGACCTATACTACACCTATACGATACGATATCATACTTATAGGCTTATACGAGGTCAATACGAGAACTAAATCACACCTATAGGCCTATACGGGTGTTAAAGTATCCTATAGTATCGTATCGGGTGTTATTTTCCTTTTTTTTATAAATAAACAAAGGAATACACAAAAAAATACAAAAATGGAGCTTTATATACGCTCCTTAGAGATCACTACGCAGCATATAAGACAAAAATGACACAACTACCCTTGTATTTGGCTTTGTATAGCCTCAATACAAGGGCATAAATGACATTTTCAGACCTTTACATACGGTGAGTATTGGTCAAGACGCAGCGTATATACACTGTAAGGGTTAAAAAGATAATTTTACCACAGGTTTGGGGTTAAAAATAATTTTACCACCCTTTATATACGCTGAGTATAGACCTATACGCAGCGTATATAAAGGTCAGAAAATGTCCTTTATACCCTTGTGTTGAGGCTATACGAAGCCAAATACAAGGGTAGTTTTCTCATTTTTGTCTCATACGCTGCGTAGGGATCTATACGCAGCGTATATAAAGCTCCATTTTTTTGTGTATTCCTTTGTTTATTTATAAAAAAAAGGAAATTAACACCCGATACGATATGATACTATACGATACGATATAACACCCGTATAGGCCTAAAGGTGTGATTTAGGTCTCGTATTTACCTCGTATAAGCCTATAAGTGTGATATTGTATCGTATAGGTGTGATTTAGTTCCCGTATTGACCTCGTATAAGCCTATAAGTGTGATATTGTATCGTATAGCGTAGTATATGTCCCGTATAAGGCTACAAGTGTGATATCGTATCGTATAGGTGTGGTTTAGGTCACGTATTGACCTCGTATAAGCCTATAAGTGTGATATCGTATCGTATAGGTGTAGTATAGGTCACGTATTGACCTCGTATAGATCCCTACACAGCGTATGAGACAAAAAATGACTTATACGAGGTCAATACGGGACATATACTATGCTATACGATACGATATCACACTTATAGGCTTATACGGGTCAATACGTGACCTATACTACACCTATACGATACGATATCACACTTATAGGCCTATATGGGACATATACTACGCTATATGATACGATATCACACTTATAGGCTTATACGAGGTCAATACGGGACATATACTATGCTATACGATACAATATCACACTTATAGTCTTATACGAGGTCAATACGGGACATATACTATGCTATACGATACGATATCACACTTATAGTCTTATACGAGGTCAATACGTGACCTATACTACACCTATACGATACGATATCACACTTATAGGCTTATACGAGGTCAATACGAGAACTAAATCACACCTATAGGCCTATACGGGTGTTATATCGTATCGTATAGTATCGTATCGGGTGTTATTTTCCTTTTTTTATAAATAAACAAAGGAATACACAAAAAAAAATACAAAAATGGAGCTTTATATACGCTCCTTAGAGATCACTACGCAGCATATAAGACAAAAATGACACAACTACCCTTGTATTTGGCTTCGTATAGCCTCAATACAAGGGCATAAATGACATTTTCAGACCTTTACATACGCTGAGTATTGGTCAATACGGAGCGTATATACACTATAAGAGTTAAAAAGATAATTTTACCACAGGTTTGGGGTTAAAAATAATTTTACCACCCTTTATATACGCTGAGTATAGACCTATACGCAGCGTATATAAAGGTCAGAAAATGTCCTTTATACCCTTGTGTTGAGGCTATACGAAGCCAAATACAAGGGTAGTTGTGTCATTTTTGTCTCATACGCTGCGTAGGGATCTAGACGCAGCGTATATAAAGCTCCATTTTTTATTTTTTTGTGTATTCCTTTGTTTATTTATAAAAAAAAGGAAATTAACACCCGATACGATACGATACAATACGATACGATATAACACCCGTATAGGCCTAAAGGTGTGATTTAGGTCTCATATTTACCTCGTATAAGCCTATAAGTGTGATATTGTATCGTATAGGTGTGATTTAGTTCCCGTATTGACCTCGTATAAGCCTATAAGTGGGATATTGTATCGTATAGCGTAGTATATGTCCCGTATAAGGCTATAAGTGTGATATCGTATCGTATAGATGTGGTTTAGGTCACGTATTGACCTCGTATAAGCCTATAAGTGTGATATCGTATCGTATAGGTGTAGTATAGGTCACGTATTGACCTCGTATAGATCCCTACGCAGCGTATGAGACAAAAATGACTTATACGAGGTCAATACGGGACATATACTATGCTATACGATACGATATCACACTTATAGGCTTATATGGGGTCAATACGTGACCTATACTACACCTATACGATACGATATCACACTTATAGGCTTATACGAGGTCAATACGGGACATATACTATGTTATACGATACGATATCACACTTATAGTCTTATACAAGGTCAATACGGGACATATACTATGCTATACGATATGATATCACACTTATAGTCTTATACGAGGTCAATACGTGACCTATACTACACCTATACGATACGATATCACACTTATAGGCTTATACGAGGTCAATACGAGAACTAAATCACACCTATAGGCCTATGCGGGTGTTATATCGTATCGGGTGTTATTTTCCGTTTTTTTATAAATAAACAAAGGAATACAAAAAAAAAAATACAAAAATGGAGCTTTATATACGCTCCTTAGAGATCACTACGCAGCATATAAGACAAAAATGACACAACTACCCTTGTATTTGGCTTCGTATAGCCTCAATACAAGGGCATAAATGACATTTTCAGACCTTTATATACGCTGAGTATAGGTCAATACGCAGCGTATATAAACTTTGTGAAAAAAATGATCCCTCAAACCTACCAAAATGACCCAAAAAAGTCTAATGGTTTATATACGCTGCGTAGAGAGCTATACGCAGCGTATATAAACCTTGTTTTCTGTGCAATGATTGGTTATCAGGCACTGAGATCCATGGTTTATATACGCTGAGTATAGGTCAATACGCAGCGTATAGGGTTAACCCTATACGCTGCGTATTGACCAATATGCTGCGTAGGTAAACCCTAAGTGTGCAGATAGGTAAACTGGGTGTGCAGATAGTTAGGGCCTATAGTAATTGAGATTTTTGAATATCATTGGTGTTTTGATTTCTAGTAATATGTCAATCATCTTGTAACTGGACTATGCTTTCTTTAGTTCACGTCTTCTTTTGCTTTTCTACAATGGGAAGCCACTTTCAAAACAACCCAGGCTTTGTTTTTATCACTTGCATGAAGACGTGTATAGACTTTGAAGATATGCTTTCATGTGTTTACTCACTAATTTGCAACTTGCTCCATGTCACTTACTCACCTTTTTTTGGTCTTGCACTCCCACTGACAGAAGTGAAACACTTTTGCCAATATTTGTACATTAGGAGCAAAAGGGAAGTTAGAGACAATAGGTTTATTATTTGTACAATAAAGAATGTTACTTTTATAAACGATAGAATGGTTCCATGCTCTTGCCCAATCACACCATAACAATAAAGCATGTTACTTCTACAAAAAGTACATTGAAGTATGATTAATTGAACTTGTCAAGGCATGTTATCATTTAGGTTGAAAACTAGGAACATGCATTCTTTCATGATATTCAAATGACTTTGATTTATAAAACTTAGGTTGTGGCTAAAGTGGGTAAATGTTTGGATCCTTTCCTCTAAAATTAGCTTTATGGTGTTGCATTATCTGCTACATAAGTAGAATCAATTTGGTCAGGACCTGCTCATTTAGAGGAACAAGAAGCTCATTTGAAAGCTCATAGAAACAGAGTGTTTATGTAGTTTTTATTGCTACTAAAAAACTAAAATGGATGCTCATGCTAACAAGGGAGGTCCACCTTAGTAAGTGTCAATGTTTTAAGTTTATGTTATTGGCCCTTTTGTGTAATAACTTAATACTTGATTCCTTTATAGTTTACTTTAGACTATAAATACGGTTGTCATTTTTATCGGAAACCCAAAACCGAAAGAGTAAACCTGAGTAACCCCGAAACCGAGTAACATTAAACCCTTACCTGACTAAGTTAAATGGTTTGGTAAACGAACAAGGTTGGTTGTTTTTTGGGTAATCCGTATAACCCATCTAAAATAAAAAAAATTTAATTGTATTGTATTGTATATTAAAGATAATAATATAATATTCAATTGTATGAGCTGCAAACTTGTGTATGTATGCGATACGGTATGCATTTAACATCGGACACACAAATACAGGTGCACGTCCTATTTGACACCCCTAAGCGTAATATATATCCACAAATGATTTTTTTTCACAAAGATAGCCATTTAGAAGATTTGAAACACTACCTTATTTATAATCCTTTGTAATTTGTAATGCATATCAGTATCTTTTGTCATGCAGGTTCTTTACAAGAGCAAGAATAACTGCATGGTGTTGTTCGGGTGGTTAGTGTGTCCCATACTGTGACTATGCCAACAACATAATCATTCTAGATTCATGCAGTTACCAACGTATACGATATACACCAACTTCTTTATGAATCGTTTCCTTTTGAGTTTTGACCTTAACGAAATTGGGTATTGGGCTCAATAAAGGTCTACCTAATGCCAATGGGCTAATAATTAATCTAAAGTACAAGAATAGTATTGTAAGCGGACTGTGTTGGTGTTTGTATAAGTATACCATATTAAAAAAGAAATTTTTATGTATACATATCGGGATTTTTCTAAAAATAGTGTGCCCTCCGAGATAGCGGTCCCTGGCCAGTGGTCCTCCCCACCCACCCTCAGGGCCGGCCCTGATTTTATGCATAATGTACTTTAAAAAAATTACGTTATATTCTATTTTAATAGTTCGTATATACATTGATAAGCAAAGAAATTTCACCCGTATAATAACATACATTGATAAGTAAGAAATTTCACCTGTAAAAAGAAAATAATTCAAAACCGTAATTGTTGGGTTGTTGAATGAATATATGAGAGGATTGAGATAAACGTTTTATTATCTCACCACTTGAGTATGGGACTCTTAGTTACTTTTTTTTTTTTTAAATTATATGAACATCCATTTGAAGTTTGCGTTAACATGATAAGTTAACTCAAACTAAGTCGGATTTATTTTTAGATTCCATTGGTTGTTGAATAAGGAATTGGAAAAAATAGTATGTGAACACTTCATTAGCTATGGGACGTACCCATTAAGATATGGGTTGGATTTGGCAGTAAACATTTTTATTACAGTTGATTTTTTTTGAACGTACGGTTTTTATTACAGTTGATGTGGGTCAGATTTGATAGTAAAGTTTTTGCCATTTTGTGATCAGTTTTGGTCATTTTGTTCTCTTTTATGCACTTTGTTTTGGTCATGTACACTTTACACTTGTTTTGGTTTTTTACACTACACAAATGTTTGGTCATTTATACTTGTTTTGGTCATTTAGAGCATCCACAATAAGGGAATATGTTGGTGTTTTTAGGGAGAGAGAAAGTGATGTGGCGGAGAAAGGGTGTGAAGATGTTGGTGAGGACACTACAACAAAAATGGCTTTTTAGGACCTTTTCTGTGGGACGCTTGTAAAAGAGGGTCCTAAAAAACTATTTAATAGGACTAATGAACTTTTGGGGTCCTTTTATAATATACTCTACTAAACAGGTGTCCTAAAAAACTATTTAATAGGATGGATGATTTTTTGGGGTCCTATTATCATATAATTTAATAGGACACTTAAAATGTAGATCCTAATAAAGTACTTTATAAGACATTTAATTGTTAGTGTCCCATTATGTGGTACTGTATTAGGACACTTGATCATCTGGGGTCCTATAATAACATAACTGAATAGGACACATTGTAGTTAAGTAAAAAATGTTCAGTGTTATAGGACCATTTCTAGTCGAAGTCATATTAGAACTTAACTTAATAGGACACTTGACACTTGGGTCTTATAACTTTAAACTTTATAGGATGCTTAATAATTGTGGTGTTATTATAATACACCGTAACAGGACACTTGATATTTGAGTCATAAAATATTTTATATGTGTCAAAATAAGCGTAATTCATGTCAAAACTATCATTATTCATGTCAAAATTAGCATAACTTATGTCAAAATTAGTATAATCCCTAGTAGTCGTCGAGTAGGCCGAGTATTTGTCCGAGTAATCCGAGTAGTCGTTTAATATTTCAAGGTTCCCACCAAGTAATTAATAGTTCATATAACAATATTGTTTCTTTATTTAAAATTAACAATTAATATATTTGCAAAACGTGTTCTGCTGGTATCACCAGATGAGAAGACGAAGAATATTTTGAGAAATCATAATATATGACACAATTAAATAATATACGAAAAAAATATGGTTTCTAACATTATGTGCATTTGTATAAGGTCATTAAATTTGTGTGTGCGTATAGAAAGAATGATGTAAGCTGTCCAATGTGGGGTTCGTCCCGGGCCGTCGAGGGTAGTCCTGGATCGGCTAAACCGCTCCCTTGGGCCCGTCCCCTACGTCTTCGTCCTCCCAAAGCCGCTCGCGACGTCCCTCTCTTCCTTATTCAACACATATATGCATACATATGGATATATAAATGGGCTCATCACCATACATACCTTGTGGCTCGTCCCCACACCGGATGACAAGGGCTGTTCATGAGCCGAGCCGAGCCGAGCTAGGGCAAGCTCGAGCTCGGCTTGATTATAGACCGAGCTGGCTCGGCTCGGATTTGAAACCGAGCTGAAAATATAAGTTGGGGCTCGGCTTGGTTTTAAACCGAGCTGGCTCGGCTCGGCTTGTTTTGGCTCGATTTTAAAAATAAAAGTTAATGCGTAGCTCTCAAAATTCAGTATTCTAAAATATTATTCAATAATTCAAAAGAATATATTCAAAATAAGTTCAACTTAATACATTACAAGCCAAAATCACGTTCGACAACGCAAAATAAGTTATATATATTTCAAGTAAATACAATATTTGTTCATTAGCACGGCAATCAACTTTAAATATGTCATAGATATCAAACTACAAGCCGAAATACATGTAAACAATAATCATTTTTTTTGTAATATATTATATGTATATAAAAATAAAATATATTATAAGTAAAATAATTCGAGCAAAGCCGAGCCGAGCTACCAAGCCAGCCAAAACGAGCCAATTTGGCTCATCACGAGCCGAGCTAGGCTCACTTTCTAACCGAGCCGAGATGACTCGGCTCACTTGCAAACCGAGCCATATCAAGTGAGCTTTTTTCGAGCTAAATCCGAGCAATCTTCGAGCGAGCTCCGAGCTGCGAGCTTTTTGAACAGCCCTAGATGACATGTTTGCATACGTGGCAGATCATCCCAAAAAACTATCCTACTCCACACCAATATGGTATTTTCCTAACATTGGAAACAACGAATACAAATATACAAATAATTAGACAAAAGTGTAGATAAGAATTTAGTTTACTAATTTTTTAAACATATTTATTTCCTCCACCTAAAAATCAGATTCCCGCTATAGGTTTTGATTTCAGTATTTCACCCAAATCTTTCTCTCCCTCATTCGCACCCCAGATCTCCCTTCTTTGCACCCCGATCTTCTTTGCACCCCGATCTCCCTTCTTCGCAACGTGATTGGTGGTGGCCATGACTCTCCCTCCTTCGCTGTTTGCACACAAGATTGAGAACCATACTTCACGCCACCGTGAACCCCTAAAAACCCTAATCACACCCGTATCCTTCACTGGCGAAATATCCATTGTTTTTCGAATCATTGTAAGTTTTTGGTTTCAGTTTTGCATTTTTCTTTATGATTTCGGGTGTTTTGATGTGCTCAACTTGTAGGTAGAGAGAAAAGATGTCAATTAGTTTGATGAGACAAAGCTAGGTTTGCCCTTCTCGTGTACTAATTACAAGTTTATACGTAAGTTAGCATATAAATGGCGTGTTAACAGTTGATTTTGAAGGTGTTTATGTTTGAAGATCATGTGTTCGATGAATTGCCTAAATGAAAATTTATCAAGTAAGAACTCGCTTTCGTTTTTGCTTCCTTTTGAAATCCTTTCAACAATTGTTGTTTTAACTTGTGTTTGCTACATATCATATTATTGATTTATGTTTTTCATAGTCCTGATTTTCAGAGGATGATAGTCATGGCGATTTCCAAACCATCATCGTCATGGTCTAGGTTTTTATGCTTAATTTTATATTTTCTTCTCAACTGATTCTAGTTTTATTTTATTTGTTAGATTTTGTTTAGTTTATGTTTTTGACTTCTTCAGGTTATTTGTTTTATTATGGGTTCCACACCAGCAATTGGTTCCCCTAGATTGTTTCGACTACAATAATCGATGTCACGTTCCAATCGGCCTCTCTTGTAAGTCTGTAAACGTGTTTGAAGATGCATACCAGTTGCTCGATGAAATGCATCAACCAAAATAACTTCAATTTCACATGTTTTACTAGGTAAATATTATCTGCCAATTTATTTTGATGAAACTTGTGTTTTTAAAGATCGTGTTATTGAAATATTGGGAGGAACGTAAGTTTGGGGTTGATATGTTAAAGCAATTTTTTAACTGACGATGCACATTAATTGTTATTCTTGAACTTAGCTATTTTCTAGCAAAAAATGAGTCAGTGTTGTTGCTTTGTGTGTCAGGGACAAGCTTCGATCAGTAGAGCTTCATGGAGTCGTAGCTTGGCATGGAAAGTTGGTGATAAACACCCAGGTTTTTAATTATTGTACTCTTCTTATATCTTATTTATAGGCAGATATGTAGTGGTTCTTGATGATGGCGTGTTCGGGAGTAACGAAACTAGGCGACGGACAAGAGTTAAACGGTATCCTGTACCCGACATGTTTTAGTGGTGATGCTTCCAGTGAAAAAGGTAAAAACCAACAACCTCATGTCTTGTATTTTCAATTGTTAATTTTGCACCTAACTGTTGGGGTTGAACATTGGGGTTTCGAATGATAATGAAGGGTGACAGTGGTAGTTGATGACGACTTTTTTCATAGTCAAGCAATAGATCCAAGGTACAATGTCTTGTTCTAGCCAAATCACTAATGCTAAGGTATACTATACATGCAAACCCTAATCGATTTTCCAGCCGGTGTTTCCGTTTTGTTTGTTGATGATAGTACTAGTGTTGTTGTAATCCCCGTTTCACTTAGCTTTTTCAATTAACTTTCCTGATTTATCTAACCTTTCATTTTTGCGTTAAGGGAACGTGATTGTATACTTTATATGCAGGTGTAAGCTGTTGTTGATAGGTAAAAATTTTTATTAACAAAAGGAGTACAAATCATGAATCTGGAGTTTGTTTCCTTTGCTTCGTTAGTGCATTGAAAGGTAATACATTGCATAAGGTGTATGATAGTGGAGTTTAAAGAGAGGGACCTCAAATTCTAACTTGTAATTGGAGCTTGCATAATAAGTGTGGATAGGTTTGTACATTTTTTTTTTTAATTGGGTGATATATGGATGCTCTGTTGAAACGTCCTACTAGGTGGGAGGGGGTGGCCATTTTGACCAGTTTGTGAAGAATTGGGTCTTTCATAGGTCAAACTAATAAAAGTTAGGTAAAATAGGAAAAAAAGGGTCATTACGGGTCAAAAGTGAACATATTTGTGTTAATAACGCATAAATAGTCCTAAATTAATTTGTACTTTTAATCAAGTATTAGATTATCATTGAATAAAATAGTCATTTCAATGGTAACATACGTAGAAAGGTAATATTATGTATTACGTTTATGATTATTCAGTTTCAAGAAAGGAACCTAAATGCTAAGTGGAGCCTGCATAATAAGTTGGGTCAAGTATCTTTAAGGACAACCATGATGGTTCTGATTCTGCACCAGTAGAGGGGATGAGGTTGAGCAACTTCAGAGCTATGTTGTCAAAAGCGCAAAAAGCGCGCGCCTAGGCGACCGGGCGCAGCGAGGCGCACCCAGAGCGCCTGGTGGTAGCCTAGGCGCAAAAATGGGCTTTTTTGAAAAAAACACTCCTGAGGCGCAAAAAAGCGCGCATGGAAAAAGGTAAAACAGAACAAATGACCATTAAAAACAGTAAAAAACGACGCAACCGAGTGCGCGCAAAAACTGGCTCACGCGGGCCCGGGTTTTTGGAGCTGCATTCGTGTCCGCAGGTGCGGGCACGCATGAGTTCAACCAAATTCAAGCCCAGAAACTCATTTTTGCACCCCCCCTGCGCGCGGGTAGGACTTGTGGTAAAACATGTCATAAAGCTACAATGGAGTAGTAAAGGCTTTACCTTATAAACAGCCACTCACTTTGTTCCCACACCAATGTGGGACAAAGTATTTACCACCTTTTGAGACTTTTATTCACACACTCAAAACTTTTGCTACTAACTATTAGCTATATGATCTTAAATGGCATGTATAATAGTTTTTTTAATTTTATATGCGGAATCTTATTTATTTTAAAAGCATAACATATTTTTTATATATTTTTTTCTCTATGTGCGCTTTTCTTAAAAAAGCCCACGCTTTTTTTGCGCCTTGTGCCTAGGCTCCGGGCGAGGCCGATGCGCCTCGCCTGCGCCCTGCGTCTTTGACAACATAGCTTCAGAGACAGTTATGATGAAACACAAACTCTCCGAGTGAACTGGAGCAAACTGGTAATGGGTCAATAGTAGGGGTGTAAACGAGCCGGGCCGAGCCCGAGCCCGACTAGGCTCGAGCTCGACTCGTCATGTTTTTATGAAGCTTGAGCTCGAGCTTGGCTCGGTTCGAGCCAACTTATTTTAGCTTGCGCTCGGCTCGCGAGTAAGACCCAAAGCTCGAGCTCGGCTCGAGCTATTTTGAGAACAACCTAAAACAAGCTAAAAGCTCGGCTCGAGCTTGCTTTAATATCGCTTGAACGAGTAAATGCTCGGCCTGAGCTCAGCTTGCCAATGTTATCATCATTATTACTATATTATACATAAAAAAGATAAAATTTATTTGGGCTAGTTTAGGCTCGCGAGCCTAAAGGAGCTTTGTATTTCAGGCTCGAGCTCGGGCTCGATAACTAAACGAGCACTATTTCAGGCTCGGGCTCATTAAAGCTAGCTTTGTTCGAGCTTTTAACCGAGCCGATGACGAGTAGCTCTCGAGCATCCGAGCTTGTTTATACCCCTAGTCAATAGTAAGTCTTAACTCTTACATGAGCACAATAGTAATCTTCTTCATCTTTAATCCTATTAGTTTTTCATCATGAGTAACATCAACAACTAAAAGTTCCATTACAAAGGATTAGTGTGTAGTGTGGTGGTGGCTATTCTTGTTTGTAAACGTGGGATTATTAAAAACCAATTTTCCTTAGTTTTTGTATAAATATGTTAGCATGCTAATGTAAAACTTTATTAATTTTTTTGTAAAATAATTTTTTGCACTATTATTACTAGAGTTTAATAAATATTTGTTGAAAACTAAAATCTAGGTCGGAGATGAAGTTTTCCTCAAAAGCATTCTAAACTCTACCGAGACTGTAGCAAGAGGAAGGGTCAGAGCTTGGACCCAAATGATCTAGTTGGTGGTACAGATATTGGACCAGAATGGTGTGAGGTAAACGTTCAAGTACCAATAAAAATGATAAAAACTTGGTAAGACCATATAGTTTATTTTCTACAATTCAAGACTGTATTGGTGCATCTATCGCATGGCCCTATCCATTCATCTCGGTATGTATTTGTTAAACTTGTGATACAAATAATTTTAATATCATGGAACTTAATGCTTATACATGGATGGTTTATTTGTAGGTAGTCTATGAGGATTGAGGACGCATGATGACTCAAGATTTTATGCTTCTTATTTCTTTAATTGCTTTTAATTTCTTTGTTGAATGTTAAGACTTTATGTTAGATAATGTTATAACTTAGTTATGGTTAGTGTTTTTGTTATGAACATGCTTATTTGAAATATAATGAAGTTTTATTTCTTTCTTTAGTTGATATTATACAATAACTATTAGGATGTTATTTATTGATGGTATGTTTATAAAATTGGTTTTATAATCTTATTTGGGATATTAGGACCATTTTCTTGATATTAAAGTAGCTATAATGTTACATCATAAGGGCCCTGTAAATTAATTTTTAACGACGCTTGTATGTGTATCAAAAGATTAAAAGTAGATAATCACATATTAGAACATTGTAAAAGTGTCCTAATATGTTCTTTTTAGGATGCTATTTAAGTTGTCTATAGACATATTATACGGACATAAAATTGGTTTCATAATCTTATTTGGTATATTAGGACCCTTTTCTTGGTACTAAATTAGCTATAATGTTACATCATAAGGGTCCTATCAATTAATTTCTAAGGACGCTTGTAAGTGTATCAAAAGATTAAAAGTATGTAAGCACATGTTAAAACATCGTAAAAGTGTCCTAATATGTTTTTATTAGGACACTATTTTGGTTGTTCAAAGACATATTACGCGACCATAAAATTGGTTTCATAATCTTATTTGAGATGTTAGGACGCTTTTTTAGATTCGGGACTTATTACGACCCCTTTACATGAAACGCTTTTACCGTTGGTCCTATTAAATAATAGGTCCTATAAAACAGCATTTTAGGACGCTTTTGCGCGTACTAAAAACCCAGTTTTCTTGTAGTGGGAAGAATGAGAAAAAATGGATGGGTGTGAGTTATGTGAGTGTAGAGAGGAGAGAGGAGAGAGAGAAGAAATGTGTTTGTGAGAGGGGCAAGTGAGAAAAAGAAGATGATTGGTTGGGTATGTGCCAACTAGACACCCTCAATGAGAAAAAATACCGCTTATTGGGGATGCTATTACATTAAACATCCATATTACAGTCTCACTTTACACTTGCATATTAAATAATAAATGAGTATAAACCGTGCCTCTTCTCATTGATAATCACCAA
The DNA here is from genome assembly GCA_030545235.1 of Helianthus tuberosus. Taxonomy (NCBI): domain Eukaryota; kingdom Viridiplantae; phylum Streptophyta; class Magnoliopsida; order Asterales; family Asteraceae; genus Helianthus; species Helianthus tuberosus. The sequence continues at coordinate 32,819,099 of CM060435.1, forward strand.
ATATATAATACAAGGGTATAGCGATAAATATGGATACAAGATAATTATAATTATTTACTAACAATAATTCCTATAATTACCTGTGCTATTACACCCCCCGCAGTCGAAGTGGGAGGTGACCGTATGCTGAGACTGGCACGAAAATCTTCAAATAAAATCCGCGGCAGGCCTTTAGTGAAAATATCCGCAATCTGGTATCGGGACAGCACATGAAGAATTCGAACATTACCTTGCTGAACCTGTTCGCGCACAAAATGAATATCCAACTCGATGTGCTTTGTGCGTTGATGTTGAACCGGATTGCCAGATAGATAAATGGCACTGACGTTATCACAATAAACCATGGTAGCTCGCGTGAGAGGCAGAGAGAGCTCGAGTAGCAGGTTTCGGAGCCAACAAATTTCCACAACCACATTGGCGACCCCACGATATTCAGCTTCGGCACTTGAACAAGAAACGGTCGCCTGGCGTTTGGAGGACCAGGAGATCAAATTGTCACCGAAGTAGACGCAATAGCCACTAGTAGAACGTCGGGTGTCAGGGCACCCAGCCCAATCAGCATCAGTATAGGCTACTGAGGAAGTAGCAGTAGTTGGACCGAGAGTGAGACCAAAAGAAGAGGTGCCCTGAATATACCGTATGATCCTCTTTAGTGCATTCCAGTGATCCACACAAGGGGCGTGCATATGCATGCAAATCTACTGAACCGCATAAGTAATGTCAGGTCTTGTGAAAGTGAGATACTGCAGAGCCCCAGTTAAACTGCGGTACAGAGTGGGATCATGAAAGGGGTCACTGGATGTAGTACTGAGTTTAGCATTTGTGTCGACTGGAGTAGCAACCGGATTACAAGACTGCATCCCTGCACGTGTAATAATATCTGTGGCATAGGACTGATGAGACAAGAACATGGTGTTCGCATTCCTAGAAACCGAGATGCCTAAGAAATAGCTGAGAGGAGCGAGGTCTTTCATGGCAAATTCAGCTGCAAGGCTGGCTAGAAGACGGTGACGAAGAGCATCAGACGAGGTGACAAGAAGAATGTCATCAACGTATAATAGTAGATACGCAGTGTCATGCCCCTGTGTGTAAGTGAAAAGAGACACATCGCATCTGCTGTGACGAAACCCCACGGTGAGAACATAATCTGAGAAGCGTTGGTACCATGCCCGTGGGGCCAGTTTTAGGCCATACAAAGATTTGCGCAAGAGGCAAACATAATCAGGAAAGTTTTTATCACAGAAACCCATAGGTTGATGCATGTAAACTGTCTCGTGTAGGTTCCCGTGTAAAAATGCATTCGTCACATCCAGTTGATGAACCGCCCAACCTTTAGATAAGGCAAGTGATAGAACAGTCCGGATGGTCGCTGGTTTAACCACCGGGCTAAACGTCTCGCCACAATCAATACCCACCTGTTGCGACCTACCATCACATACTAATCTGGCTTTATGGCGTTCCAAAGTACCGTCATACATGTATTTATGCTTAAACAACCACATGCTCCGTACAATATTCATGTCAGGTGAACGTGGTACTAACTCCCATGTACCATTTCTAATTAATGCATTATATTCTTTAGACATGGCGGAGTGCCATACCGGGTCTCGTAAGGCATCGGTAGGGTTTTTGGGAATGGGTCGGACGGAGGTGGGTTGAGAGGTGACGTGTAGGTTAAACGGTAATTTGGGTTTATGTATTCCGCTCATGGAGCGGGTATGTATGGCACGGGTGGGTTGGTTTGTAGGTGGGGGATTTGGGTAAGTGGGTGAGGTGGCATGAGTCGGTGGGTTCGGGTGGGTAGCGGCTGGGCTTGGTTGGGCTGTTTGGGCCGTGGAGGGAATGGGCGGGGTAGGTGGTGTTGAGTGGGCAGATTGGGCCGAAGGGGTAGGAGGCTTGTTGATGTATCTAAAATAATACACATTTTACACATCGAATTCCTTACAATTTAATCTGTTTGGATTTGATTTTCTCGCGATTTAGATACTTATTTGGTTAAATTATGGAATTGCAGGGATTAATGAAGAATCTGTATATTTCGCGAGGAAAACGAAGGGAATAAATTCAGCGAAGAAAGCACGGAAAAGACGTGTCGGGAAAACAAGAAAATAATAAAAAATTTGCTGATCAAGACCCCTTACGGACCGTAAGACCCAACCCTTACGGTCCGCAAGGGGTAGGTAAAATCAACTTGACCTAATGTCTTACGGACCGTAAGGCTAGAAGCTTACGGTCCGCAAGGAACTTAGTGCGCAGATCCCACTGAACTTGACCTAACAACTTACAGACCGTAAGCCATGACCCTTACGGTCCGTAAGAGGTTCGGTATTTGCGAAAATTTCACTATAAATAGCACCTCTCCAATTCTCAATAAGCATCACACAAAACCTTCGGGTTTAAATCATTTTGGGCGAGTTTGGAGCATCTTGGAGCTATACAAGAGTCTTGGAAGCTTCCGATTCGAGTTTTAAGCGATCCGGGTTCGGTAATTATTCGTTTTTCAGTTATATTCGCTTTGTATAATGTCTTCAGTTAATTTTATATTTTGTCCAGTTGTAATGTTTAATATTATGTGTAACTAAACTTTGAAACTATGTAGGTTACGATGAACACTTGTTAATATGTAATTTTTACCGGGTATTGTGTGATTATGGTTTGTTCTTGTTAAGTAAATAATTTAAGTTTCTAGTTTGGTGTATATGCATATTTTAACTTGGTTAATACTTTGATCATATGTTTTACATAAATTCCGATGAATGTATTTTCATATAAAGAATTAATGTTGATATTCAAGTCTTCACGGTTTGGGTAATCATATGGTGGTATTGTGAAATAAACCATAAAAATAATGATCAAGAACTAATCCAGTTTTAATGTTCTACTATTTTTAGCGCTGTGAGGTATAAAGATATTAATAGATCGAGTTTAGTGTATTGCTAGGATTGTGTTTTGTGAGAAACCCGGTTTTAGTTAAATTGTCGCTAACTTGTCTATTAAACCAAATCAAGTTTTCTTAAATTGCTTTAGATTTACAACTGTGAGGAAGTCAGTCTTTTCAAGCATTTTTCTAGAACACTAGACAACTGTGAGGAAGTCTAGTAAATCAGTAATCAAAATAAATCTTTAAAGTCACATAGTTGTCTTCCTGAGAATGATTGGGAATCCTATACGTTGTCTTTTAGGATTTAATATCTAAAGATCCCGGTTTCATATCACACAATTGCCCGGTGGAAATTATGTTATTAACAAGTGGGATTCCAACCTAGATAGTCCTTTATCATTATTAAAATCAAACATTTATCTTAATTTGTTTTTAGTTCGTTTTTATTAATTAGTTTTTATTTGATTTACTTTTCAAGCAAAACCCCCCCTTCAAATCAAAAATAGAAAAATAAAAAAATATTTATTGTCGTGTAATTTTTAGTATAAACAAATTATTTAACCTAATTCAACAGTATCCTGTGGGTTCGACATCCGGACTTACTTTTACTATACTATACTGATCGGTACACTTGCCGGTTGTGTGGTTTAGTTATAAGATCGAGTCTAAGTTTATAAATTTAAAGCTTAGAGTGTCTAGTTAAAAGTTATTTTTAAAGTTATCTTTTTGTATAATATTTGTAAAAATGCGTTTTTTGTGTCGGACATGTAGTAACTGGAAGGGTTAAGTACCGTGAATTGAGAACTCCTGTCTAAGCTGGCATTCGTACAAATCCAAATAAAAGGACCAGTTGCCTATCTGGGGACTATCAACGAGAGTACCAATACCTATTAGGCCAAAGCATGTCTAAAGTTTAATTTTGAGTCATTTTTTATTTAACCATTTTTACAACTGTTTTTATTCGCACACTTAGCACACATCAAGTTTTTGGCGCCGTTGTCGGGGAATACTTTGCAATTGCGTTAATTAGTTTGTTTATAATTTTTTTATTATTTATTTAAATATAAAATTCATTAGTATATCTTGTATTTGTTTTTTTTATTTTATTGCAATTTTTATTTTCAGTTTGAGTTAACTGCCATTTTCGTCCCTGTGGTTTGGTCACTTTGGCCATTTCAGTCCATTTTTCAAAAATGCGCCATTTTCGTCTCCCGCGTTCTGGAAAGGTGCCATTTCAGTCCAAAAATCATAACCCAGTTAAGTCAGTTAGTAATTAAGGACTGATTGTGTAAATTTGTAACATAAGGGTCCATTTAAGTAAAATGTATAAATATTTGAAAAATGGACTGAAATGGCACCACCGCCACACCAGTTCCCACCACCGCCACAACAGTCACTGCCACCACCACCACTCCGCCGCCGGAACCGAACCTGCAACTTCGCCGGAATCTTCACAGTTGCCGGAATCAGTCAACACGTCGTTCCAACCGTTAACGGTTCATTTTTCTTGTTCCGGTTCATTCGTTTATACTTGTACAATGTTTGCACCACCACTCCGTTGCCACTGCCACCACCGGAACCACTGAGTTATGTCAAAATCGATTCGATTGTGATGTTATTTAGTTTCCCTGAACCCATACGAAACTCTCACACTCTTCAAAATCCTCTAACACTCGAAAAAGACCTTCTGATCACCTCTGCAAGTCTCGCCGGAAAAACCATCGCCGGAGCTTAGTCGAGCCGCCATTCCAAACGATACCGGATCGGTTTTACTTGTTAAATCAGTATGTTATTACTTATATTATGTTTCTGCAAGTTTAATTACATTATAATCATGTTTTGAATCGAAATCGGATCGGGTTTGACTTTCGTTGACTGTTTTGGGGAAGACGATGAACAGTAACATGTTCAAATATTCGTAATGGTGCCGGAACCACCACTCTCTCTACTCTCTCTCTATGCTCTGCAATCACCACCACCATCAACGTCATCATCACAGCCGATCATCATCATCACAGATTTCCATTTGAATTTTCAAGTTCAGATTTCGAGTGAACGAGGGTTGTCGGAGAGGATGACGACGATGAACGGAGGTGAACAATGGTGGTGAACGATGACCGGAGTGAGGTTCAGGTTAAGTTCAGGTGGTTATCGGGCACGGTGGTCTCGAGAACTCCGAACACAGCGGTGGTGATGAGCTTGGTGATCGTGATCGTTGACGGAGATGATGACGATGATGAACGGTGACTGTTGATGAACAATGATGGATGGATTGGTGTATCTCCGGTGGTAAGACATGGTAGCAGGTCGGGTTATGTATGGAATGGTGGTGGCAGGGCTGTGGCGGTGGTGGCAGGGCTATGGTGGTGGTGGCAGGGCTGTGGTGGTGGTGGCAGGGCTGTGGTGGTGGTGGCAGGGCTGTGGTGGCGGTGGTGGTGGTGGCAGCGGAGTGGTGGTGGTGGCAGGGCTGTGGTGGCGGTGGTGGTGGTGGTGGCAGCGGAGTGGTGGTGGTGGCAGGGCTAGTGGTGGTGGTGTTTAATATTTACTTAAATGGTCCTTTATGTTACAAATTTACACAATCAGTCCTTATTTACAAACTGACTTAACTGGGTTATGATTTTTGGACTGAAATGACACCTTTCCAGAACGTGGGGGACGAAAATGGCGCATTTTTGAAAAATGGACTGAAATGGCCAAAGTGACCAAACCACAGGGACGAAAATGGCAGTTAACTCTTTCAGTTTTTATTTAATCCTTAGTTAAATTGTGTTTACTTGTTTATTTCAAATTCCTAGTTTAAATTTCATTAGTTTATGCGACATACACGCTCATGAGGACCACCTGAGTTTGAGCCACAATTCGATCCTGAGCTTTTATTCTCTCAACGTACCAATAATCAGGAAGGAGAATCAGGTAACACAAGTGAATTTCAAGTTTTTGAAAATCCCTACTTTGAATCCGAAACAACAACAGAAACCGATTCTTTCGAAATTTCACGTTCTCCGAGTCCAGAAACCAAAACTCGAATGGCTAACCGCACTGTTTACCAACAAGCCACCACCGGTTTCACCGGTCAAGCTTCACCCATCACCCTTCCCGAAATCACCAATGAAAGATCTTGGCAAATCCCATCCTATATCATGACAGCTATCACTAACTCTTGACAATTCCATGGCCGTGATGACGAGGATGCACCCGCTCACATAAACCGTATCACC